>MEHQ01004095.1:0-439475 GCA_008828725.1 Saccharina japonica | reverse complement strand
GGGGGGGGGGGGGTAGGGTTTGTATTCAGTCGGCTAGGAGCTTTTTCCCTAAAGGTGGCGACACCATTGTATGGAGGCTTTTCGGTTATTTTCGGAAACATGGATGATCAACACCTGAAGTTGGTGGTGAACTCTCGCTGTGGAGGTTGTTTCGATTATTTTCGAAAACGGAAAAAACAAATCGAAATCGGAAGTTCCTCCTCTTTCGCCGTCTCTTCCCTCTCCTTCCTTCCTTTCTTTCGCCATGAGCACTTCTGTGCTCTACAACCGCTACTGCCACGTGGGAAGGAACGAGCACCAAACGTCCACGTCCGATTGTCCGGCAACTCGCGACCAAAACTTGTCGCTAAACATTTAAAAAAAAAATTGTGATAAGAAACCCTCTCGCTTCCTTACTGTGCAGCAAAAGCCTCTTGTTTGTGTTATAACCCAACCCCCTCCTTGCCCTAGCAAAACCCCGCTTTGTTACGCCAAATTAAAAACCCGCTCGTTCCCCTAACGGCTCGTTTGTTTTATCTGTTGACCAAGCAGGCCTTAGGAGCCGCGCCGGGCTGCCCTCCAGGTGAAACTTCGAGCCCTGGACGGGGCGGGGGGGGTGGCGACGCGCCTGGCAATGGGATGGGGCGCGCTCAAAGGATGGGAGGCGTCGGCCTGCCGGGAATGGGGATGGGGATTCCTATGCCTGGTGCGTGGACCATTCGGCGACAATGGGATCGGCTTTTTTTTAACCCTTTTGCTTGCTGTATTCGGTCAAAACGATGCAACGCTACAGCAGCAGTTCCCAAGTCGTTTTGTCCCCGTATCGTTCGTGCAGTTGGGAAGGGGTTTAGCACCAGTAAATAAGTGGTCGCTACTGCTGTGTATTTATGTGGACAATATGTTGATTGATATATACCTGGTATGTGCCAGTACCTGGTATAATACGTTTGTAGTGTTCGTAAATCCTGTCGTGTACGTATGTACCAAGTTTATAGAAAATCCTCGGCCGTCAGTTTAGTGTGTATGAGCGTGTGGTTCATGTACCAGGTTTATAAATTATTGGGAAGTGTTTACAGCAGCCTGTTTATTTCGCCTACTCCGGCGTATTTCATGTGCTTCAATGCGCTACCGCTGTGTTTATGCCGCGCGTCCGCGCGTTGCCATTTGCCACCCGTTTTCGCTGATTGCTCAACCCACAAGAACCCTCGCACTTCGGCCGCCCCTTCCTCTCGCGATCCGTGACGTCATAAAAGTCATACCGGTAGACTGCTGGTAGCAACGATACGTAGTGGTTGACAATTAAGCTGTACCAGAGCGAAGCGAAGTTGCTATATAGTTAGTTTGAAGGGCCACCTATTGATAAAAAGCCGGATAGTCGGGCTGCCGTCTGACCTCAAATCTAGAAGAAGCAAAAAAAAACTTCCACAAGCGCACACAGCAGTTGACGACAGTAAGACATGCCTTATTGCCAGTAAGACACGCCTTATTTCTAGTAAGACACGCCTTATTTCCAGTAAGACACGCCTTATTTCCTTATTTCAAACATGCACCAGCACGAGTTCCTTCCTAGCTAGAGAGCTAGAGTGGAATAAGGCATGCCCTGTCTGCAAGGACGGACGGGCGGTGGTGCTTGACGGGCGGACAGCTACGAGATCGCGCCGCGCCGAGACATAGTGCCGAGGGCTGTGACCTGTGACACCGCGCGAGACAGAGAAGAGACCAAATATGATACTTGACGTCCACCCCGCTGTCTACCCCATGTCTCTCTCCCTCTTATCTTGCTGATAGCTGACAACTACGTGCTATCCCTAACCCCATTTTTGGCAGGTGCCATGCCGCCAGGGGGGCTTGCCGAGCTAAAGCGCCGCAAGCAAGAGGCGGAGAGGGCGGCGTCGGGGGGTGGGGAGGCTTCAGATTCCAACACGTCCGCAGCAGCAGCAGCAGCAGCCGAGCCAGGGCCGGCCGCGGAGCAGAAGCCTGGCGAACTGCAGCACGTGAGTCGTCGGGGGCCTCCCTCTTGCTTTTTTGTGTTTCTGCTTATTTCGTTGTGCCGGATATACATATACTAAGTATATATGTATATGTATATGTATACGGGGGACCTGCTTTCTTCTCGTTCGCTGTGCCTTAATATATACCACTCTGTCCAGAAATATAAGCACCGTTATTATTGAATATTTATGTACACACGGTGCTGATATTTCTGGACAGAGTGATACCTGGTAGCCCTTTTTTGGTACTGCAGTGCCGGTCGCCCCGGTGGGCTAGCAGGTAACCACGAAGCCTGTTAGCGTCGAGATCGCGAGTTCGAGCCCCGCCGAGTGCATGCTCGTAGGGACTTTTTCTTGCAAAACAAATATCTTGAATAGCGGAAAGCGCGAGAGCGTGAGTTAGCAAAATTCGTTGAAAATCGACGAGCGTTGGGAAGGCTGAACCCTCTGCGCGATAAAAATCAAGGCAAGAACCGTAGTGGGGGAGGAGGGAGAGGAGCCTACTTTGTGACCCCGGATCTGAGTTACGACTAGGGAGGGAGGAAGACGGAATGTCGAAGATAATAAATTGGGATGGAAAAAAAAAAGAAGATAAAAAAGTGTAAGTTCCAAGATAAACCTACTGTTAAATATGAACTCTAATTTCAGTAAATGTCCCGCATTGCGGAGGCAGTCTAAAAGAGGGGGGTAAGGTAGAAAAGGATTCAGTAAAGTATAGTAAATAACTGCCTACAACCGACGTTTTCGGGTGGAGGGTGTTACTCTGTCGTGCACGGCCCGTAAGTCATTTGACAATAGACCCTCGCATCCCTACCAATGCCGGGACGAGAAGCTAGCGTTTGGGTTTTCAACGCAAGCCAAGCAGACATTGCTTGCACACAAGCGCGAAGCGCCGTAGTATTGGGGAGGTCGCATGGAGGGTGAGGCTGCATCGCTGCTAAGAAGCCGCCTCTGAGGCGGACTTGCCATATGGACGACAGCTTCAAATGAAAGTTAATTTAATGTCTGGGTGGGCCACTTCCGGAGACAGCAATGGGTTGTACTATGTAACTGCTCCGCGGACGCGCTTACCATATTAACAATACGTGATACGACACATTCTCCTTTGTGCGGAGGCAAAGGTTCTCCACCCGCACAATCGATCTACTCGACCGCAGCTTTGGTGACGCCAAAACAAAAAATAACAAAAAAAAAACGGCACCCTGGTTGTCTTTAGTCACGCAGCGAGTGGCCGTGTTTTACAGCGTCGTTGCCAACCGGACGCCAACCCAACCTATAAATAATATCATATATTTATAACCCTTGCCGTCGGGGGGGTGGGGGGGCAAGGCCGGAGAGTTGGGGGGGGGGGGGGGGGCGGCTTCAAGTTTTCAAGTACTGTACGTACAGACACTTTTTTGTCGCTCCTTTTGTATATTGCGGGACGATCGATGTGCAGCGGCAACGGCTGGGAATCTGGTTCGAAGGATTCGATTTGTCTGTCGGGTACCCCCTCTGGTCTCTCCTGCCTACCTCATGCCTATACGAAGTATACGTAGTGCCTGAGGCCTATATACCCACGGTGTGTTGCTGAACTGCTCTCTGAGTACTGATACTTTGGGTGTACTGTATTATTGACGAATGTTGTGTCGCGACTTGTGGGTGGACGTGTGTCATCTACGTTTTTATCAAAAGCTTGGTGCCGCTTACTCGAGCAATGTGCGGTTCTTGATTTTGTCCACGCCGTGTTTCGCCCCCAAAACTTGACAAATATGCACGCCTCGGGCAGATCATCTACAGGTAGATCAGGTACATCAGATAGATTAGATACATTATCGACTCCGGATTGATGTTCCAGATCTTTCAGGGCAGATGACCTGTATTACCTGGTATGTATTATCTGTATCATATGTATCATATGTATCACCTATCATATGTTCGTAGCATATGTATCACATGTGTCATATGTATGATTAGGTATGATCTGTATCGTATGTATGATCTAGCTCGCGTTGCCGAGTGGGAGCCGTAAATTCTGCATGATCTAGGGACATGTTTCCTGAGTTTGGTATGTACTGTACAGATTAGGTATGCACTACCTATCATAACGGCAGGTTAGGATCTAGATCATCTAGATAATATATTCGTAGACGATTTATCTGTAGATCATCTATCTGACGTATGCAAATATGCCTTATGCACTGCCCCCGACGTGTGCTCCTAAAACATGCCGCGTAAACCGTCCCCCAATCGAGGGCTGTATAGATAGATCATGGCCCAGATTCCACAGAATGGTTGAAATGCACCCGAATGTAAGCCGTTAACCCTATAACCCTAGACCGCCTGGAAGATTTCTCGGAAAAAATCTTGGAAATAAAGATGCCATGCAGAGTTACCGTGAACTTACCGACCCTTTTGTCGAAGCTGGAACATTACGGCCCCGAATTGCTGGTCCATTTCTCTTTGGTTACCCCCTAATGGTCAAATCACTTAAGGCAAGCTATAAAGAAGTGCGCGCCCCTCGCCCCCCCCCCCTCGACGAGCGTTGGGAAGGCTGAACCCTCTGCGCGATACAAACCAAGGCAAGAACCGTAGTGGGGGAGGAGGGAGAGGAGCCTACTTTGTGGCCCCGGATCTGAGTTACGACTAGGGAGGGAGGAAGACGGAAGTGCGAAGATAATAAATGGGATGGAAAAAAAAAAAGAAGAAAAAAAGTGTAGTTCCAAGATGAACCTACTGTAAATATGACTCTAATTTCAAGTAAAATGTCCGCATTGCGGGAGGGCAGTCCTAAAGAGGGGGTTAAGGTAGAAAAGGATTGCAGTAAGTATGTAAATAACTGCCTACACCGACGTTTTCGGGGGGGGGAGGGTGTACTCATGTCGTGCACGGCCGTAGTCATATGACAATAGACCCTCGCATCCCTACAATGCCGGGACGGAGTACGTTGGGTTTTCACCAACCAGGCAGACATTGCTTGCACCAAGCGCGAAACGCCGTGAGGTATTGGGCGAGTCGCATGGAGGGTGAGCTGCATCCTGCTAAGAACCGCCTCTGAGGCGGACTTGCATATGGACGATTCTGCATGATCTAGGGACATGTTTCCTGAGTTTGGTATGTACTGTACAGATTAGGTATGCACTACCTATCATAACGGCAGGTTAGGATCTAGATCATCTAGATAATATATTCGTAGACGATTTATCTGTAGATCATCTATCTGACGTATGCAAATATGCCTTATGCACTGCCCCCGACGTGTGCTCCTAAAACATGCCGCGTAAACCGTCCCCCAATCGAGGGCTGTATAGATAGATCATGGCCCAGATTCCACAGAATGGTTGAAATGCACCCGAATGTAAGCCGTTAACCCTATAACCCTAGACCGCCTGGAAGATTTCTCGGAAAAAATCTTGGAAATAAAGATGCCATGCAGAGTTACCGTGAACTTACCGACCCTTTTGTCGAAGCTGGAACATTACGGCCCCGAATTGCTGGTCCATTTCTCTTTGGTTACCCCCTAATGGTCAAATCACTTAAGGCAAGCTATAAAGAAGTGCGCGCCCCTCGCCCCCCCCCCCCCCCCCCCCCCCCCCCCACCCATGGCCGCATAAAAACCACCACCAGGCAAACCTTTCGCGCGCTACAATGCCTCAACGAAGACGCCCTCGAAAGGCTGCAAGACCGTTCAAAGCTACTGCCGCGGCTGCCCCACCTCCCGCTCCTACTGTCTCGCCACCGGCCGTGGCATCGCCAGCCACCAAGACTGCATCGCGAGCCACGAGAACTTTCTCGGAAAAAGCGATCGAGGACGGCGCGGGCGCCCCCCCGGCGGCGGCGGCAGCGGCAGCGGCGACATCGCCGGCCGTCAAGGCTGCGTCATCGCCAGCCGCGAGAACTTTCCCAGAAAAAGAGGCCGAGGACACGGTCACCCCGTCAGAAGCAGCTTGCGCGCTGCCGGATGCAGGCTCCGGGCGAACGATGGATGCCATGTTGCAAGCGGCCTCGGCTAGGATTGCGGGAGAAAATGATGACGAGGATGATGATGGGGAATGGGACTAAGAAACTCGACGACGCCTTTCCCGCCCTCGTGCGTGAATCCACAGAGCAGTAAGGACTACCACTCTGTCCTCCGGGAAATATAAGAACCTTATATACACAAATTATCAATAAAAATGGTGCTTATATTTCGGGACAGAGTGGATATAAGGGCGGGGGCACCACAGAGTTGGACTCAGAACATCATACCGTAACTATTTTTTTTTTTCTTGGGGAGGGAAAGGTATTTGTTGCCCGTGGTTTTTTCCTACTACGATTGGTCCACGATTGGTCCAAGTTTTTTTTTGTTTCTACATTAGGGTAATGAAAGTAGAAGTAAGTGTTTTTGTAGGAGAGGGGGGGGGGGGGGGTGTACGTAGAAGTTTGATTTTCTAGGAATGTCGCAGTTTTTTTTTTTGTCTTTTGCTAGAAAGTATCGAACTTTTGCATTTGTTTTTGGAGGTGTCTTGTTTTTGTGTTACGCTTTTGCAGGTTTTTCTTAACTTTTGTGTAGTTTTTTTTCTAGGAAAGTTCGGAAGTTTGTTTAAGTCGCTCAGGAAAGAATGTCGAGCCATGTTCTTTTCTAGAAATGTCGGAAGTTTTTTTTTGTTTTTCCAGGGACCTCGGTTGGAGAGCGAAGAGAAAATAATTACTACTGTACCTGGTAGAGTGATACCCCTCCCCGTAAATGGGTCTGCGGCTGCTGCTGCTACTGTAGTGGTGGTGGTGGTGTTTGTTGTTGGTCTGCCAGAGATCGGAAGGGATCGTCATCGGCAGTGGGATCGCTACGGCAGCACCCGGTATGCACTCAAGGACTAGCCGAAAAGGTGCTTCCTTCCAAGAATACTACTTGGTACACTTTTGAGGACGATTGCTATAAAAGTTGTTTGTCAACGTCGTTAGGTTGAGTGTCGCTCTCCACCCTCTCCCTCTCCCTCGGGTCGGAGGCGTTTTCTGCCTGCGTCGACGGAGGGGGGGGGGGGGGGGGGGCCCAAACGTCGTTAGGTTGAGTGTCGCTCTCCACCCTCTCCCTCTCCCTCGGGTCGGAGGCGTTTTCTGCCTGCGTCGACGGAGGGGGGGGGGGGAGGGGTACTCATGTCGTGCACGGCCGTAGTCATATGACCATAGATCCTCGCATCCCTACAATGCCGGGACGGAGCACGTTGGGTTTTCACCAACCAGGCAGACATTGCGGGGGGCAGGAACGTAGTGCATCGGTTTTTGCGTTAGAGTCGCTGTCCTCGTTGCAGCCCGCGAGGTACTCTTGGTGGTCAGTGAGCAATGCTTTTTAGTGAGCAAGTTGCTTTAACCCACAGGGAGTTTTGCTCTGCGAGCTTTGCTGGGCCAAGTTGTTTTGCTCACAGCGAGTTTTGCTCAGCAGGGTTGTTTGGCTCACAGCGAGTTTTGCTCAGCAAAAGTTTTGTTCGGCGAACTTTGCTCAGCGAGCTTTGCTCAGCAAGGTTTTGTTCAGCAAGCTTTGTTCAGCAAGGTTTTGTTCAACGAGCCTTGCTCAGCGAGTTTTCCTCATCGAGCCTTGTCCGTCGATGTTTACTAATCGAGGTGTGTCGTCTGCGAGGTTTCGGCAGAGAATTTTTATCAGCGAGTTTGCCCATCGAGCTTGCTCAGCAAGTTTTCTCAGCGACTTTTGGTTCAGCGAGCTTTGCTGAGCTGGTTTTGGTCAGCCATTTTTGCTCGGCGAGTTTTGGTCAGCAATGGTTTGCTCGGCAAGTTTAGTTCTGCGAGTTTTGCTCAGCAAGTTTTCACCCCATCAATCGAGTTCGCCGTCGTTGTCGACGGCAGATTCTGCGCACCCAATGTACAAAAAACACAAGGAACACGCGAAACAAACTTAACTCGTACCAGACTGGTACGCCCAAAAGCAGCAGTAGCGGTATAAGAAAGCTGGTGCTACAGTACTGCATTCAGGGAGTATCATACGCGCACGGTTCACGCACACCCTGATACCCTCATCTTGTGATGGTTTGGTGTTTTGGAACCCCATGTACAACGACAAAAATAAAAGGCGAGTAGGTATATAGTACGTATCTACTGTATAGTGCCCCATTTTCAAGCGGCTACGTAGGAAACGCGCCCAGCAATACGGGAAGGACGACAAAAGCTGCCTGTGCGCGTGTCGAGCAAGCTCCTTGCATTGCATCTCGGACACAGCCTACCCCAGCAGGACAGTATGACAGCAGTACGAGTAGCATAGCCCGGGCTGCTCGTGTGGTAAAATTATTATGTACCTGGTATCAGGTATAGGTTCGATGTTTGTTCCCTCTCAAGTTTCTATCACAACCTACACCCGTGTTCACCCTGATACCATGGATCACCACGTACACCATAACCTGGGTACGTACCCGAGGATGACCCGGTACGTACCCGAGGATGACCCGGGTACCTACCCGAGGATGACCCGGGTACCTACCCGAGGATGACCCGGGTACCTACCCCAGGATGACCCGAGTACCTACCCCAGGATGACCCGAGTACCTACCCGAGAATGACCCAGGTACCTACCCGAGCATGACCCGGGTTATCTACCCGAGCATGACCCGGGTACCTACCCGAACATGACCCGGGTATCTACTCGAGCATGACCTGGGTACCTACCCGATATACACCCGGGTCCTACCCGAGAATGACCCGGGTACCTACCCGAGTATGACCCAAACAAACAGGTTGTGTACCCGGGTACCCCAAAGTATATACCCTACTAAACACACCCATCCTTGGCCTAGTACGTGTCGCAATCCTATCGCCCGCACACCGCTAATTTTAGTGAACCCGTTGATCATCCACGCGATCGCCACAAACCGTTGTGCATCACGATACATGTACATATGTATACTGGCTGTACCCAACACCCAATACAAACTTCAACTGTCCCAATCCTTACAAGGTACAAGTACGGTATTTTTTATTTCGACAACTATATACTGGGACCGTAAACTCTTGTCACTGCTGCAAAAAACGCCGCAACACTAATTCCAAGTAGTTCGTCCCCCAAAATGTGGCTACAGTTCTGAAGGGGCCAAGCTCCAAAAATAGATGTGGGTTCGAAATTTAACCGCCGAAAAAAACAGTCGTGTACATACATTCGTACGACGCCGCAAAAAAAAGCATGCCGATCATCATCGGCAATATATACGATGAAGACAGCGCCGGCTGCCTCGCTGAAAGAGCGCATGATTCGGGCCAACATTTGTTACCGACAGCACTACCGACAGCATTAGCATTGCAGCAAGTTCCCAACGTTTGTTACTGACAGCACTACCGACAGTATCGCAGTAAGTTCCCCCCTGTATCAAAACAAAAAATCAAATAAAAATCAAATAAAAATCAAATACTGCCACTACTCATAACCGTAACTCGCGTACCAGTACCTCCGAAAGCACCCCAGTACCTCAGGCCTCAAGAGTACTCTCGAGTACCTCAAGAGTACGTTATCCCCCCAAGTTACTGGGTACGCCCAAGTGCGTCACACAGTACGACATACCCCAAGACACTGAATACCAGGTATGCTACAACAGTACTGGTACTTTGCAGTACGCCGTGCCTCAAGTCCTGAAAATGTAAGGCAATGTGACGACATATATACAGCAGTACGTGTAGGTCATACGTGTGTATATGCCTCGTATATACCAGGTAATAGATACAGAGTAAAGTACAATAATACGACTGCAGTATCGAGTATACCACCAGCATTCCGAGTACCTCCCCAGTGGAAGTACCTCGAAGTGCACATCGTTACCTTAATACCTGGCAGACGCTATGTTCAAAGTACTGCGTACGCCACAGTACCTCGGAGTATGTCAAGTCCAGAATACCGAACACACACCCCAGCACCGTCTCTCACAGTACTCCGTGGTCCACAGTTAGTACTGCTATTCTGGTACTCACAGTAGTACTGCTGTACAGTAGTACGTACTGCTGTACTCGTGTATTACTGTGATGGACGTTCGTTTTTTTCCCCCCAATGGATAAACAAAAACGCGTTACCATTGCGCCACCATGCCCAGCAAACCGCTGTGCTGGTACTTTCCATGTACCCTAATACTCTTTTGACGGTGATAAATATCTTTCAACATGAGATTCATCCAACCAACACAACGCATAGGAAACCGCTTATCCCATAGGAAATTGCACGGAAAACTTGAGGTCCCATTGGGAATAATATTATTCCCATGGGAAATCCCATGCGATATTATTCCACGGGACATCCCATGCGATATTGTTCCACGGACATCCCATGCGATATTATTCCACGGGATATCCCATGTGGAAAACTAATTCCAGTGCGACAATACCAGCGAACCGACAAGTCGGGCCCGGCTGCTCTCTTCATGCCTGACTGGCTAGCTCGAGTCCGGATTCCAGCAAAGCACAGCCGCACACGATGCATATCCCTGCATCACAGCAGTCGCAGTCTTCGGCAAGATGCCACCCACCAGAGTCGCCGCCGGACCGAGCTCGCCGTCGCAAAACACTCCGGCTGCTGGAGCATCCAATGTTTTGCAAAACCGTACCACCTCCTGCGGGAGAGGGCAAAGGTAAGGAGGGGAGGGGGGGGAGAGGGGGGGAGGGAGACTGCGAGCACGATGAAGGGATTGCTCGTGCCTTTGTGCCTATGCGTGACATGCATTGTGTTTTATCGATTTTGCATCTGGTAGGATCCCTTTATCATACGAGTAGTGTGTGGTTGGTTGCTTCTAGTTTGGATAAAACGTTCAGCGCTACCAGTATTTCTGGGGTTTTGTTGAGTTTTTTGTTTCGTTTTTGGTTTTTTTTCTTTGTGTGGCGGTGGGAGCCTCCCCTTTGGATTTTGTGTTTTGATAATTGCGTCCATGGGGGGGGGGGGTGTACTCATGTTGTGCACGGCCGTAGTCATATGACCATAGACCCTCGCATCCCTACAATGCCGGGACGGAGCGCGTTGGGTTTTCACCAACCAGGCAGACATTGCTTGCACCAAGCGCGAAGCGCCGTGAGGTATTGGGCGAGTCGCATGGAGGGTGAGCTGCATCCTGCTAAGAACCGCCTCTGAGGCGGACTTGCATATGGACGACAGCTTCAATGAGTTAATTTAATTTCTGGTGTGGCCACTTCCGGAGACAGCAATGGGTTTTACTATGTAACTGCCTCGCGGACGCCTTACCATATTAACACTACGTGATACGACCATTCCCTTGTGCGGAACAAAGGTTCTCCACCCCGCACAAATGATCTACTCGACCGCCAGCTTTGGTGACCGCCAAAAAAAAAACAAAAAAAACGGCACCCTGGTTGTCTAGCTCACGCAGCGAGTGGCGTGTTTTACAGCGTCGTTGCCAACCGACGCCAACCCAACCTATAAACATATCATATATATATAGGGGGGGGGGGGGGGGGGTAGGGTTTGTATTCAGTCGGCTAGGAGCTTTTTCCCTAAAGGTGGCGACACCATTGTATGGAGGCTTTTCGGTTATTTTCGGAAACATGGATGATCAACACCTGAAGTTGGTGGTGAACTCTCGCTGTGGAGGTTGTTTCGATTATTTTCGAAAACGGAAAAAACAAATCGAAATCGGAAGTTCCTCCTCTTTCGCCGTCTCTTCCCTCTCCTTCCTTCCTTTCTTTCGCCATGAGCACTTCTGTGCTCTACAACCGCTACTGCCACGTGGGAAGGAACGAGCACCAAACGTCCACGTCCGATTGTCCGGCAACTCGCGACCAAAACTTGTCGCTAAACATTTAAAAAAAAAATTGTGATAAGAAACCCTCTCGCTTCCTTACTGTGTAGCAAAAGCCTCTTGTTCGTGTTATAATCCAACCCCCTCCTTGCCCTAGCAAAACCCCGCTTTGTTACGCTAAATTAAAAACCCGCTCGTTCCCCTAACGGCTCCTTTTTTTTATCCGTTGACCAAGCAGGCCTTAGGAGCCGCGCCGGGCTGCCCTCCAGGTGAAACTTCGAGCCCTGGACGGGGCGGGGGGGGTGGCGACGCGCCTGGCAATGGGATGGGGCGCGCTCAAAGGATGGGAGGCGTCGGCCTGCCGGGAATGGGAATGGGGATTCCTATGCCTGGTGCGTGGACCATTCGGCGACAATGGAATCGGCATTTTTTTTTACCCTTTTGCTTGCTGTATTCGGTCAAAACGATGCAACGCTACAGCAGCAGTTCCCAAGTCGTTTTGTCCCCGTATCGTTCGTGCAGTTGGGAAGGGGTTTAGCACCAGTAAATAAGTGGTCGCTACTGCTGTGTATTTATGTGGACAATATGTTGATTGATATATACCTGGTATGTGCCAGTACCTGGTATAATACGTTTGTAGTGTTCGTAAATCCTGTCGTGTACGTATGTACCAAGTTTATAGAAAATTCTCGGCTGTCAGTTTAGTGTTTATGAGCGTGTGGTTCATGTACCAGGTTTATAAATTATTGGGAAGTGTTTACAGCAGCCTGTTTCTTTCGCCTACGAATCCGGCGTATTTCATGCGCTTCAATGCGCTACCGCTGTGTTTATGCCGCGCGTTGCCATTTGTCACCCGTTTTCGCTGATTGCTCAACCCACAAGAACCCTCGCACTTCGGCCGCCCCTTCCTCTCGCGATCCGTGACGTCATAAAAGTCATACCGGTAGACTGCTGGTAGCAACGATACGTAGTGGTTGACAATTAAGCTGTACCAGAGCGAAGCGAAGTTGCTATATAGTTAGTTTGAAGGGCCACCTATTGATAAAAAAGCCGGATAGTCGGGGCCGTCTGACCTCAAATCTAGAAGAAGCAAAAAAAATCTTCCACAAGCGCACACAGCAGTTGACGACACAAGACATGCCTTATTTCCAGCAAGACATGCCTTATTTCTAGTAAGACACGCCTTATTTCCAGTAAGACACGCCTTATTTCCTTATTTCAAACATGCACCAGCACGAGTTCCTTCCTAGCTAGAGAGCTAGAGTGGAATAAGGCATGCCCTGTCTGCAAGGACGGACGGGCGGTGGTGCTTGACGGGCGGACAGCTACGAGATCGCGCCGCGCCGAGACATAGTGCCGAGGGCTGTGACCTGTGACACCGCGCGAGACAGAGAAGAGACCAAATATGATACTTGACGTCGACCCCGCTATCTACCCCATGTCTCTCTCTCCCTCTTATCTTGCTGATAGCTGACAACTACGTGCTATCCCAAACCCCATTTTTGGCAGGTGCCATGCCGCCAGGGGGGCTTGCCGAGCTGAAGCGCCGCAAGCAAGAGGCGGAGAGGGCGGCGTCGGGGGGTGGGGAGGCTTCAGATTCCAACACGTCCGCAGCAGCAGCAGCAGCAGCAGCCGAGCCAGGGCCGGCCGCGGAGCAGAAGCCTGGCGAACTGCAGCACGTGAGTCGTCGGGGGCCTCCCTCTTGCTTTTTTGTGTTTCTGCTTATTTCGTTGTGCCGGATATACATATACTAAGTATATATGTATATGTATATGTATACGGGGGACCTGCTTTCTTCTCGTTCGCTGTGCCTTAATATATACCACTCTGTCCAGAAATATAAGCACCGTTATTATTGAATATTTATGTACACACGGTGCTGATATTTCTGGACAGAGTGATACCTGGTAGCCCTTTTTTGGTACTGCAGTGCCGGTCGCCCCGGTGGGCTAGCAGGTAACCACGAAGCCTGTTAGCGTCGAGATCGCGAGTTCGAGCCCCGCCGAGTGCATGTTCGTAGGGACTTTTTCTTGCAAAACAAATATCTTGAATAGCGGAAAGCGCGAGAGCGTGAGTTAGCAAAATTCGTTGAAAATCGACGAGCGTTGGGAAGGCTGAACCCTCTGCGCGATAAAAATCAAGGCAAGAACCGTAGTGGGGGAGGAGGGAGAGGAGCCTACTTTGTGACCCCGGATCTGAGTTACGACTAGGGAGGGAGAAAGACAGAAGTGCGAAGATAATAAATAGGATGAAAAAAAGAAAGAACAAAAAGTAGAAAACTGCCACCAAGGCGGTGTAGCGATACGTCCACTTTATTGCTATTGCTCGTTGTGTATATATACACTTCGTAAACAGAGGTGGTTTTACAAATAGCATATATGCGTTGGGAAGGCTGAACCCTCTGCGCCATACAAATCAAGGCAAGAACCGTAGTCGGGGAGGAGGGAGAGGAGCCTACTTTGTGACCCTGGATCTGAGTTACGACTGGGGAGGGAGGTACCGTTATACGTCATGTTGTGCACGGCCGTAGTCATATGACCATAGACCCTCGCATCCCTACAATGCCGGGACGGAGCATGTCGGGTTTTCACCGATCAGGCAGACATTGCTAGCACCGGGGGGGAGGGGGGGGTACTTCATTTTCATGCATGGCCCTAGTCGTATGACCATAGACCCTTGCATCCCTACAATGCCGGGACGGAGCGCGTTGGGTTTTCACCAACCAGGCAGACATTGCTTGCACCAAGCGCGAAACGCCGTGAGGTATTGGGCGAGTCGCATGGAGGGTGAGCTGCATCCTGCTAAGAACCGCCTCTGAGGCGGACTTGCATATGGACGACAGCTTCAATGAGTTAATTTAATTTCTGGTGTGGCTACTTCCGGAGACAGCAATGGGTTTTACTATGTAACTGCCTCGCGGACGCCTTACCATATTAACACTACGTGATACGACCATTCCCCTTGTGCGGAACAAAGATTCTCCACCCCGCACAAATGATCTACTCGACCGCCAGCTTTGGTGACCGCCAAAAAAAAATAACAAAAAAAAACGGCACCCTGGTTGTCTAGCTCCACGCAGCGAGTGGCGTGTTTTACAGCGTCGTTGCCAACCGACGCCAACCCAACCTATAAATATATCATATATTTATAGGGGGGACCATCGAATTACGGGGGGGGGGGGCAGGCCGGGACTTTCGGGCAATCCGCGGGGGGCGGGGGGGCGGCTTCAAGTTTTCAAGTACTGTACGTACGTACAGACACTTTTTTGTTCCGCTCCTTTTGTATATTGCGGGACGATTGTCGATGATGCAGCGGCAACGGCTGGGAATCTAGTTCGAAGGATTCGATTTGTCTGTCGGTACCCCCTCTGGTCTCTCCTGCCTACCTCATGCCTATACGAAGTATCGTATACGTAGTGCCTGAGGCCTATAACCCACGGTTGTGTGCCTAAACTGCTCTTCTGAGTACTGATACTTTGGCGTTGTACTGTACTTATTGACGAATGTGTCGTCGCGACTTGTCGGTGGACGTGTGTCATCTACGTTTTTATCAAAACTTGGTGCCGCTTTCTCGAGCAATGTGCGGTTCTTGATTTTGTCCACGCCGTGTTTCGCCCCCAAAACTTGACAAATATGCACGCCTCGGGCAGATCATCTACAGGTAGATCAGGTACATCAGATAGATTAGATACATTATCGACTCCGGATTGATGTTCCAGATCTTTCAGGGCAGATGACCTGTATTACCTGGTATGTATTATCTGTATCATATGTATCATATGTATCACCTATCGTATGTTCGTAGCATATGTATCACATGTGTCATATGTATGATTAGGTATGATCTGTATCGTATGTATGATCTAGCTCGCGTTGCCGAGTGGGGGCCGTAAATTTTGCATGATCTAGGGACATGTTTCCTGAGTTTGGTATGTACTGTACAGATTAGGTATGCACTACCTATCATAACGGCAGGTTAGGATCTAGATCATCTAGATAATATATTCGTAGACGATTTATCTGTAGATCATCTATCTGACGTATGCAAATATGCCTTATGCACTGCCCCCGACGTGTGCTCCTAAAACATGCCGCGTAAACCGTCCCCCAATCGAGGGCTGTATAGATAGATCATGGCCCAGATTCCACAGAATGGTTGAAATGCACCCGAATGTAAGCCGTTAACCCTATAACCCTAGACCGCCTGGAAGATTTCTCGGAAAAAATCTTGGAAATAAAGATGCCATGCAGAGTTACCGTGAACTTACCGACCCTTTTGTCGAAGCTGGAACATTACGGCCCCGAATTGCTGGTCCATTTCTCTTTGGTTACCCCCTAATGGTCAAATCACTTAAGGCAAGCTATAAAGAAGTGCGCGCCCCTCGCCCCCCCCCCCCACCCATGGCCGCATAAAAACCACCACCAGGCAAACCTTTCGCGCGCTACAATGCCTCAACGAAGACGCCCTCGAAAGGCTGCAAGACCGTTCAAAGCTACTGCCGCGGCTGCGCCACCTCCCGCTCCTACTGTCTCGCCACCGGCCGTGGCATCGCCAGCCACCAAGACTGCATCGCGAGCCACGAGAACTTTCTCGGAAAAAGCGATCGAGGACGGCGCGGGCGCCCCCCCGGCGGCGGCGGCAGCGGCAGCGGCGACATCGCCGGCCGTCAAGGCTGCGTCATCGCCAGCCGCGAGAACTTTCCCAGAAAAAGAGGCCGAGGACACGGTCACCCCGTCAGAAGCAGCTTGCGCGCTGCCGGATGCAGGCTCCGGGCGAACGATGGATGCCATGTTGCAAGCGGCCTCGGCTAGGATTGCGGGAGAAAATGATGACGAGGATGATGATGGGGAATGGGACTAAGAAACTCGACGACGCCTTTCCCGCCCTCGTGCGTGAATCCACAGAGCAGTAAGGACTACCACTCTGTCCTCCGGAAATATAAGAACCTTATTATACACAAATTATTCAATAAAATTGACATATTCCGGGACAGAGTGGATATAAGGGCGGGGGGCACCACAGAGTTGGACTCAGAACATCTACCGTAACTATTTTTTTTTTCTGGGGAGGGAACGGTATTGTTGCCCGTGATTTTTCCTACTACGATTGGTCCACGAATTGGTCCAAGTTTTTTTTTGTTTCTACATTAGGTAATGAAAGTAGAAGTAAGTGTTTTTGTAGAGAGGGGGGGGGGGGGATGTACGTTAGAAGTTTATTTTCTAGGAATGTCGCAGTTTTTTTTTTTGTCTTTTGCTAGAAAGTATCGAACTTTTGCATTTGTTTTTGGAGGTGTCTTGTTTTTGTGTTACGCTTTTGCAGGTTTTTCTTAACTTTTGTGTAGTTTTTTTTCTAGGAAAGTTCGGAAGTTTGTTTAAGTCGCTCAGGAAAGAATGTCGAGCCATGTTCTTTTCTAGAAATGTCGGAAGTTTTTTTTTGTTTTTCCAGGGACCTCGGTTGGAGAGCGAAGAGAAAATAATTACTACTGTACCTGGTAGAGTGATACCCCTCCCCGTAAATGGGTCTGCGGCTGCTGCTGCTGCTGCTGCTGCTACTGAAGCGGTGGTGGTGGTGGTGTTTGTTGTTGGTCTGCCAGAGATCGGAAGGGATCGTCATCGGCAGTGGGATCGCTACGGCAGCACCCGGTATGCACTCAAGGACTAGCCGAAAAGGTGCTTCCTTCCAAGAATACTACTTGGTACACTTTTGAGGACGATTGCTATAAAAGTTGTTTGTCAACGTCGTTAGGTTGAGTGTCGCTCTCCACCCTCTCCCTCTCCCTCGGGTCGGAGGCGTTTTCTGCCTGCGTCGACGGAGGGGGGGGGGGAGGGGTACTCATGTCGTGCACGGCCGTAGTCATATGACCATAGATCCTCGCATCCCTACAATGCCGGGACGGAGCACGTTAGGTTTTCACCAACCAGGCAGACATTGCGGGGGGCAGGAACGTAGTGCATCGGTTTTTGCGTTAGAGTCGCTGTCCTCGTTGCAGCCCGCGAGGTACTCTTGGTGGTCAGTGAGCATTGCTTTTTAGTGAGCAAGTTGCTTTAACCCACAGGGAGTTTTGCTCTGCGAGCTTTGCTGGGCCAAGTTGTTTTGCTCACAGCGAGTTTTGCTCAGCAGGGTTGTTTGGCTCACAGCGAGTTTTGCTCAGCAAAAGTTTTGTTCGGCGAACTTTGCTCAGCGAGCTTTGCTCAGCAAGGTTTTGTTCAGCAAGCTTTGTTCAGCAAGGTTTTGTTCAACGAGCCTTGCTCAGCGAGTTTTCCTCATCGAGCCTTGTCCGTCGATGTTTACTAATCGAGGTGTGTCGTCTGCGAGGTTTCGGCAGAGAATTTTTATCAGCGAGTTTGCCCATCGAGCTTGCTCAGCAAGTTTTCTCAGCGACTTTTGGTTCAGCGAGCTTTGCTGAGCTGGTTTTGGTCAGCCATTTTTGCTCGGCGAGTTTTGGTCAGCAATGGTTTGCTCGGCAAGTTTAGTTCTGCGAGTTTTGCTCAGCAAGTTTTCACCCCATCAATCGAGTTCGCCGTCGTTGTCGACGGCAGATTCTGCGCACCCAATGTACAAAAAACACAAGGAACACGCGAAACAAACTTAACTCGTACCAGACTGGTACGCCCAAAAGCAGCAGTAGCGGTATAAGAAAGCTGGTGCTACAGTACTGCATTCAGGGAGTATCATACGCGCACGGTTCACGCACACCCTGATACCCTCATCTTGTGATGGTTTGGTGTTTTGGAACCCCATGTACAACGACAAAAATAAAAGGCGAGTAGGTATATAGTACGTATCTACTGTATAGTGCCCCATTTTCAAGCGGCTACGTAGGAAACGCGCCCAGCAATACGGGAAGGACGACAAAAGCTGCCTGTGCGCGTGTCGAGCAAGCTCCTTGCATTGCATCTCGGACACAGCCTACCCCAGCAGGACAGTATGACAGCAGTACGAGTAGCATAGCCCGGGCTGCTCGTGTGGTAAAATTATTATGTACCTGGTATCAGGTATAGGTTCGATGTTTGTTCCCTCTCAAGTTTCTATCACAACCTACACCCGTGCTACTTGAGCAACCTAGTACTTTTTTAGCTGCTGTCATCTGTACTGTTTCCAGCTGTTTTACGAGCTTCGCGTTCCCTTCCCATACTTCTCCTGCATATTCTAGCTTTGGTACAATCACATTCATCAGTATACATCTCTTAATTCTAGTATCAAGGTGCGAGTCTGTTAGGACTGCTTCCATCTTGCCTACGTGTGCCTTACCCTTGCCTATTATTTTATTTATGTGTGCGTCCCAAGAGCAATCTTTTGAGATCTCTACGCCAAGGTACGTATACTGGTCTACGATCGGTAATTCATCTTCTCCCCACTTCCACTTACAAGTTACCGGACTCTCCTTATCTTCGTTACATACAACTACTGCGCACTTTTTTACGTTCGCGTCACTCTCCACTTCCTGGTGTACTCATTGCCTTCTCTATTTGTTCTGCAGTCCTTCGGGTGTTTCTGATATGCAGACGAAATCATCCGCAAACATCAATCCCGACACCGTATCTTCCCCCACCATGACTCCCTGCGATGCTGCTTCTACTGCTACTATCATGTCATTAGATGATATACCTTGAATAGGTTAGGTGATAGCGTACATCCCTGTGCAACTCCTGTAGGATATCAACGTACTTCGATATTTCTCCGTCCAACATCACAGCACTTCTCGCACATTCCGTCATCTTCTTCATCATTCTCTACATCTTTCCTCTTATCCCTATTTCCCACAACTTTTTCCACAGCCCATTTCTCCATACTGTATCGTAGGCCTTCTTGTACATCTAAAAAGAAACAGTACGTTGTTAGCCCCGCGTCTTTCCTGCCTTGGATTATTTACCATGGGGGGGGGGGGCGTACTCATTGTTGCTTGCTTAGTCATTTGCACCATTTTGACCACGCATCCTTTTCGAGACGGAGCGGGGGGGCTAAATAAACTACTTGGATTCAGTGTGGGGTTTCGTTTTTTTTTGCAGTTAATAAAGGGTAAATTAAGGGGGGCGGCTTCAAGTTTTCAAGTACTGTACGTACGTACAGACACTTTTTTGTCGCTCCTTTTGTATATTGCGGGACGATCGATGTGCAGCGGCAACGGCTGGGAATCTAGTTCGAAGGATTCGATTTGTCTGTCAGGTACCCCCTCTGGTCTCTCCTGCCTACCTCATGCCTATACGAAGTATACGTAGTGCCTGAGGCCTATATACCCACGGTGTGTTGCTGAACTGCTCTCTGAGTACTGATACTTTGGGTGTACTGTACTATTGACGAATGTTGTGTCGCGACTTGTGGGTGGACGTGTGTCATCTACGTTTTTATCAAAAGCTTGGTGCCGCTTACTCGAGCAATGTGCGGTTCTTGATTTTGTCCACGCCGTGTTTCGCCCCCAAAACTTGACAAATATGCACGCCTCGGGCAGATCATCTACAGGTAGATCAGGTACATCAGATAGATTAGATACATTATCGACTCCGGATTGATGTTCCAGATCTTTCAGGGCAGATGACCTGTATTACCTGGTATGTATTATCTGTATCATATGTATCATATGTATCACCTATCATATGTTCGTAGCATATGTATCACATGTGTCATATGTATGATTAGGTATGATCTGTATCGTATGTATGATCTAGCTCGCGTTGCCGAGTGGGAGCCGTAAATTATGCATGATCTAGGGACATGTTTCCTGAGTTTGGTATGTACTGTACAGATTAGGTATGCACTACCTATCATAACGGCAGGTTAGGATCTAGATCATCTAGATAATATATTCGTAGACGATTTATCTGTAGATCATCTATCTGACGTATGCAAATATGCCTTATGCACTGCCCCCGACGTGTGCTCCTAAAACATGCCGCGTAAACCGTCCCCCAATCGAGGGCTGTATAGATAGATCATGGCCCAGATTCCACAGAATGGTTGAAATGCACCCGAATGTAAGCCGTTAACCCTATAACCCTAGACCGCCTGGAAGATTTCTCGGAAAAAATCTTGGAAATAAAGATGCCATGCAGAGTTACCGTGAACTTACCGACCCTTTTGTCGAAGCTGGAACATTACGGCCCCGAATTGCTGGTCCATTTCTCTTTGGTTACCCCCTAATGGTCAAATCACTTAAGGCAAGCTATAAAGAAGTGCGCGCCCCTCGCCCCCCCCCCCCACCCATGGCCGCATAAAAACCACCACCAGGCAAACCTTTCGCGCGCTACAATGCCTCAACGAAGACGCCCTCGAAAGGCTGCAAGACCGTTCAAAGCTACTGCCGCGGCTGCGCCACCTCCCGCTCCTACTGTCTCGCCACCGGCCGTGGCATCGCCAGCCACCAAGACTGCATCGCGAGCCACGAGAACTTTCTCGGAAAAAGCGATCGAGGACGGCGCGGGCGCCCCCCCGGCGGCGGCGGCAGCGGCAGCGGCGACATCGCCGGCCGTCAAGGCTGCGTCATCGCCAGCCGCGAGAACTTTCCCAGAAAAAGAGGCCGAGGACACGGTCACCCCGTCAGAAGCAGCTTGCGCGCTGCCGGATGCAGGCTCCGGGCGAACGATGGATGCCATGTTGCAAGCGGCCTCGGCTAGGATTGCGGGAGAAAATGATGACGAGGATGATGATGGGGAATGGGACTAAGAAACTCGACGACGCCTTTCCCGCCCTCGTGCGTGAATCCACAGAGCAGTAAGGACTACCACTCTGTCCTCCGGGAAATATAAGAACCTTATATACACAAATTATTCAATAAAATAGAGTGCTTATATTCGGGACAGAGTGGATATAAGGAGGGGGCACCACAGAGTTGGACTCAGAACATCATACCGTAACTATTTTTTTTTTCTGGGGAGGGAACGGTATTGTTGCCCTGTGATTTTTTCCTACTACGATTGGTCCACGATTGGTCAAGTTTTTTTTTGTTTCTACATTAGGGTAATGAAAGTAGAAGTAAGTGTTTTGTAGAGAGGGGGGGGGGGGGGGGGATGTACGTAGAAGTTTGATTTTCTAGGAATGTCGCAGTTTTTTTTTTTTGTCTTTTGCTAGAAAGTATCGAACTTTTGCATTTGTTTTTGGAGGTGTCTTGTTTTTGTGTTACGCTTTTGCAGGTTTTTCTTAACTTTTGTGTAGTTTTTTTTCTAGGAAAGTTCGGAAGTTTGTTTAAGTCGCTCAGGAAAGAATGTCGAGCCATGTTCTTTTCTAGAAATGTCGGAAGTTTTTTTTTGTTTTTCCAGGGACCTCGGTTGGAGAGCGAAGAGAAAATAATTACTACTGTACCTGGTAGAGTGATACCCCTCCCCGTAAATGGGTCTGCGGCTGCTGCTGCTGCTGCTGCTGCTACTGAAGCGGTGGTGGTGGTGGTGTTTGTTGTTGGTCTGCCAGAGATCGGAAGGGATCGTCATCGGCAGTGGGATCGCTACGGCAGCACCCGGTATGCACTCAAGGACTAGCCGAAAAGGTGCTTCCTTCCAAGAATACTACTTGGTACACTTTTGAGGACGATTGCTATAAAAGTTGTTTGTCAACGTCGTTAGGTTGAGTGTCGCTCTCCACCCTCTCCCTCTCCCTCGGGTCGGAGGCGTTTTCTGCCTGCGTCGACGGAGGGGGGGGGGAGGGGTACTCATGTCGTGCACGGCCGTAGTCATATGACCATAGATCCTCGCATCCCTACAATGCCGGGACGGAGCACGTTAGGTTTTCACCAACCAGGCAGACATTGCGGGGGGCAGGAACGTAGTGCATCGGTTTTTGCGTTAGAGTCGCTGTCCTCGTTGCAGCCCGCGAGGTACTCTTGGTGGTCAGTGAGCAATGCTTTTTAGTGAGCAAGTTGCTTTAACCCACAGGGAGTTTTGCTCTGCGAGCTTTGCTGGGCCAAGTTGTTTTGCTCACAGCGAGTTTTGCTCAGCAGGGTTGTTTGGCTCACAGCGAGTTTTGCTCAGCAAAAGTTTTGTTCGGCGAACTTTGCTCAGCGAGCTTTGCTCAGCAAGGTTTTGTTCAGCAAGCTTTGTTCAGCAAGGTTTTGTTCAACGAGCCTTGCTCAGCGAGTTTTCCTCATCGAGCCTTGTCCGTCGATGTTTACTAATCGAGGTGTGTCGTCTGCGAGGTTTCGGCAGAGAATTTTTATCAGCGAGTTTTTGCCCATCGAGCTTGCTCAGCAAGTTTTCTCAGCGACTTTTGGTTCAGCGAGCTTTGCTGAGCTGGTTTTGGTCAGCCATTTTTGCTCGGCGAGTTTTGGTCAGCAATGGTTTGCTCGGCAAGTTTAGTTCTGCGAGTTTTGCTCAGCAAGTTTTCACCCCATCAATCGAGTTCGCCGTCGTTGTCGACGGCAGATTCTGCGCACCCAATGTACAAAAAACACAAGGAACACGCGAAACAAACTTAACTCGTACCAGACTGGTACGCCCAAAAGCAGCAGTAGCGGTATAAGAAAGCTGGTGCTACAAGCAGTACTGCATTCAGGGAGTATCATACGCGCACGGTTCACGCACACCCTGATACCCTCATCTTGTGATGGTTTGGTGTTTTGGAACCCCATGTACAACGACAAAAATAAAAGGCGAGTAGGTATATAGTACGTATCTACTGTATAGTGCCCCATTTTCAAGCGGCTACGTAGGAAACGCGCCCAGCAATACGGGAAGGACGACAAAAGCTGCCTGTGCGCGTGTCGAGCAAGCTCCTTGCATTGCATTTCGGACACACAGCCTACCCCAGCAGGACAGTATGACAGCAGTACGAGTAGCATAGCCCGGGCTGCTCGTGTGGTAAAATTATTATGGACCTGGTATCAGGTATAGGTTCGATGTTTGTTCCCTCTCAAGTTTCTATCACAACCTACACCCGTGTTCACCCTGATACCATGGATCACCACGTACACCATAACCTGGGTACGTACCCGAGGATGACCCGGTACGTACCCGAGGATGACCCGGGTACCTACCCGAGGATGACCCGGGTACCTACCCGAGGATGACCCGGGTACCTACCCCAGGATGACCCGAGTACCTACCCCAGGATGACCCGAGTACCTACCCGAGAATGACCCAGGTACCTACCCGAGCATGACCCGGGTTATCTACCCGAGCATGACCCGGGTACCTACCCGAACATGACCCGGGTATCTACTCGAGCATGACCTGGGTACCTACCCGATATACACCCGGGTCCTACCCGAGAATGACCCGGGTACCTACCCGAGTATGACCCAAACAAACAGGTTGTGTACCCGGGTACCCCAAAGTATATACCCTACTAAACACACCCATCCTTGGCCTAGTACGTGTCGCAATCCTATCGCCCGCACACCGCTAATTTTAGTGAACCCGTTGATCATCCACGCGATCGCCACAAACCGTTGTGCATCACGATACATGTACATATGTATACTGGCTGTACCCAACACCCAATACAAACTTCAACTGTCCCAATCCTTACAAGGTACAAGTACGGTATTTTTTATTTCGACAACTATATACTGGGACCGTAAACTCTTGTCACTGCTGCAAAAAACGCCGCAACACTAATTCCAAGTAGTTCGTCCCCCAAAATGTGGCTACAGTTCTGAAGGGGCCAAGCTCCAAAAATAGATGTGGGTTCGAAATTTAACCGCCGAAAAAAACAGTCGTGTACATACATTCGTACGACGCCGCAAAAAAAAGCATGCCGATCATCATCGGCAATATAAACGATGACGACAGCGCCGGCTGCCTCGCTGAAAGAGCGCATGATTCGGGCCAACATTTGTTACCGACAGCACTACCGACAGCATTAGCATTGCAGCAAGTTCCCAACGTTTGTTACTGACAGCACTACCGACAGTATCGCAGTAAGTTCCCCCCTGTATCAAAACAAAAAATCAAATAAAAATCAAATAAAAATCAAATACTGCCACTACTCATAACCGTAACTCGCGTACCAGTACCTCCGAAAGCACCCCAGTACCTCAGGCCTCAAGAGTACTCTCGAGTACCTCAAGAGTACGTTATCCCCCCAAGTTACTGGGTACGCCCAAGTGCGTCACACAGTACGACATACCCCAAGACACTGAATACCAGGTATGCTACAACAGTACTGGTACTTTGCAGTACGCCGTGCCTCAAGTCCTGAAAATGTAAGGCAATGTGACGACATATATACAGCAGTACGTGTAGGTCATACGTGTGTATATGCCTCGTATATACCAGGTAATAGATACAGAGTAAAGTACAATAATACGACTGCAGTATCGAGTATACCACCAGCATTCCGAGTACCTCCCCAGTGGAAGTACCTCGAAGTGCACATCGTTACCTTAATACCTGGCAGACGCTATGTTCAAAGTACTGCGTACGCCACAGTACCTCGGAGTATGTCAAGTCCAGAATACCGAACACACACCCCAGCACCGTCTCTCACAGTACTCCATGGTCCACAGTTAGTACTGCTATTCTGGTACTCACAGTAGTACTGCTGTACAGTAGTACGTACAGTAGTACGTACTGCTGTACAGTAGTACGTACAGTAGTACGTACTGCTGTACTCGTGTATTACTGTGATGGACGTTCGTTTTTTTCCCCCCAATGGATAAACAAAAACGCGTTACCATTGCGCCACCATGCCCAGCAAACCGCTGTGCTGGTACTTTCCATGTACCCTAATACTCTTTTGACGGTGATAAATATCTTTCAACATGAGATTCGTCCAACCAACACAACGCATAGGAAACCGCTTATCCCATAGGAAATTGCACGGAAAACTTGAGGTCCCATTGGGAATAAGATTATTCCCATGGGAAATCCCATGCGATATTATTCCACGGGACATCCCATGCGATATTGTTCCACGGACATCCCATGCGATATTATTCCACGGGATATCCCATGTGGAAAACTAATTCCAGTGCGACAATACCAGCGAACCGACAAGTCGGGCCCGGCTGCTCTCTTCATGCCTGACTGGCTAGCTCGAGTCCGGATTCCAGCAAAGCACAGCCGCACACGATGCATACCCCTGCATCACAGCAGTCGCAGTCTTCGGCAAGATGCCACCCACCAGAGTCGCCGCCGGACCGAGCTCGCCGTCGCAAAACACTCCGGCTGCTGGAGCATCCAATGTTTTGCAAAACCGTACCACCTCCTGCGGGAGAGGGCAAAGGTAAGGAGGGGAGGGGAGGGGAGGGGAGGGGGTGTACTCATGTTGTGCACGGCCGTATTCATATGAACCATAGACCTCGCATCCCTACAATGCCGGGACGGAGCGCGTTGGGTTTGTTCACCAACCAGGCAGACATTGTTTGCACCAAGCGCGAACGCCGTGAAGGTATTGGGCGAGTCGCATGGAGGGTGAGCTGGCATCCTGCTAAGAACCGCCTCTGAGGCGGACTTGCATATGGACGACAGCTTCAATGAGTTAATTTAATTTCTGGTGTGGCCACTTCGCGGAGACAGCAATAGGTGTTACTCATGTAACTGCCTCGCGATGCCTTACCATTTTAACAACTACGTGATAGCCATTCCCACTTGTGCGGAGCAAAGGTTCTCCACCCGCACAAATGATCTACTCGACCGCCAGCTTTGGTGACGCGCCAAAACAAAAAACAAAAAAAAACGCACCCTGGTTGTCTTAGCTCACGCAGCGAGTGGCGTGTTTTTCAGCGTCGTTGCCAACCGACGCCAACCCAACCTATAAATAATATCATATATTTATAGGGGGGGAGGGGAGGGGGGGGGGTGATATGGACCGTTCAGTATGGCAAGGGAAACCGTTACTGTCGCGGGTAAAATCACTACTACTGTGTACTGATAGTCTATATGAGTTCGACCTGAAGGTTTCAGCGGCCAAGACTGCGAAAGCAGGTACCAGGGTACTTTTCAGTACTACTGTCCTACGTACGACTGCAAAACAAATATCCTACAGTACTATTAATAGTGGACGCGTGTTTGCCTTCTAGGGGTTGCGCCTAATGGTTCTGGACCCGTTCTGTCGTAGGGTTGCACCCTATTTTTTCTGAGACTCCTGACTGGAGGAGTGCTAACCCCTTTCGAGGGATATAAGAAGGGCTGGGCACTGGCTGACTCAGTCGGTAGCGATTGTCCTGCCGTCAAAAATCAATCAGTATACTGGATTGCAGCAGTATAAATTCTCTCCTCTCTCCTCTCGCCTCCCGAAACGCAGTTGGTGGACTTTCGTGCTATAATATGGCGTGTTTCTTGGGTATACGTACGATGAAAAACAATACTGGCGAATGTGCTGGCCAGGTCAATCAGTGGATTACTACTGCCAGTATATTACTACTGCCGGTACATACTGTGCCAGTGCCCAGCCCTACCTTTTCAGGGATATAAGGGATGTAAGGGATATAAGGGATATAAGGGATATAAGGGATGTAAGGGACATAAGGGATATAAGGGATACAGAGCTCGGGTCAAGCTCAAACCTCGACCAATGTGTCCGGCCGGGCCTCCCGTGTTGGGGTACTTAGCATTTTGCCGAAAAGCGCTCGCGCGAAGAGAAAAGTTGCGAAAAGTGCGAAAAATTCACAAACATAACTATACATATAAGGGATATAAGGGATGTAAGAGACAGTGACTAAAACAACGCTAAAAAGTAGTAACGTTTGGTAGTATCAACCGTCCGTCCAGGAGCAACGAGGGCGCCCATAAGCACGGGGTAGGGTCATGTTGCGACCGTATAAGCATTATATCGTATACAGTACAGGACACCTAATAAGAAACAGGCTGATAAGAAAGCCAGGCTGAGACTTACTGTAGATGAAAACAAGAAATTCGTGAGTCGTTATCTTGAAATTAGTGTAGACAGCACCCTCTCTCGAATAAGAAATCCAGCCTGGACCAGATTTCCTGTTTCTTACTAGGTGTCCTGTACTGTGTACGACTCCTCGCAGTGAAACTACGCAATAATATATAAAAGGAGGCCAATTTTGTATCACCCCCCGATGGCGCAGTTGCTTTACTTTTTGTCATACATCAAGTGTTGCTCTCCTCAAGTCGCAAGAGGGTTTATACAAGTTATAAGGCATGTTTGATATTTGTCGAAAGCCCGCCCACCTGCTGGTGCAAGGCCATGACGCAGGCCTCTACTGCGACTTCGCCGTCGGCCCCCTGCTGTCTCTGCTGCTGTACAACAACAAACAAACAAACAAACAAACAAACAAACAAAATGTTTCGTCAGAAAACCGCCCATGGACAGAAGGTCAGGTCAGGTCAGGTCAAGTCAGGTCAGGTCAGGTCAGGTCAGGTCAGGTTGGAAAAAAAAAGGAAGGGTGGCGTGGAGAGTGCGCCAACATCGAATTTTCCCGGACGAAAGCAAAACCGAGCATGGAAACATACTATATGCTCGTACCAGAACACAGTTAACTTGGATAAAATTAACAACACACGGCACATATTTGATATTTGGAAGTATCGTACGCTTAAGCTTTATTCATAGATCCATCCGTCCGCGGGTCGTTTTTTTTTACCCAATTAAAGTATACCAGAAACACCAAGGATTCAGGATTCAGTGTCACTCCGGATACGTATTCGGGGTCGTCTCTCGGAAGATATGTCGGGAAAAAAGTGTATCATGTATCTAGGTCTGTCATGTTAGGACAACGTCCAATGTGACACCACTCAATTTCCGGAATGGAGAGCTCGAAATCTCCCTCGACGTTATCATCGTCCATAAAAATCTCCTCCAAGCCCGACCGTTTCCCCTCGCCCTCATAGCGTACTTACACCCTACAGAGGCATGCCGGAGGAAGTCCCTTCGCACCGAAACATTTACCGATAATTTATCTCCATCGATACGTACCAAAAACAGCGCGCGCACTCTATTCAATCAAAATCCCTTCCCCGCCCTTCAAAAAGTGTTTTTTCCCCGGCGGCATCGCACCTCCACACGGTCGGGGCGAACGGAACACGTGAAGTGGATGGAGGACAACACGGTGCTCCCCTCCCTCTCCATGCGCTCCTTGCAAGAACGGTATATCGCCTCCGTATCATCGAGCACCAGCTGGGGTGTCGTGCGCAGGAATCTGCGAGTCCAGGTAGGGTGGAAGACGAGGCACAGACGGACAAGCACGCACCGGGCGCGGTAGTTATTCATAGTGTAGTGTAAGCCCGCCAAAACAAAACGCGTTGTACAACAACATTGACATGAATGCCACCAGTAACACTAACACCAACGACACAAACACCAACACCACAAACAACACCAACACCAACACCAACACCACCAAAACCAACACCAACACTACCAACACCAACACCAACAACAACAACACCACCAACACCAACATAAACACCAACACCACCATCACCAACAACAACAACAACAAACAGCTCCGCCCCACACAGATCACCCACAACCAAAACAGCGCCGACAAGCCGGAATCCCTCTCACCGTGCATACTGTCCGGGCGTTACATCATCATCGAGCCCGATAATCCCCCCAGACGCCATCACCACTCCCATAGGCGGCACTCCCCTTGCCTCCTCCGCCCTCTCACTCCCCTGGGCAGGTCTGAAGTCCATTAGCTCGCCAGCCGTCGGGGCTACCCCCAGGAATATGTTGCTCGAGTCATCCATCAAGTTAGCATCCCCTGCTCGGTCTTCAAGGAGCTGTCCAGGAGGTGTTGCAGGGGGGGGGCGGGGAGGGTGTACTTCATATTCATGCATGGCCGTAGTCGTATGGCCATAGACCCTCGCATCCCTACAATGCCGGGACGGAGCATGTCGGGTTTTCACCAACCAGGCAGACATTGCTTGTACCAAGCGCGAAGCGCAGTGAGGTACTGGGCGAGTCGCATGGAGGGTGAGCTGCATCCTAGGGGTGGGTGGGGTTGGTGTTGTAGCTGGGCGGAGATCGGTGTTTTAGAGCGCGCCCACGCCTTTTTGAAACAGGCCTTGGCGCGTCGAAAACTACCCGCCGCTGATCATACCATATTTGGATATCACTATCAGAACAGGTAACAGGTAACCAGGTAAATTATAAGATCCCAGAAGTAACCACACCACGCACGCGGGGGGACAACGCCGGCGGACGGGTGACCAACTAATAGGGCCGAGTTGGCCGACTTTTATATACTGCCATGGTACTGCTGTAGATACAAGTCGCCGAACAGTTATTATAAATAGTTGGCCAGATTGTGGGGACGGTAGTAGTCCCGCAGCAGGTTATCTCTTTCTTCGTGTTTGGTGTGGAGACTAGTGGAGGCACACCGAGGTGGGTGGGTTGTATATACCTGGTATGGCGTTATCACACTCTCCGGGGTCAGCAACACGAGATATTATCTCAGAGTGCCCCGGAGAAGCCAAGGAAGGCCTTGAAGGATTATAGTGATATTGAGGCGTTATGGTCTAGGGGATAGGACCTGGTATCCACAATATATTTTACAATTACTATTAATAATAGTTGCTTGCGAGCGGGCGGAAATTGGAAGAATTCTGCGTCTTTGTACATATCTGACTGGCGAGTTCGTTTCGGGCGAACGACTGCGTACGGTAAGTCAGTTACGAAAGATGGCGTATTTTGCCACCCAACTAATGCCAACTAATAACCACGGCTGCTCACGGGTCAGGTCAAACCTCGCGGGTCGGGCCGGGTAGGGTCAAGGTGACCTAGCCCAGTAGCCGTAAATCTGCCCGCGCAGGCGAACTTCTCAGACGTGCCCGCATGAAATGATGCCGTTTCTAATGAGGTATGGTTTTGTCACGAAACCCTAAGGTATTCGTTCCGGACGGTGAGCGTATTCTTGGCTTCGACTAACGGCGGCCACCACCCCGACCCGGACCTCTAACCCTAACCCTAACCCTAACGAGAGGCATGCCTGGTTGGTGTGACACCTGGTCGTTGTGCTTGGAAAGGCTCTATTTTCAATGCGGGCACACCTAAGGAAGTTTGCCCGCGCGGGCAGAATTACGCGAGCTCAGCCTAGCCCGACCCGTGAGGTTCTGAAACCCTCCATGACCCGATCCGACCCGACCCGACCCGTGAGATTTTGAATAGCTCCTGAACCAGACCCGCAGGCCGGGTCATGACCCGTGAAGAACCCTGCTAATAACCACCAATGGTACCCATGAAGTCAATATGAAGAGTAAGCCAAGCCAACTCACAGCTGCAGCCCTATGTACGTATCCAACAACCATTCTAAGACCCCGAGTTCGGAGGAGGAAATCGCTGCTGCTCACCTCGTCACACAAGACCTGCAAGGCGGAGTGTTCACCAGGGCGAATGCTTCCCCCGTCCTCGAACACCGTCACCTCTCGCAGGAACTTGGACAGCATCAGAAAAACGCGTTCAGAGGCGCGTGGGGTGAGATTTTGGGCTGGGTTATCACTAGTTATCACTAGGGCTGTGAGTTGGCTGACTATAAGCCGCCGACTATTAATAGCTATTAGTTGGCTGACTACAAGCCGCCGACTAGATGTTAGTTGGCTGACTATAAGCCACCGACTAGTTACTAGTTGGCTGACTATAAGCCGCCGACTGGGTATTAGTTGCATGACTATGAGCCGCCGACAAGATATTAGTTGGCTGATTATAAGCCGCCGACTAGCTATTAGTTGGCTGACTATAAGCCGCCGACTAGATATTAGTTGGCTCATTACAATTTTCCGACTAGGTATTAGTTGGCTGACTATAAGCCGCCGACTAGATATTAGTTGGCTGACTATGAGCCGCCGACTAGTTATTAGTTGGCTGACTATAAGCCGCCAACAAATTATTAGTTGGCTGACTATAAGCCGCCGACTAGTTATTAGTTGGCTTACTATAAGCCGCCGACTAGATGTTAGTTTGCTGACTTTAAGCCGCCGACTAATTAATAGTTGGGTGACTGTAAGCCGCCTACTAGTTATTAGTTGGCTGACTATAAGCCACCCACTAGATGTTAGTTGGCTGACTAAAAGCCGCCGACTAGTTGTTAGTTGGCTGACTATAAGCCGCCGACTAGGTATTAGTCGGCTGTCTCTAAGCCGCCGACTAGTTAATAGTTGGCTGAATATAAGCCGCCGACTAGTTCTTAGTTAGCTGACTTTAAGCCGCCGACTAGTCATCAGTTGGCTGATTATAAGTCGTCGACTAGCTAGTAGTTGGCTAGGTATTGCAGCTGGCTGGTGTGAGCGGAAACTTGCGCGGAGTTTCTGCGTCTTTTGTGTCTGACTGGCTGCGCGTTTGTTCGTGTTTCGACGTGTGTTTTTTTAGTGACATCAGACCAAACCCCGTAAGAACCGCATGCAACGTTTAGGGAGATAAAACACCTGGAACTACATACGGGTAATGTGGGGTACTTTTCACAGTAGGATTTTTGTTTGCTTTAGTCAGCTGCTTCCACGTATTCCGCCCCCAACTAATAGCTACCAGGTATTAATTAGTACCCGTCAAGCCTAGCCAACTAACAGTTCTAAGTATTAAGAGTTATTGCCCTATAGATACCATGCAACGATAACGAGAAAGATAACGTGGCACCGCGCTTGCCGGAAGGCATACGTATGCATGAAAACCGCGCTGGGACGATAGAGCACGCACGAACTGCGCCTAGGCAGATCGAGCAACAACCCACCGCTGGCAGATTTATCACCGTCGCTATTTTCGCGCAAAATACAGAGTAGAAGAGACCCCCCCCCCCTATCCACCCGCCCGCCGGGCGCCAATGAAGCAGATTGAGCAACCAGAAACAACGGGTGGTTAATTTATCGCGCTTGCCGTCTTAGCGAGTATAAAAGCCCCCTTCTCTCCCCGCGGCACCAGCCACTGCATTGCGCGGCTTTACACGTCTAAACCCCACCATCGCCACAGCGCCAACTGTTGTGCAGGTGGGCCAGCAAAACCATTTCCGGCCCGTCCAAATTACACACAAACCAGAAGAACAAAACTAAGGGTGGGGGGAGGGGGGAGGGGGGGTGCTCATGTCTTGGGGGGGTACTTATTGTCATGCATGGCCGTAGTCGTAAGGCCATAGACCCTCACACCGGGGAGGGTAAAATCACTCTACAGCGACGGCAGCAGCACCTATATACTTGCTATATAGTGTATTCAACAGCGTCTCGCCATACATACACACCTGGCCCGGTCGAGCCTGCGCCTGTCTGTTTCTGTCAACAGTGTTGTCCACCCTGAACACCGGCCCCATCCCTTGGAAACCCCTCGCCGATACCGCCATTGCATGCACCCCCCGCAGGGCGACACCCACCACTAAGGGTGGAGAGTGGGTTCGTCGCGGCTGGCGGCTAAGCTTGTCGCCAGGAAACACCTGGGAAGATGGCCGGGGGGGGGGGCATTGACGGGTGGGTGTACTTCATTTTCATGCATGGCTGGAGTCGTATGGGCATTGACGGGGGGAGGGGGTGCTTGAGGTGAAAAATGAACGGAAGGTCCCGAACGTTTGAATAATCGATATTACTTGGGCAAACGTGCTGAGGAGACCGCGGTTTCACCCCTTGACTGACCGCTCCCTACACTAAAACTAGTATATTGACAACAAAATCGGCCTTGACGCGCCCCAAAAGACCGGTTTCCTATGTATGATGGCGTCTTTGCTGCTAATACGGAGGATCATAGTAAATAGAACCAAAGGTACACACGAAAACCTACCGTATACATTTAGCTATGTTTACTTACGTACTAACATTATTTGGTCAGGTTTACTATGGTCTCCTGGAATAGGGGGGAGGGGGGGGGGGGGGGGTGTACTCATGTCCGTGCACGGCCGTATCGTATGAGCCATAGACGCCCTCGCATCCCTACAATGCTGGGACGGAGCGCGTTGGTTTCACCAACCAGGCAGACATTGCTTGCACGCAAGGCGCGAAGCGCCGTGAGGTATTGGGCGAGTCGCATGGAGGGCGAGCTGCATCTGCTAAAAACCGCTCTGAGGGCGGACTTGCATATGGACGACAGCTTCAATGAGTTAATTTAATCTTCTGGTGTGGCACTTCCGAGACAGCAATGGGAGCACTATGTAACTGCCTCGCGGATGCCTTACCATTTTAACACTACGTGGTACGATCATTCCCCTTGTGCGGAGCAAAGGTTCTCCACCCCGCACAAATGATCTACTCGACCGCCAGCTTTGGTGACCGCCAAAAAAAATAACAAAAAAAACGGCACCCTGGTTGTCTAGCTCACGCAGCGAGTGGAGTGTTTTACAGCGTCGTTGCCAACCGACGCCAACCCAACCTATAGGGCATATATTTATAGGGGGGGGAAAGGGGGGGGGTCATAACTAGGAATCACCAAAGGCACTTGATGACAATGACTGCCGGCAACACCACGTTGTCAGGCGTGGTATTACTCACAGGGATACCCGCCGACATTCGGACGCGTTTCACAAGCAAGCATGCCTTCACATCGAAACCTTGAGATTATCTTAAGGTGCCACCACGGTCTTAAAAATCATAAGCTATCGAACATCGTTCGATCTACGCTACGAGGTATATCCATATGATAAGACGGGGCAAAAATGACCTTGAAAACTAATGCGGGCCAGAGAGCAAGCGAGGGAGTTCAGCGCCGCTCAGTAGCCCTCGTCGGGGGGGGCGGGGGGGGGATAGCGCACCTGGTCCCCTATCACCAATGCGCAGCCAGAGATTCCACCAATAATAACTGCCTTCGGGAGCAGAAGCTCAAGCCAGGCCGTCGTGTTCGCGAGTATGAACGGCTGCTGCCCGACGATAAGCACAGTGTCGGCCTGCTCCAAAGGGACGCTCGCCGATGGCGGCAACAATTGCGGCCGTACAAGTGGAGACGCCGCCGCCCTCGATCTGGCCGCCGCCCTAGAATGGGCCATGGTCGACAGTCGCGCCGACCGCCGTTGCGGCTGCGGCTGCGCTCCGCCGCTGTCAGGGGCAACGCCACCATCAGCGCCTTCTGTTGCTGCCCCCGCGGACCCGACCGATTCATGCTGAGTCATCGAGCCTTCCCCACCACCGTGGGCGGATTGGTGGACTTCCGGCACCGCCACCATGGCGATAGCTCCGGTCGATTCGCTCTGCGCAGACTCTTTCATGGTACTACCGCCACCTCTATCGCCACCGCTATACCCATCGCTACCGCCACTACTACCGCCACCGCTACCGCTTCCGGAGCCGCCAGCGTCAAAAGAGATGCCGCCTCCAGAGCGAGACGAGTCCGCCGCTTTCGGCGAGAACTTTCCGGCCGCCGCCGCCGCCGCAGCCGCCGCCGCCGCCGCGCAGCCGAGTGCAGACGCAGCCGGAGCGGGCGGGGCGCATTCCATCAACACGGCGTCAGCGGTTTCCAAGGGCGATTTCGACGAGTGGCGCTGCCGGTTCTGCGGCGAGTCGTCGACGATGAAGGACTGCACCCGTGGCCTTCCGGGGTGGCCGTCGACCCCTTCCTCTGGCGGTATGTACGCCACGGTCAGGACGGCTGTCACGGGGGCGGTGGGGTCGAGCTCGATGTCTCGCCCCTCGTACCGGGAGAAGTTCCCCTCTTTGCCGACCCCCGCTCCGAAAACGCCACTAGAGCTCTGACGGCGGGGAGGGGGGAGGGGGGGGGGGGGTGCTCATGTCATTCATGGCCGTAACCGTATGACCATAGACTCTCGCATCCCTACAATGCGGCGACGGAGCGTGTCGAGTTTTCGTCTATCAGGTAGAGGGGGGGGGTGGGGCAGGGCATGCAAATCAATGGCGGCCGAATCTGGAGGGGTTTTGCTTATCTTCACTAGAGAGTTCACCACTATGAATAGGTACGTAGACATCAGATCTTTCTTGTGGGATTTTTACATTTGATGAAAATCATATTATTTGGAACAGCTAAACACGCCCCGCTTGGTACCTTGACCCTGCAGTGGGCTCTTCCCTTTCCTGCTCCCACCCACAAGGTGCAGAAACGCAATCAGCAGGAGCCGCAGGGGGAACCACCAACCACCCTGGTTCCAGACAACCCACCGGTCGTGCACAGCCACGTTAACAAAGCAGAAAAGCAAAAATAACAAACATAAAGTCGCTTATAGCTGGACTCGAACCCGCGTTCGTTCGACCGAAAGGTGCTCGGTGGTCGGTTAGACCCCCTTTACACCTTGTGCGCTTTGTCGAAAAACAAGTTTGACAGTTTGTACGTATCATAGCGAATTAAATTTCAGGGAAATTTCGTTGGGAGAGATGTGTCGTAGTGTCGTGTCGCTCGCTCACCTTGACGACGAAGATGGGGCACTCGAGCGGGATGAGGCTGGCGGCTTGCAAGCGGCCGCACAGGTCTCGAGTGGTCGTCGTCAACAGCACGTCACTGTCGATCATGAGCATGGACCAATTTGGTCTTGCCGACGGAGTTAACACCTGACCAAACGGGTTTGGCGGATTGAGCGAAAAATGTGAACCTCCTGTCCCTGCCAGGATGAGCGGGAACGCGCCTCGTGTTCGTACCAATACCGGGGATTACCGGGTACTCCATACCAGGTGCTTCATTTACCGGGTACCGGATGCCTGGTTATAGCAACTCGTTCTTTGAACACAAGGTTCCCCTTGGGGATGTTGTTGACTTGAAGTCCCGGGGTGTCGCACGTCGCACGTTGAAAAGGCGGAGCATCATCACCATCAGGCGTCGCCACTGTATTTACCCCCCGAGTACTCGTACTGCGTGTCTTTTCTGTGTAACAGGATGATGAGGTTGGACGATGTGCGCTTGATTTTTATTTGTACGTGGAAATGTGAAATTAATTGCATGTACCGGTATATACCTCCTGGTGAACACTTACACACACATGTGCGAACACAAAAGTGCCATAGCTGTCACAAAGGCCAAAGTGTGAAGCGCTGGTGCTGTTGTACCGCTGTTGTACCGCTGTTGTACCGCTGTTGTACCGCTGGTGCTGTTGTTGTAGTGGGTACCGTGGCTGCGCGGTTTCTTTCGAAACGCGGAGGATGTGTGCGTTTGTATCACCCGTTGCCCTTCCCCTGCCCAACCAATTGCACCTGAGATTACGTATAGTATGTGTTCGTTCCTACTCCCTATATAGGTGGACAGGAAACACGGCACACACGCACACACCCATGCACCGTCCGTGGCCGTCACAACAGGAAGACCTTGATGTGCGTGCGGCTGTTGTTAGTTAGTTCCGTGGTTGCAATATAGCAGAGAGTTCCATGGACAGTCAGTGAAACCGGAGACGTGTGGTACGATGGAGGTACTGCTGTACGTACCTTTTTTTGGCTGTTTTTTTTTCCGCAATGACGGGGCTCCTCAACCCAAAATTGACGGAATTTCATTTTTTGTGTTGCAACATTCTTCGTTCCATACTTGAAGGTCATGGGGTAGTTCGTCGGCTAGCACTTTATTTCCCTCCAAAAACGGTTTTCGGGTAGGATGTAGAGCTCCGCAATTGACCACACCCAGAAAATACAGGGTGCATGGTGCACCTCTACCGTAGCCGCTCTCCGGACATGGTACATACAGCAGCAGCATCCACCAGCAGAGCAGCAGAGCACAATTTAAAAAATGTGGGGTTGGCATTGTCCTGCCCCTCCTCCTCCTCCCACCGACTTTGACCTCTTCGATGGCGAACTGCGGTATATGAACGAAATCGCTTGGTCGCAGCTTGGGCTTGGTCGTGTTGATGTGTGTGTGCGCTTCTACGTTCGTACAAAAAAGCTCATGAGTTTGACTTTCGCGAGCGATTCTCGCAGCCGGCAATGCTTGCTCAAATCCCCCCCTCCCCGAAAAAAACAAATCCTATGATAAACGAAATTAACGAACGAGTTACAAAAAAATATTGCAAAAGTTTAAAATGAGAAACAGTGAAAGAGACTGTCCGTAGAAAAATCAAGAAACAACTGAAAAAAACGATAACAAAGAAAATTATAAAACTGAAAAGACAGAAGAAGTGCAAAAAAAGGGGAGAAAGAAAAGAACGGCTGGAAAGGTCCGGCAATGAATACAAGGAGGCGGTGTCAAAGTGGGAGGTCTGAGAGGCCAGGGATGGGTCAACCTGGCCATCTCAGGAGCTGTGTTGCACTGCCGACAAAGTGAGAAAAAAAGTATTTTCAGATAACGCCTGATTTGTGGAAAACGGGGTTGGGTCAATATCAGCCCCGAACAAGGCCCTTTTCACAGACACTGTGCTCCCCACAGAAGCCTCCAAATGACACACCACACGCAGAGGAACTCAATCAAGTCATGGTAGAGCCTGTTCGGTAGCTTGATGGTGCTTGATCCTCCTAGAGTTGGATTAATTCAGTTTCCCGCAGATGGAAGCAGGTGGCAGCTTCGGTCGAAGCAATTACGCCGCCTGTTTAGACAATCTTCACGGCCGAGGTCGCGGTGGAAGGCGTGGACGAAATCGCCCAGAACTCTTCCTGTGCCCGTGTATATATGCAAGGAAGGTTTTCAGGGGCGGGAGATATCGGGATCGATCCTACAGACGGCGTAATCGGCCTCAGAAGTGTGCCTCAAAAATCAAAGAAACGTGTACAAAAACGCAGTCATTTATTTCCTGCTGTATACGAGTACTCGTATTCATATTTTTCGAGAAAAATATTCGTTTTGAGCTGTAAAAAACAACTTGTTTACAGTACAAGAAAAACGACCTGGAACCACATTTTTAAACTTCAGCGACGAGGTCGCGCACCGTAGAGGGCACGGAATCGGCTGCCACTTTGCCACACTGCTGTGGGTGCGTCAAGGAGTATTTTGAGGGGCGGGAGATATTCGGATCGACGATATTGACGGAGCTGTGGTGGATTGCATGGTGTTGTTGTTCCAGTTGTCGATTGCTGAAAGTAGATTTGGCCAAATCACGATTATTTTGTGGGCAGTGCAACACAGGTGTGCAGGAGAAAGGAGTCGATACGACGTACGTATTCTATATCCGGCAGTACCGGGTAGACTTTGTACGGCATGTACAGCAGTCATTTTGGTAAGTTGCGAGCGAGATAAAATATGCGGGTACATATACCAGGTACCTGTACGAAGGCCGTAAAACTTGGTTCACAGTTCGAAGTCGAAACAACTACCATGGTACGACGTAAACTTCGGACACCCGTATTCTGTTACAGCACTACCATACCCATTGGTCATCATGGATGCACGAGTCACGAGTGGTCGTACAATAATTATCCAGGTGTCGTTGGTGAGAGTTGAAGTCGTACATACTGCTTGCACTGCTCTACCAGGTACCAGGTACAACAGCATATGATGAGTTCGTACCTGGTACTCAAAATACAAAATACGGGAGCAACGTCGAAAACGCCGAATCTGTGATCCCAAGTAAAATCGTAAATCGTGCCTTTGGCCTTCAACTTCAGGAACAAATATTTACCATGCGCAAAAAGCGGACTGACCTTCGCAGCCCGGACGAGCGACGCCACCAAATCTTCCACGTCCCGACTAGTCGATTGTGCCTGCCCCCACGACGCTTGGCTGTTCGTCGAGGTGCAGGTAATCTTGGCGTTGTAAAATGCTCGGTTGCAGCAAGCTAGTCTGGAGTTGTCGGGCCACGATAGTGACTCAATTACCGAGCGATGAGCATCCTCTCCCCAGCAGATAACTTGGGTTGCCATGCTGTTTAGGAGGCCGAAGAGAGCTATCAGAGAAGGCGAAGCTCAGCAAACAGAGAACAGAGACCACGGCTTGGGAGTGGCACAAGTAAAAAGTGAGGAGCGGTCGCAGGCACAGCTGGTAGGCAGCACGCAGCAGGCCGGCAAGGGTGTGTCGTGAGTCGCGGAGACCTGAACAGCTAGGGGTCGGAAGGTCTGCTCCCCATATACAAAACGCCTCAATGTTCTGGATGCAACTCCCTTCTGATGAATGCAACACGCAACACGCACCAGCGCAGTCTTCACTCTGCAAACCTGCGTCTGAGGGCGACTCTCCTATACCTTTTCAACACTGGATAGCTCAGTAGCCATGCCCGATTCACCACCGCCCAAATGCGAGAACTGCAAACCCGGTGAGGCCACGGAGGAGCGAGAAACAGCCGTGGCAGACTCGGGATGTCAGGAAACGTACGGGTTCGTCGTGAGCTGTATGGAGGCACATCGAGGGAACGTGGCCGATTGCAGAGAGGAGTGGCAGGCTTTCAGGGCGTGCCACAGTAGTGCGCGGAAGAAATCGCAAGCTACTTAAGACACCCCGGCTTGGTTGGCACCAGCGAGTGAGAGTTTGTTTGTGAACTGCGTCCAGCAAATATTCAGATGGTGCCTCTGATATTTCGTGCTGTGTCTTATCTTGTCTCCTCCCCTTTGAGTCCACGTAGGGAAGACTCGGAGGTGTGGGCGTGTGGTCGACATAGTATACCAAACGCGCCACCTGTGGTCGGAGGTGTGACATAGTTGAGCTGAGCTGTACTCTAGAGAACTGCTGCTCTTGGCCCTGTTGGTGTTTAGGTGACGCCATCGCTTGAACATGCGCCTGTTTCGAGTCAGGGCTACGATACGTAGCATTTGCGTGACGATACGAGTATGGCGAAAAAACGTTGAAAACGCGAAAAACTCACCGCATGATATCACATAATATCGATAGAAGGGACCGACGCGGGTACTGCTGTCTGTAGGTGCATGTTGCCTTGAATTGGGGGTGCTTCCCTTGGGAGATTTTGTTGTCCAGTGTCCTTCACCTGGTATTCCGGGGGGTGGGCTCCGGGGCAAAGTGCGTACCTACCTGGTATTATGCGTACTACAGCAGCAACAGTCAGTGTGAGCTTGTTATAACTACTGCTTGTACTGCTGTACGATACTGTTCATAGATACTGACTGGCACTGACTGTAACGGCGTGTTGCCGGATTGACTCAGCTCCAAAGCGCAGCAAGTAGCTGCGTCAAGCTGCCGCACTGGGTGTGCCGGTGCAGGTATTGATAACACAGAAGAAGGGGTACTTCAGCCGCGTTTGCTGATTTAGATTACTACTCGAATTACCGTTTCCTGCCCTACGGTAGTAGGTGGTATGCTTCCCTTTGGAACTTGGGATAAGTTGGTGTCCAGCTGTCTGCTTGCGACGTTGAGGTCCCGAACGGAACGAAACAACACCGATATGTCCGTTGACCGTCGATCGTCCGGTCGCTCGGCGTTTTGTATTTTGTTGGCGGCCTGGGGCTGCCTTCATCGGTTGCGCTATTGCTACGCATAGTAACTTGTTACGAGTGCGAAATGCATATACAGTACTTGATATTGTCGTGAATCGCCGCAGTGCCTCCTGTCTTCTGTCCCTTGTTTTGATATATAGATAATGTATACGTATACCTACCGTGTTTTTTTTTTGCGTTTGGAGTTGGTCGAGATCTGCCTCAGGCACCCACGATGAGTCGTGAAAGTATCGTACACTTTCTCTGACAAACCGCTCATGGAAAGTACGGGATACATGTCGTAATAATGTAAAAGGTAGTGTGCGACTATCAATAGCAGTTTGCGGTTTTGCGGCACGGCACGTAGGTGTCTTTGGCGGCCCTGCTGTAAGTCGCGATGAGACCAAAGCCTGCACCTCCTGTTGTTCATGTGCGTTCTGCTCTGGTATTATAGGAGCGGTCTACGATACGTCCCGAAAACGGAACCTTTGTCGCCCAGCGATGCGGTAATCTCCTGTGTATGCCTGTTTACGGTGCTGTGATATCGTTTCAGATTTCAACATTTGTGTATTTCATTTTTTTTACGAAAACGCGCGACAACCTCGGAGAACTCCGAGAGGAGGGCGGAGGAAATATATTTCCAGATCCTCGCAGTCGCGGTAACGACACCACCCATGTCTTGCGAAGTCTTAGTCCGCTGAGCTATCGGGGGAGCGACAGCGCCATGTGTTCAGTTTATAGGTCCACTAAGCGATAGGGGGTCCATAAACCATTGGTCACCCTGCCCGGCACAGCCCTCGCCCGGGAAAGCCCTTCCTTGTCATACGAAGTATATCGTAGCGCCTGTCTGTATTGATGGGGTATGCCATCATCGATTCTTCGCGGAGAAATTATGGCAACGCATTTTTTTTGTTTTTGTACGTCGCGATCCGCTCAAAAAACGACCCGAGCGCAATGGAGTGTCTCTCTGCTTCCCCCCTAAAAAAGTGGTGAGAGAGTGCCTACAGTTGTTCCTTCTCAAGTCATCAAAACATTGCCCTGAGCGCGAGGTTCCGATGTTGATGCTGTGGATGTTTTGCGAAGATTCCTGGAGGGGGGAAATGTTTTATTGTTTTGCGCGTCATAATTATCTCAAAAACAACCCCCGAAATCAATAAAGCCTTCCTGCTTCCCCCCTGAATACGGTGAGAGGATGAGGCAGCCAACCGCTGCCCTGAGCGCAGGGTTCCGTGGTGGTGGTGTGGATGTTTCGCGGAGGCGTTTTGGCAAGTTTTTTGTTGATTTGTGCTTCGCGATTCGCTCAGAGACAACCTTAGCCGATATAATATACCAGGTATATCCCTGCTTCCTCCCTAAGTGTCACTGGGACTCAAGTACGGGCGAGCGTAGATACAACACGTGCAGAAAAAAACTTGAAAATGAAATACGCCGTTACTAATAGGAAACCGCGGATTGACCCCCCTAGACTGGCCGCCCACACTAAAACTACACTAGGATGCACATTATAGTATGTACATTAAGGCCAAAATAGGCGTTAACGCGCCCGAAAAAATACCGGTCCACTTCGTAGCATCTTTGACGGGCAGAGGCAGAGATAGACAACCACAAAGACGCAGACACTATAATAACACGGACAAAGCAGCAGATGCGCCCGAAATGGCCGGTTTCCTATCAATACGTATACGTATAGCATCTTTGTTTTTAAAAGCGGTCGTCCGGGCAAGAAACCAGGCGGTTCCGGGCCGCGTGCGCGAAGCTCGGGAAGGTCCTCTGACGAAGCCTGTCGAGCTCGGCTTTGAGCGCCTCTATCTCCCCCGTCTGTGCGCGGGCGAGGTCGACGAGACGGCGTCTGGTGGTGATGCGCTTCATTCGCCCGGCGGCCTGTTGAGAGGTAGTCGCATCGCCAAGTACCCGTAGACGGAGTTCCACGGAGGGGCATTAATTTTGGAGTTAGATGTGAGGTGCATGGGTTTGAAGTGAGGCAAGCGATGGACGGTTTCAAACAGAGCACAGTTGGTAGTGCTGTACGAGTGATTGTGTACGCGTATAATGTGCGTTGATGGACACAATAAGGCATAATAGAAGGTGCCTAATCCTGCAGGTGGTGCATGATCATAAACAGAAAAAAATGGGGTTATCCGATAGTCATCTGTGAGGGAGGGTGCATGGAATGACGCCAGGGGAGAGATGGTACTGCACAACACCATTGAACACAATACGGTACACAAAACAACAGGCAATGTCTCGTCCCTTAAGACGCCCTGGAGGCGTTCCAATCTTCCACGCTTGATTGAGTTTGGTCGATTTTTATTGATGGGTGTAATCGACCACTTCATTATGTATAGCGCCCCTGTCACAAGGCATGACATAAGAAAGAGGCCACAAGAAACTCACACTTTGATTTCCGGAAGAAGAAGAAACTCGGGAGTGGTTACACTGAAGTTTGGAACACACCCTTTTACTCAAATAATAAATCTAGCCTTGGTCAGTACCCCGGTTTCTTTTGAGAGGGCCGTCCTTGTTGTGTGGGATACCTGCTGGGCCGGATTGATTTGTCCGCCGTTTGCGTCCATCTTGCTCCGATGAATGGCTTCGCGAGCCTTGACGCTGGCGGAGAGCTGCACTAGCTGCCCGGAGACTCTCCGATTTTCGTCCAAACGCTCCTGGAGCTGTTGCGCGATCTTGGCGTTCGTCTGCCTCGCTTTGTGCGTCTGCAAACCAGGAAGCGGGCAAGGTTTTAACCAACTCAGTCGGGCATGGTTTCAAACGACCGATCGTAAAACCACCAGACAAAGTTGTCTAAAAACACTTCCATGGCGGGGATGCAGGCACATTCAGGAAGCAGGTAAGGTATAAAACAATCCAGCCAGGCATGATTTAAACGACCGATCGTACTTCCACCAGACAGAGGTGTAAAACAAACTTTCCATGGCGAGGATGCAGTGCGTATTATTCAAATAAGCCTTCTCGTAATACTGGAACCACACGATGGCCACACCATGTCTTTTGTTTCTCCATATCCATAGTGTACCTATCCTATATATGTGCATCGACACCCCCTTGCCTAAATGGTATATGCTAATGCTGGGAGCGCGCCGTCATCGCAACCGTATCCATGTCGGGTGGGGGGGGGGGGGTGCATGTAACTTTCGGAGCACACGAACAACGCGTGTGGAAAGGGCTGTGGAACGTCGGCGTGCATACATACATACGCGCATACCCCACTAGAGGGCTCGGCAACTTTTTCACGCGCATCTACCGTATATAGTAGGCTGTGTGTCCTACGTACATAATGCCACACCATTGTAGTTTTCGCCGCACCGCTACGACTTATTAAACGAAATTATAAGCTACGTATGTATCGACTGTGCACGAGGTGGGTGATAGAGACTGCGCACTGTTTCCTAAAAGTCGTTTTCTCGCATAAAACTAAGTTTCAAGCAAAAATATTCACTACTTTAAAACTACTGTAAGCTTTTAAGACAAAATTTCTTGCACGTAAACTTGAGAATTTTTGGACGAAATCGATGGGGGGGGGGGCATGGCGAACTTCAACCAACGCCGTTTTTTTTGTTTTGTTTTTTCCCCTTGCCTTGGACTCGTGCGCCCTCTCCATCATCTCCACCCTGGCTTCCGTCTTTTGCACGAGCTCCTTGTCTTTCTCCCCCCCGTCGCCCTTGAGCACTGCCTGCAGCTTCTTCGTTACTCGCAGCAGTTGCAGGTCGATGTAGTAGGCCTCGCGGTCCTTGACCTAGGTAGGGTTGGAGCACACAAGAGGGAAGCCAGTAGCCCCCTAAGTGAGAAACACAGCACTAACTAGGACAGGGGCACTAGTACGGAGGACCATAGTAAATAGGACCAAATTTTGTTAGTAAAAATACGTAGATATATAGGTTTTTGTGTGTACGGAAGGTCCTGTTTACTATGGTCCTCCGTAATAGTACAGCATGTATGTACTGACGGTAGTAATCTATTGAAGGTGAGGTCAATGTACAGTTACTGCGGTAAATGTACAGTTAGTGCTAGGCATTTAACTATCTACTGATTGAGCCTGCCAGTAGATGCTGCCAGACCGGTGTGTTTGATTTTACGTACGTCCACGGAACATGTATTGCGAATGGACATGTTACAGTAGAACTTTCCGGTATCGAAGACCCTAGCTAAACCTCAAAGACATTTCCCAAAAGTGCCAACACGATCGCGGATGACGACAAATGTCGACCAAGGACTTTCCACCAATAAACAATTTCAACCTAAACTATTGACCTACCAGAAAAATGCGAGTACGCATCTAATGGGTGTGGGCACACAGGATTCCTCCATGATAAACCTGCGGACTAAAAAGAACACATACATGCATGTTATCACGATACACGTGGAGCTGCTTGTGAGACGAGTAAATACGTTCCATGCCGGCACGCGAGAAAAAAAGACTCAGGCGGAGAGTCCAGCTTCCGAAAGGCGTGTATGTACTGTTCTCTAGCAACCCCCAGGCCGAACCGACGCAAGCCCGATACTGTCTGAATACCTAGATGACGGCGCAAAGTGTCGTCTGAGGTATTCGGGATAATTGCCTCACCGTCATCTGAGATATTCGGGGAAATAACACCAGTAGTTGGCTCACCTGTTCGTCGAGGTACGTGTGATGCCACTGCATCAAGTTCATGCTCTTGCGGAACTGCTTGATCTTGTTCAGGGTACGGACCTGTGGTGACATATATTATATCGTTACCAAATTATGAAAAAAAACATGTTGGCAGGTATTTTATTTTACTTTGTGTTTTACTTACGAAATCTTATCATGTTTGCCATCCGGCGATACGCAACATGGTTGACATCATTACGACCTACAACACCGATCACGCTCCTAACCATCCCCAGTGTAATTCACGATGTTTTATGTATTAATAGTGCCATCCACGGACACATGCTTGGCACAATCATAAATAAGCTCATCTTGGCACCCCTGCATTATTTATTTGGATGTGCATCGAAAAACGTCAACCTTGAGGCCGAGAGTTTGTTCGAATGCTCCGAACTCCGAACGATTTCTTCAGTGCGGTCCGAAAAAGACGCGCCGCGACGGTTACGCTCGCCTTATGTCCACCGACTGTATTTCGTATGAGCAACGTGGGTCGGATAGTTTATCATGCTTCTTGTGCGCACCGAGGTACAGAGGCACAGTGCACCAGGCGCACCACACGGAACACACGACTTTCGACCTACCTTCGGCCAAACGGTTACAGTGCCAAGGGTCATTATTATCCAAGAACGTTTTTCCTGGTTTTCCTCGTCTTTTTTTTTGTCAAAAACAACAGGGCAAACAGGGAAGGGGAAGGAAGGAACTAAATCCGGAAAAACTGCAGAGAGCGAAAAACTCAGAAACGCTGAAATTGAAGCATTCTTCATTCAGGAAAAATCGCCAGGAAAATCAAGAAATTTAAGGCAAAATTTTTTTTTGACAGCAACATTGGCCCTAAGAAAAAATCGGGAATGCATTATTTTCAATAATAATTATTATTTTATTTGCCACCTATCTGACAATGAGCAGCGTTTCTTCCAATCATGCCATCCACATACAAAAGGGTAACTATTATTACTGCGGACCATAGTAAACAGCACCTACGGTAAACACACAAAAGAACACTTGATATTTAGCTATTTTTACTAACAATATTTGGTCCTGTTTACTATAAGGTTCTCCGTATTACTAGAATCCAACGACTTGAGACGTGTAAGGTGCTATCGATCAGACCTAAAAACTTGACAAAATTGCTTAAACCAATAACGCAAGTCATATTGTTCGCACCTTCTCCCCGCCGAGCTTCCGGATTTGGTCGTTGGTGTGGTTAACAATAGCTGACGGGATTAAGACGCTGTCGCCGTAGTCAGTAACCACCGCACCACGGGGTACCTCGTCTTGCCCCTGATAGCGATTGGTCGAGGAGTTTGCGGCAAAGAAAAACCGTCGTTAGGGTTAAGGTACGATACAGAAATTTCCTGTAAAACTCTGTCACTGTAGGCATGATACACGCACGAGCCGACTGGACATTGGCCATTTTCTTCGTAGCGATTTATTGTTTGAAAGGGAGAATAAACATAAGTAATACAAAAAAACGTGAGATCGAATTGTTTCTTTAAATATCATATTTGTAAGCATTGTGCGATACTTCGAGCGCTTGTACGTTAGAAAGGAACGACACGTGAGCGCTACCTGGTCAACTTTATATACCCTCGCCGTTCAATAACTCACTTTTGTTGCCGTCCGACAACAGCTGTTCAAACTTGACCGCACCTGTTTAAGCTAAACCGCACCTGTTCAAGCCATAAGCCGCACCTGTTTAGGCTGTAAACCGCACCTGTTTAAGCTTGACTAGGACTTCGATGTTCTTCTCGGCGAGGTAGGCACGTTCGCTGATAGCTCGCTTCCGTCTCTCGATAACCGACACCTGGCCGAAACCAACAGACGAAAAAAATGTCGTCGCGCAAGCAAACCACGATTAGAAGCTCCTGTCGTGTTCTGTTCTGTTCTGTTCTGTCTCGTTCCTGAGCTAAACGCACCCACCCCACCACCCATTACAACAAAGCATGAAAAGTAGTTAGTAGCAGTTGCTGTGGAATTGCATGACGCCAAGGTCGGTGCTTGCCGCCGTGCCACTTTATGTTCAACCTGACATCGACAATCTCGCTATTGCTTCAACAACAACAATGATCAGCTCGTCGTCTATCTCTATTACAGAGGACCATAGTAAATAGGACCCAATACTGTTAGTAAAAATAGGTGTATATATAATATATATATAGGTTTTTGTGTGTATCGTAGGTCCTGTTTACTATGGCATCATTAGCCCACCCCGTAATAGCCAACCTGTGAACGTAAGCAGCCTGCACACAACACCTCAGTGACAACGACGAGGGCCTGGATAGGCCGTTCCTAATTGCACCCTCATTGTTGGGGACATAGTGCACTATGTACTAGAGTGCACTATGTACTAGGGTTTAGTGTTGGGCTATATTTTCAGTAGTAAAATGATCCATTGGCAAACCTGCGAGGGGATAATCTGCGTCCCCATATAGTAATACAGTAATATAATAGCAATATAGCTATATAGCAATATAGCAATATAGCATTATAGCAATACAGCACTAGAGCAATATAGCAATATAGCAATATAGAAATATAGCAATATCGCAATATAGCAATATAGCAATATAGCAATATAGCAATATAGCAATATAGCAATATAGCAATATAGCAATATAGCAATGTAGGAATATAGAAATATAGAAATATAGAAATATAGAGATATAGAAATATAGAAATGTAGAAATATAGAAATGTAGAAGTATAGAAATATAGAAGTATAGAAATATAGAAATATAGAAATATAGAAATATAGCAATATAGCAATGTAACCAGTATAGCAATATAGCAATATATAACCTTACACACCTGCGCGTCGACAGATTCACAGTCGGCTTGAAGAGCCTCTAGCTTGCGCTTCATGACGGCGAACAGACGCTGCTGCTTCTTGAGCTCCATCTCTTTGTGGATCTTGCTTCCCCTCAAGTCCAGCAGCCGGTTCCACACTTGGTCCTCCACCTCGAACCCGGGGTACTCGAGGTCCTGAGAAAAAAGGCGGACAGCGCGTCTATGTCATCGGTTCATGTGGAGGGTGGTGTAACGCTGACCCCGATGTCCTCAACGACACTGTAGTACGAAAGGAGGACACATCGATCGTATTGGTCCCGCTTGTCCCGCTGAGTTCTGTAGTGTCCGCGCTGTTCATACACTATTTTTCAACGCGATCGTAGTAGTACCGTTGTGCATTTACTGTAGTTCAGTAGTGACCGCGCTGTTCAGATACTCTATTTAACACGATCGTATTGGTCCCGTTCTTCGCCCAGTTCAATAGTGGCCGTGCCGTTCGGATACTCTATTAACACGGTCATGTTGGTCCTGCTGTTCGTTCAGCTCGGTAGTGGTCGTGCTGTTCAGATAACTCTACGTATATATTAACATTATCGTATTGGTCCCGCTGTTCATTCAGATCAGGAGTGTTCGGGCTAATCAAACACTCGATTAATATTAACATAGTCGTGTTAGTCCCGCTTTTCATCCAGTCCAGTAGTGGCCGCGCTGTTCAAATACTCTATTGGTGTGAACACGGTCGTATTGATCCCGCTGTTGGTTAGCTTCAGCAGTGATCGCGCCGCTCAGAGCCCAGATACTGTATTAACACGGTCTTGTTGGTCCCACTGTTCGTTCAGCTCAGTAGCGGTCGCGCTGTTCAAATACTATGTTAATAGCCTACGAAACACACCAGAAACATGACGCTACGACGTCGTCTTGTACCTGGTGCGACCCCACGAGTGCGTGCAAAACGATGAACGTTTCACATCGTGGACACAAGCTTGGCCTATATCATAGAGCTAGAGCTCTAGCGGTTGATCGTTTTCTTGAAAACTAACAGGTACTGGCATAAAATAGCTGCATACCAGTACCTCAGGTCAAATTTGCCGCGATCGAGGTGCAGCACCTACATACCAGTCTGTTCAGAAATATAAGAACATTTTGGACTGTTCAGAAACGTAAGCAACTTTTGGACTGCTCAGAAATTAAAGCAGCTTTTGAAAGAAGCCGTTATATGAGGTGCAACAACAGGTGAGTTACAACCATGAAAATAGTTGTAGGAAGCATTTTGGGGGGGGGGGCGTCAAATAATCCTCGGGGTGGCCAGGGGATGCCTGGATACCATCCCCATATTTTAGCATAATTAATGCTTTATCATTCTGTATACTTTCGGGTTTTGTTCTTCCTACTGGCTACGTACTTCCGAAGTATACGAATCGAGATTCGAACTGGACGTTGTCCGAGATGCGTTATGGTATAATACTACAATACTATAGTACTATAATACTACTGTATAGTAGCAATACTATTAATAGTAACGACCTTGAAAATATCACATAGACCATTCCCCTTGATGATCTAGATATTTCAGGGTAGATGTATGATCTGTATGATCTGTATGATCTAGCGCATGTTGCCGCGTGGGAGCCGTAGAGTGCATGATCTAGGGACATGTTTCCTGGGTTGGATATGTACTGTACAGATGCTGCACAGCATATCATATCGGCAGGTTAGGATGATGATCTACTCGTAGATGATCTGTCTGTAAATCATCTGTCCGGCGTCTGAACGATTACACCTCCACGTGGTGTGTTTGAGCCGAAAAACGATCAGATCGTCAACTTTTCGCGCCGATATCTACCCATAGAATCTGCATATATGCATGCTATGTACGTATTTCCTGAGAAGGGACTAGTCTTCTGTATACCTCCGCGAGCTGGTACGTAGTGGTAGTGTACCTGAGCCATGGTGGCCGCGTTAGCCTCCTCGGAGGCAGCGCTCTTGTCCAGCTGTTCGTCCACCGGGCCGAAGGGGTCCTTCTCTGCTATCTTCGCCGCCTTCTCGCGGTTGGTAGCCTGCCTCATCGCCTGCCCAGGTCGCCGCCGATCGTATTATACAATACCATGTTATTAATATCCTTGCCATCCCCAACGATGTGGGTACAGTGGTCTATCCATTTTAAGACCACCTCGGGACAAGCCAACAAACCTGATATTACCTCTACTTTGGTGGTATCCCTCTTTAAGACCGCTATGGCCTTAATCCGGGATAAGACCGACAACGGTCTTAAATCGGAAGAAAATGGCATGCACGCGATTGCTTCTACAGTACCTATACACTACTTGTTATATGTGAACGTCCTCTGGGGGCGGCCTCCACGCCCTCGAAAGGCACACAGCATGAAAGCGAAATCATCCATGGTTTTCCTGGCGGCATGCGGGTGCATTCATGAAACAAACATAACGCACAGCAGTAATGTAGCGTAATATCTACCAAGAAGTGCACAGCAGGCTGTGCAGTAGTGTCAGCGAAACAGAAAGCGTAGCTGATTTCCCGCATCTCCGATGGACCTTCATGCTATCTGACTGACGATCTTCACACACAAGCAGTATGCAAAGTAGTTCCGCTGAAACATGACTCCTCCCAGCCCGGACGAAATACGACAAGAGGAACAACGCACGAATGCAACATCGAAGACAGCCGCTGCGCAGGGCATGGCCACAGCCGAAGAGGCAGCAGCACGACTAGTCTCTATACGGCAGAGGGCGCTCGTGACCTGGGCTGTCTTGGGTCAAGTTAGGGGTCTTGTATAACGTGCACAGGCGTTATTTCCCGACTCAAGACCGGGTTAGGGTATAAGGGGCAATTTGGTCTTATCTGTTTTTTTTCGTGACAAGCCAATTTTTCTGGTCTTATCTCTAATATGGTCTTAAACCGGGCGGTCTTAAAATGGGTACACCACTGTATCATGATAAGCTTCAACGTTGATCACTCATAAGCACTCCGAAATAAAGAAGAAAACCATGGAAACGAAAGGAGCCCTACTCGTAGTATGCACAAAGTCTAACTCCATTCATACAATATCATCATATCATATCATACCTATATACCAGTCAAAACCTCAATTAGTTGACAACATTAACATTTAGATACTAGGGTTACCTTGGTTTTCTGAGTGATCAATGCTAAAGGCGGATACGTAGTACATACTGCTGCTTATCGTCGGATGGCAAAAATCTATTAATGGCATTATTCCGATTCCCTTCCACATCCGAGGCAGTCTAAAAAAGAAAAAAGAAAAAACACAACATTCCGGCCGGAAACCAAACCATGACTCCAGACAGCAGACAGACCAGTGCATACATACATGTTTAGGAACGCTGAAACCGCAGGACGACCTAACACAGACAGAGGCGCCATATATGGTACCAGGTACCAGGTATGTATTAACGCACCTCTTGCAAAGGACCGAGTCCGTGGGACGCGCGCATGCTACCGCCCCCGCTGCTGACTCGGCTGCCCCTCTTCCGTTTGCTCCGGCCCATGGCGCTTTCGCGCATGTTTTGCGTCCGCCGGCTGTCGATGGTCAATAATAAGAGACGCGGACATAGGTGACGCGGATCCGGCGAAGGCGTTCGTGCATAAGGGAGGGAGCGGGGGGGGGGTGTTATTGGTCTCACTTTGGTGACTATGGCTCACCTCTCACATATCACATGCTACGATGGGGGTACTGCACCTTTTTTGGCCAAAACATGGTTGTGACTGACTATTACTGACTATCACTGACTATTACTGACTATCACTGACTGTTACTGACCATTACTGACCATTACTGACCAATACTGACTACTACTGACTATTACTGACTACTACTGACTGTTACTGACTATTGCTGACTATTGCTGACTATCACTGACTATTACTGACTACTACTGACTACCACTGACTATCACTGAATATTACTCACTAGTAATCTCTATTACTGGATTGCTGACTATTAGTGGCTATTACAGACTAATACCGACTAATACCGACTAATACCGACTATTCGTATGCTCCTTAACTGAGGCACCATTAGCATCCAATAAAACACATGCTTTATAAGGCACGCCTTATCGTTGGAGTGAGTCCCACGTGTGTCTCAAAATATGATCCGGTGTATACCTAGATCATTGGCCCCAACACTTTCACTTTTGATAAAAAAAAGTCAGGTTTTAGGTGGGGTACACATATTAATAGTATGCTGCTACGAGCCACTTGCGGTATACCCCGAAATTTGGAAACAAGCGCTGTTGTGACTGCGCTGTTACATTACATTCCCACCCTCACCTCGACTGCGACTTTCGGTTGCTAGTCCTGTTGCTCATGCCCGTGGCACTCCCTCGATACCCCGAAGAGCCCCCGGTGCTCATGGCACCGTGGTCGCGAAGCTTGTACAGCTGGAAACAAACACAACAAACACAACAAACACAACAAACACAATAACACGATAACACAATAACACAACACGGCGGAGGTGGAAAGGCGAAGATGAAGGGATGACAGAGAGAGGGGGTGTGCGCTCAACCTTTCAAAGACTTTGACTTAAATATTACCGGTATAGGATATGATAGACAGGGTAGCCCTCGCCGATGTATACAGGGACTCGCTCTGGGTGGGTGGCCATTTCCGTATCTGTCGTTAACTGGGTGCGCTGGTGGAAGGCATGATCACAATAATATATATACATGTATTGGTATTTGCCATCCTTAAAAATGTGCAAGTAGCATGAGCTTCAACGTTGATCACTCATAAACATTCCCAGAAAGAAAAAGAAGAAACCAACAGGAAACACAAAAACAAAAAGCAGGAAACCTATGCGCAAAGTCTAACAAACTACCTTCCGCATCTACTTCCGGCTTAACATCAATATCAACGCCTGTCGATTTATTTTTTCGGAGATTGTTGATCGGACGACGCGGATCTCTGGCTTCATGTCTCCGGCTTCACCCGGCTAAAAATCAAGGCATGCTTTGTACTTTAGGCGGGCGGGAAAAGTAGCAACTCGGGTCCTTCGTATTAAAGGCAACCGACGTGTTACCAGAAAAAGAAAGGCGAAAACTCAAACTACTTGTCGTTGTTGTTTTTTTTCTGATTTGCCCTTCGCAACGCGCGTTTCCGCGGTGGCGGGTAAACGTCAAAGCCTACGAAGGGACTTCGTGTTCCACACGTCAGGCAATGCGAGGTGTCCTTCTTGTTTTGGTTTTCGCTTGGTTGTTCTTCTTCTTGGGAATGTTTATGAGTGATCGACCTGATTTGAGGCCTGCTATGTCCTCAGGTAGAGGAAACCAGCCCCAAATAGAGCATCTAACACGAAATTAACACAAAAAGAGCCCCAAAGATTTTTAGTGTCCAATAACCTACTGTCCAATGGGGTTCCTTGTTTGGTGTCCCTTGCTTCTCTTTCGGGGAATTTTCTTGTTTATGAATGATCAACGTTGAAGCTCATACTGCACATTGTCCGATGGCAATGCAGTTTTTCTGATGTTTTTGGACATATACCTGGGGAAGTACGTTTCGTAATCTACGTAGTTGCAGCTTGCCATTCACGAAAAACACAACGAAAAAAATACAAGACACGCTTCTCTACATAGACGGCTTGTGACCCCAAATGTGGTTGTCTGGCGGGCTTGCGTATGCTTTGACGTGTACCTGCACTATTGGTGTTTGGTCTTGTCTACCAAGTATACCTGTACTAATTGGGCCATCATCTCGGCCATGTCGATGGGGTTCGAAGCCGCTTCTTGGATCTCCTTTTTAAAATTCCTTTCCATCACCCGGTCCTCAGCCTGCACAAACAAACAACACAGCACAACACAATCAAGCAAAACAACATGCCAGACAACCTCGAAAGTTACATACTACATTCTCGAAAAGTGTAACGTATCGCGGGGCTTGGAGGGTCGAACGCAAGACCTCATATATCTGGCATCTCCCAATAAGCATCCCAACTATACAGGAGGAAACCTTTCTCTCTTACCAATAGAACGTGTAAAAGTTCGCCGGGCATGAAACCACTGAGCCACCCTGGCAATTATTCAGATGGGGGGGTTAAGCCCAAGCAAAAACGACCCACATATACTTGTAAGGTAAGCTCAGAAAATAAGTTACTACGCTAAATGACCGCCGCACTGCAATTCCTCAGTACGTGTCTTACGACTTGGCCCAGCCGGCTTCAGCAAAATGGTTGATAACCCACACTAATTCCTCTTTACATCTTCAATTTTCCAGAAATTTCCTACCAGGGGTCGGGGTTACAAAGTTAGGGCCATAATTAAACAAAATAGTCCGAGTGTACTTCAACCATTTTGTCAAGCGTGTTTCAACCATTTTTGACAAAGTTGGGCCAAGTCTCAAACAGCGGCTCCAGTATTATACGGTACTCTTGCGCCGTTAACAGCCGAGGGCGAGTGGAGGGTAATACTGTCTCAACGGTAAGGTACTGGCATGTCAAGTTATAGTGTGCTGCGCAACTTGCGTACTTCTTCCCGGCGCGACTCTCCCTGCACACTGCACACACACACGGAAATAACCGCGCTCTTTTGCTCGCCTGCAAAGCTTCTATCTCCTCTCGAGCCTGCTCTACATGCAACCGATAGCCTCCTAAGCGCTCCTGGGCCAGGGCCTGAAAAAAATCACAAGGGCAGCAGGTGGGGATGTTATTTTGTCATTACATTGGGTCTACGGACACAACGGGCGCAAGGTCTTGAGGGTTTTCTTCACACATAGATGGCCCATTATGGACATGGACCATTTTGGACATGGACATATCAGGTATCCGGTATATTTCGCTTCTCGAGTTATTTGCGGACAAGGTCGATGTCCCCTCCTGAGATGTTCGAGTTGTTTCGGCCCCTCGAGCCCTCTTCAAGCCACCGTTGTTTGGAAGTGGTTCTGTCGTGCATACAAGCACATTATTGGCATGGCATGATGCGTTGATCATCGTATCCTTGGTCACGCCAAGCACTTACGAAGACACTTCGCACGTACCGTATGAAGTGGATCAGCTCGAGATCAAGAATGTTGAGCAGACCATCGTCAGCCCACAACTAGACGAGATGCATTATCTGCCGAAGTTCTCTGCCTAGTTCCTAGACAAGACACAGGGAAAATGCCAACGCCGAGCAATACGCTTTTTGGAAAGTAGGTTTCGGGGATAATCCTTCGAAAAACAATTTGTTTTCATTGTGTGTGCGAATCTCACTTGTTCTGGAGAAAAATCAGCTCGGAGCTTCCTCCCGCGGGGTGTGTTATCTTATCAACCCGTGTGATACGGTATGTGTGTCATCTTATCACCCGGGTGATACTGGGCGGTGATAAATTATCACTTGTGTGATAGGGCGCGTTATCTTATCACCCGTGTGATACAGACGGCGCATTATCTTGAGTGGTACCAGGTACCTGGTATGATATACGGTAGGCATCGTTTATGCTGACACTATCGTATGGGGATGCTCGCCAAAGAAACTGCAGTGCCTGGGTGTATCATCGCTCGCGACGTTTGGGAAGAAGCTTACCCTTCCCACAGATGGGACAGGTCACGATCTGCTGCAGATCGTCTACAACAGTAGATCCCATACCTTGGAGATCTGTTGTCAGATGCTGTGCAAGAGCCGTACCATGATGTCATTCAGATCCCGTATCGGAAATGGTGTGCGCACGAGCCGTGTAATACAGACGACCCCCATGCACCCGGAAAAACGTCATCTATGTAAATTGGTGCAGAAAATACAAAGCAGGGGGAAAGTATCTGCCACGGGAAGATCTAGATCATCGAGTAAAAGGGGGGATATGACCTGTCCGATTTGTAGCAATTCCGATTTAAAATAAAAACGCCTCCCTCGCTCTACGAGTACCTATATATAGGGTGTACCAGTATGAATAGCTTGGTCACCTTCTTGTTGAAAAGTTCACCGAGCGCTTTATCCAGCTTCTCCATGGTGACGTCATCGTCCTCTCGTTCCACGATCCCCATGGCCAACCGTGTCAGCAGGAGCTCCTGGTCAGTCAATAGTGTGTCCCGTGGTAGTATGTATTGCGGGGCGGATTTGCGATCACGGCGGGAAGGGTGCGGTGGGAGATACAGGGTCAGCGAAAGCTGGACCTTTATTTAAGCTGGCACTTTGGTTAAAATATGATAACTCAAAAGCCATGGTCACGGAGGAATCATGACCAAAGAGGGAGAGGGGGGGGTGGAGGTAGAGAGAGACGGACGAAAAGAAAGATAGCCTTTACCGCGATCTACATCGTGAACTTCATTCGGGTTGCTCCAAGTAGTGTGAGGCAGTGTGAGGCAGTGCCAAGCGGTGTCAACCAGTATCAACCAGTGTCAACCAGTGTCAACCAATGTCAACCAGTGTCAGCCAGTGTCAACGAGCGTCAACCAGTGTCAACCAATGTTAAACCAGTGTCAAACAGTATCAAGCAGTGCCAACCCGTAGCAATCAGTGCAAACCAGTGTCAACCAGTGTCACGTAATCACTTTCAACCAATGCAACCAGTGTCAACCAGTATCAACCAGTATCAATCAGCATCAACCAGTGTCAATCAGTATCAACCAGTGGTAATCAGTGGCAACCAGTAAGCGGCAAGCAGTATCAAGCGGCGTCAACCAATGAAATGTCAACCAGTCCCAACAAGTGTCAACCATTCTCAACCAGTGTCGACCAGTGTCAACCAGTGCCAACCAGTGTCAACCAGTGTCGACCAGTGTTGACCAGAGTCAACCAGTGTCAAACAGTGTATAGTATAGCAGCAGTGTCTTACCTGCGAAGCGATGGACATCTGGACCTGCACACGGAGTTGGCTCATCTCCTTCACCCTGTCATCGAATGCCTTCACCAGGTCCGTCACCTACATTGCACATTACATATTACCGCCGCGTTTGAGTTCAATTCTTAACCCTAACTACCACTACAGCACCCTTCAAACCACGTGCAACTCTAATTTCAAGTAATTACAAGTGTTTTTCCTAGGAAACAGGTGTGGCGGTTTAAGGCTATTTCCAAGGGGGGTAAATAAAGGTTTACATCACAAGGAGTTACACCGCGGTTTAAGCCTACCTTCGAAGGGGACAAAGAAAAGGTTTACACTAATGCACGTGTTTAAGTGGCCAAGTAGGGGGACTTCAGAAAAGGGTGAGACCCCGCAGCAAACAAAAAAACAGCGGTGGGTGTGTTTGAGTCGTGACAACCAAACCCCCCTCCTGCGATAAACTTGATAAAATGTCTATTTTTTTTTTCTATCACCGCTGCTGACCCAGCCGGCACAGCGGTTTAGTCTAATAGTCCGAAGATAGAGCATGCCTTACTCTCGCTAGGAACTCCTCGTGCTGGTGGATAGGAAATTTTTAATAAGGCATGCATTACTGTCTCCCACCACTGCTGTGGACGCTGATGGAAGGCGCATACATATTTATATCTATAGATGTTACTATGTAGTTATTTTCGGAGATTTTCGATCGGACGGCGCGGATCTCCGGCTTCATGTGTTCTCTCTTAAATAGGGTCTCCGACTCCACCCAGCTCAAAAGTGAGGGCATACCCCATATCCCCCACCGGTACATGTTAGGCGGCTGTGTAAAGAAGGAGAAACGCGCTTCTCCCCCACCAGGTGCACGATAGCTCAACACGCATGATATGATATTATATGATATGATGGAAGGGTGCCAAATGGGATCAGGTCCGGGTGACAGTCTAGATTCCCCTATATCTAGATTGTCCTATCTAATTTGTCCTACGATTCATAATGCCCTATCTAGAGTGCCCTGTTCATATTGCCCTATCTACAGTAGGCTGCCCTCTCTAGATTGCCCTCTCTAGATTGCCCTGTCTAGATTGCCATGTCTAGATTGCCTTATCTAGATGTTCTTATCTAGATTGCCTTAGCTAGATAGTCTTATCTAGATTGCCTTCTCTAGATTGCCCTATCTAGATTGCCCTATCTAGGTTGTCTGATTTAGATTAGATTGCCCTATAAAGATCGCCCTATCTAGATTGCCCTATCTAGATTACCATCTAGATTTGCCTATATCTAGATTGCCCTATCTAGATTTCCTATCTAGATTACCTTATATCTACATTACCGTATCCTGATGGTTACCTCAGTTCGGAGTTTCTTGAGTTCTAGCTCTAGGGCCTTGCGGTACTTGGCTTGCTCTTCTTGGACCTCCTTGACCTTAGCCTCGTATTCTTCAGCCTCCTGGGGTGGGGGGGAGCGAAAGCGCAACACACACCTTCACCGTCAATAACATTTTCAGCCGTGCATAATCCTGCAAAAACAAATCCCCGATTCTCTCAGACGCCCAGGATATATACAAACAACATAGTTGTGTACCAACCGCTCTGGTCCAGACGAAAAATGCAAGGACCGTTGATATGATATGTAAGTATGAAGCCCAAATGGTCCTATCTATTTCCGCCGGGAGTGGTATATACAAGTATAGGACAGCCATTGCTACTACTGATGCTATTTTGCTGCTACGATTACGAGAGAACATGGTAGTCAGAACCAAATAAAAGCGTGTACACCTATTAGGGGGGATGCATAATTTTCGGGCCCATCGTGGGTTCTGCATTACTATCTTTACTACATATGCCCACCCGGAATATGCAAACCGAGCAGTAAGAAAGGCAGGCTGATATTGTATAATACAGGAACATAAGACGCATGCTATGATAGAGCTATACATTAGTGGGGCCTATATAAGGCGACATGAATAAGGCGACCACTCGAGATAAGGCGGTCAAAATCGGCTGGCACGGCTATAACTTTGAATACAACTGCCTATACGAATAAGGCGACCACTCGAGATAAGGCGGTCGAAATGTCTTGGCACGGGGTCGCCTTATATAGGCCCCACTACTGTTCAACCATATTGTTCTTCTGAGGGTGGTCACTAGATTATAGTATAGGACCTCTATACCTGCAGTAGTCAAAACACTGATTTTGGAGGATAAATAATGTGCTATCATACGTACACCGATGAACCATCCCATGGCCTGAGTATGCAATGAAAAGCATTGCAACACAATAAATGGAATTCCGACGGCTTTTGGGTTAAGGCGCCCCGATCATTCGGAAAAAAAAATAGATAGAAAAAGTGCTACCGGAAGCACGAGTCATTTTACAAACTCGGGAGCCGTTCTACTGAAGTTAGGGTAGAACGCACCCATTTCCAGAAAAATAAAATTCAGCCTGGAACAGTTTTTCCGTGCGGTGGTTGAATTGAATTGAAGGGTGACATCGATCGTGTATCATTGCGCAAACCAAGGGCGTTCCAACCGCAAACCGAGCAGATCATATATTCTAACCTATTCCCACTTTTCATGATCTAGATCTTTCACGGCAGGTGTATGATCTGTATGATCTGTATGATCTAAGTAGCTCACGTTGCCAAGTGGGAGCCGTCTAATCTGCATGGTCTAGGACCTGTTTCCTGGGTTGGATCTGTACTTATACATACCCTGCACAACGTATCATAACGGCAGGCTAGGGTCTAGATGATCTAGATGATCTATCTGTAGATGATCTATCTGTAGATGGTATATCCGACGTGTGGGCGTACTCGGTGTATTAGCACCCACCCCCGTTACACGGTGTGCAACAGCGCACGCCGGGGGGCGGGGGGGGAGGGGCGGCAGCTAAGAGAGGGAGAAAGGAAGGTCCAAACCCAGAAAGCCAACCATCAGACAAATCCGATATAGATTTCACGCCAGATTTAAGACGTGCGAGGGCTACTGCATTGCAAGCGAGAGGGAGGAGAGAACATTTTCGCTTGCCCACAACAGTTTCCAAGTGACGCGTATTCTGTTCGTGGAGTTCCTCTCGCCAGTTTTACAAGCGAATGCGAGTTTCTAATTTTACACGGCGCCAAACAAAAAGGAACTATTGCCAGATGGCTGAAGTAATCGACCAACTGACGGGCTGACCGACGGACCGACGGACCGCCGACTGACCCGCCGACCGACCGACCGACCGACCGACCGACGGATAGACCGACCGACCGGCAGACTGGCCGACTGACCGACCGACCGACCGACCGACCGACCGACCGACCGACCGACCGACCGACCAACCGACCCATCGACCCACCGACCGACCGATCAACAGACCGACCGATCAACAGACCGACCGACCGACGGACGGACCGGCCGACCGACGGATCGACCGACCGACAGACCGACAGACCGACCGACAGACCGACAGACCGACCGACCGACCGACCGACCGACCGACCGACCGACCGACCGACCGACCGACCGACCGACCGACCGACCGACCGACCTACCAGACCCGACGACCGACCCGACCGACAGCCGACCGACGACCGACCGACCGACCCTGACCGCGATCGACCGGACCGACGAGCCGACAGACCGACCGACCGACCGACCGACCGAATGGGGTCCACCAACGCGTACAAGTTGACGACAGTTACAAATACCCTGCTGCAAAACAATCCTACAATACTACAATTACTTCTAAACATACTTCCGTTTTTGCACACGTTTGGCATGTTGGGGTTTTTTCGGACCTTTTTCTGCTCTTCCGTCATGGCATCCGGCGGAACTTCTTCGTCCATCCATTCCGGTCTCTTCACGGCCTCGGCGGTCAGCCCCTCCTGTTTAACCTCCAAGGTTCCGTGCATCATATCCTGCCAGCAACATGGGGGGAGGGGGGGGGGGCGTACTCATTTGTTGCTTGCCTTAGTCATTTGACCATTGACCACGCATCCCTTTCGAGACGGAGCACCGTTCCTACTCCTAATAGAGACACCTCCAACATTGGGCGCTCATACGTTGTTTCCATATATTACAAAGAAACTTTCTTGCTATCGGGGGGGGGGGGTACTCATGTGTTGCTTGCCTTGGTCATTCGGCCTTTGACCACGCATCCCTTTCGAGACGGAGCAGCCGTTCTTACATACGTAGGCCTCCACATTTGGGCGCACACTACGTTTTTTTCTATGTACAGTGCAACTAGAAATGTTTTGCTTATCCTAGGCAGCAACATGGGGTCGGGGGATATATGTATATAGGGTTTGAATAGTTTAGCATGGTGCCCAGACAAAGTTATCGTTGGCAGGGAAGAGGAGATAGGACCTCGATAATAACATACCGGGGGAACATGGTACGGTGGGTGCCCCGACTTAAGAGAGGGTGCCCTATATAAGAGAATAGTACAGTTGAGAGTAGCCAAAGCGGCTGGACCCGCCTACACTAAACCTATCTATCTGTTTCTCACTGTGGATAAGAGAGAACGTTAGTTAAGAGAGCTGTTTTCGGCCTGTACCACACATCTCTTGAGTATCTTAAATCGGGGTACCCACTGTAATCATGACCCCGTGCACTTTAGGGTGATAGGTTTTGAGGGGTTTAGCATGGTGCCCAGACGAAGTTATCGTTGACAGGGAAGAAGAGATAAGAGCTCGACAATCCTATTACGGGGGAAGATAGTGGTAATCAAAACCAAATATGGGTATACACATAGAGAGATAGTGTGGTTTTCAGGTCCATCGTGGGTTCCGATTACTGTTTACTACACTAGCCCACCCGGAACACTGGTAGCGGTTGCCCAGGGGAGAGGACGTAGGAGCTCGATAATCTTAAGCCTAGTGATAGCGGGTGACTCTGCTCGCACATCGAACCTTGCAGGCGATTGTTCGCTCATCCTTGGAGCAGCCCTTGGCTCTAAACACTTGCCCTTTTTTTCGGGGTATATAACTAACTCAGATTGCGGAGTCTCAGAGCACCCCCACCCCCACCCCCACCGCTACGCAGCCACTCACTCTGCTCAAACATCAAACCTTGTGGCGTTTGTTTTGCTCATCCTCTGAGTCCTTGGCGCTAAACCCTTGCCCTTCTTTTTCGTCGTGACTCAGAGAAGGGCTCTCAGAGAAGGGCTCTCCCCCCCCCCCCCCTTGGTGCAAGCAATGTCTGCCTGGTTGGTGAAAACCCAACGCGCTCCGTCCCGGCATTGTAGGGATGCGAGGGTCTATGGTCATACGACTACGGCCGTGCACAACATGAGTACACCCCCCCATCCCCGCTACTTTGCACGCGTCCGTGGTGGTTATGGCGCCAAGGAGTCAGCAAATCACTCGTTCCTACACTCACTTCGCACTGTTTATACCTGTATTCAAATTACATACCAGGTACCACAGTGCCATGTATACCTAATACCTAACGTAGGTTCGTGTTTGAAACCTACACACCCCGCAGTGCGTGCGATGGAACTATCACCATCACTAGTATCACTAGTGGTATGACACCAAGCTTGCAAACTTGAGTTTTTGTTTTAGAAAAAAACTCGATCTCACAGCTAAGTGTTGTTTTCATCTGTATGATATATAGCGTATGTATGTATGATACGTTATTTTTCATGCTGTCGTCAGGGATCGAACTCGAAATGCAACCACGTGCGGGGTTACGAGGCTGCCACGCTCACACCACCAGGGCAACCAGTCGAACACAAACAAGCCTCCTTGTTGTGTTCAGACGCAGTGTTATGAACGTATATCCAAAAAGTATTTAGCGTTCTCTTCTCTGTCCCCCCCTACCCTCCCCAGATGTGCTCCGTCCCAACATTGTAAGGATGCGAAGGTCTATGGTCGTACGACTACGGCCTTGCGTGACATGCGGCTAATGAGTACACCCCCCTCACTACCACCCCCTCCCTCCGCCGTGCCCTTACGCCTGAGTGTACATACCTCAAGCGCTCTGATTTTGTCGTTGGCCCCCTTGGCCTCTTCCTCCCTTCGTCGTTTCTCCTCTTCGGCCTTCCTCTTGGCCTCTCTGTCAGCTTCTCGCTCGTACGGCTGAACCGTCATTTCCCTTTCCACCTATAATACCAGGTATATTATTTAATTAAAAAAATGGATTGCCATATATATGCCAGTGTATATATACCAGGTACGTTTTATGGTATTTTACTGTTAAAATATTCACGTTTCATCGTATTATTATTAATAATAGGTCTTCCGAATCTGTTTTTTCTTCGTGGTTGGCACTCATGCTGTACATTGTCGGGCAGCAAACGAAGTAACACCAAGCGCGTTGTCCGAGATAAAGTAAAGGCTGGCGGTATAGGCTTCAGAACGCTCTCCAGGAAGCGAGAGTGACAATGATAACGCTATTGATAGTATTCGAGTTTAACTATTTGCTGCTGGTATGGCAGTATATATGTACTAATAGTACTGTTCATAGTGCTGGTGTCTGAGCCTATATAGGTTGTTCTAGGTGTGGGCTTATTGCATATACGCCTATGTATCATGTACGTATGTACGTAGTTTGGAGATGGGCATGTAGTCTTCATACTGACGTTAAACGTATTGAAAAATAAGCACAAAACCCCGCTCTTAGTAGCTTGAGTCAATCTTCTCACATACTCTGATTTAAAACAGCTAAAACCTCGCAACAATCATCATCTATCTATATATCTATATCTATATCTATCTATCTATCTATCTATCTATCTACATATAGATCATCATCTAGATAATCTAGTTCCTCATCTTCCGTCGTTAGAGGTTGTGCAGGATCTGCATAGGTACAGGCCCAAACCAGGGAACATGTGCCAGACCATACAGATCATACAGATCATACAGATCATACAGATCTTACAAGATCGGGGGTCCCACCCGGCAACATGCGTTCGATAATATATACAAGGGTCAGCAATAGTACCCGCCTTGAAAGGTCTACTGCTTATAGATCATCGAGTGGGAATCGATTATCTCGACCCGAGGGGTTCACATTTTGAAAAATGATATCACCACCCCCATTTTTACTATATGAACAATATGAATAGCTTTCACTTTATCTACTTCATCCGCGGGTCGGTTGGTTGGTTGGTTGGTTGGTTGGTTGGTCTCACATTGAAGACTTCTTCCGGCTGTTCGGCATCCAGCCACCTCGGCTTGAAAAAGCTTTCGTCCGAGCCCATATCTAGCAAGATCTCCTGGATGCGGTTGTTCTTCTCCTCCACCTGAAATACGGTACCATCACATGGCAACAGCACCAAAATAGTCAGGGCTCTTATGGCCTCATAATACATAATACCCGCGGGTGGTCGGGTCAGAAGGTCTTCAAAATATCACGGGTCGGGTCGGGTCGGGTCGGGTCGGGTCGGGTCGAGGGTCGGGTCGGGTCGGGTCGGGTCAGGAGATTCTAAACATATCATATCACGAATCGGGACAGCAGGCTTTCACAATATCACGGGCCGGGACCGGTCACCAGGTCACCCTGATCAGACCCGACCCGACCCGACCAGACCCGATCCGACCCGCGAGGTTTGACCTGACCCATGAACAGCCCTGAAAATAATAAAATAATGGGCTTGGCTCGAGGCACCGGAGCATTCGGATGCTTCAATACACTGTAAGTACACTGTCCTGTTATATATCACCGGTACGCTGGAGTGAAATGCTGCTCTCGTCGGCTTGCTGAAACAGTACTAGTCATGCATCTGTATAAGCACTGCTGTTGTGTGCTCTACCCTACCGGACTCCAGAAAGCCCCCACGTTTCGATTCAGTCCCACACGCTGCTGCCAGCCGCTGCCCCGCAATTCTTGTCTCCCCTGTCTGACCTTGTCCATGCAGTCGTCTTTCGCAGAGTGCAGCCGATCGAGGTGCTTGTTGAAGGCCCTCTGCACCTCTAGCACCACCTCCCCGAGTAGCACTATCTGCGTGCGCTTCTGGCGCGGCGTGCGGAGCCCGAGCGGCGGGTAGAGCAGATAGGTGGGGTCGCTCTCGTCGGCTGCCTCCAGCACTTCGAGGGCTGCGATGGAGTCTTCCGCCTCTTCATCGCCCTTGTCCTCTCCCCCCGACCCGTCGTCCTCCTGTCATCGGCACGACCGAGCCGCACTTAGAGTCGGTGTTACTGTTAATCCAGATGCATGCTACGTACGGGTGATGGGGTAGCAGCTATCCTCACTTGACTATGGTATAGGAGCTTGACACTATTTCTCTACGAGTATTACGGAGGGCCATATATAGTAAATAGCACCAAACATTTTGAGTAAAAAAACGTAATGATATAGGTCTTTGTGTGTAACGTAGATCCTATTTATTATGGTCTCCCGTAATAGTACCAATAGTATATAATCAGAACCCACGAAGGAGCCCAAAATCCATACATTCCCGTACGTTTTACACACCAGTTTTTGGTTCTGGTTACTACTACGTATAATGCTGGATGTTCTCCAGCAATAATCCCCTGGGCCATATTTGAAGGTACAGTGGGTAGGTACCCCTATTTAAGAGCGGTGTGCGACAATCTTAAGCCAAACCAAGCGCTCTTAACTACACATTGCTCTTATCTGTAGTGGGAAATACGTAGATTTTACTATAGGCGGGACATGCCAATTTGGCCACTCGTAACCCCCGAATGCTTTTATCTTGGGCGCTCGCTCTTGAATCGGGGTACCCACTGTAATGTGATACTACTGCTGTATTACCAAAGGCCCCGTGGGACATTTGTTAGCGGTACCGCAAAGCGCCTGGGTTTCGCACAAAGGTGTAGAACACATCTTAACAATTATTTGGCTACGATGTAAGAGCCGGTTTATTTCAAGGGAGTCGACCATTGGAAAGTAACGCATCCTTCTTTGAGCCCGCGCCGTTTTATTTCAAAGGAAACCATCGCAAAATAATGCGTCTTCTTTGGGCATGCGTCGATTCACTTCAAAGGAGGCGGTAGAGGGGGGGGGTACTCTACTCTTGGATCCAGGGTTTTCGAGGTGACAGGGCTCTCCAAGTAAATAACTGCCCACCAGATTTGCCACCCCATCTGTACTATTAATACCACCCTATCCGAAAATATAGAAGGTACCGTTTGGGTGCTGAAATCAATGCCCAAACTATGCTTACAATTCCGGAAAACTATTTTTTACGTATACTTTTACGATTTGCCCAACCATTGAAGATCCTTGTGCAGCGGGTGGCGCGTACATTTTTTTTTCAATCACAATCGGGCAAATAGAGCAGCTCCTCGTGTGGGGAAGCTGAGAAAAAACGAAGGTGTGTACGTATAGTATTTACACTTCACCTATACCTACCCTACCGTATACGGCGTATAGCAATGAAGGTTAATTCATGTTAAGGTATAGATATATAGGGGAAACGTTAAGATATAGGTAAGGGTGAGTCGTATACAGAACGCGACAGATGTTAAGAATCTGATAATTAAGAATTTGAGACTAAGATTTGGGGGGGGCAAATAAGAACGCGCGACCTCTTTGCACTGAAAATAGTGTGGAATACAACCAGGTCTTACATAAGAATTCCAGTCTGGCCAAACATAAGAGATTCTTGACATCTGACGCGTGCTGTGCAACAACAAACAAAACAGTAAACCCATGTATGTACGTATATACGGTATGTTGGGCCGAAGAGATAACCTACTGTAGCATTCTTACGTACTCAGTCAGGGTTATCACCCCTTCTCGTCAACAAGGCACGCCCGACTCACGTCTTTCCGTGCGCCCTTCCTCTTGCCTCCGCCCTTAGCAGAGTCCTCCCCTCCGCCACCCCCTCTTCCACCGCCGCTGCCGCCACCGCCGCCGCCGCCGCCGGCCTTAGCACTGTTGCCTGCCCCAGCGGCCTCGTCTCTGATAGCTTGCACCACATCCACTACCGGCGCAAGTTGTCCCTCGTTCACCATCCAGGAGATATCCGAGGGGACCTTGAGTAGTGCCCAAGGGATCAAGACAGTAAGCAGTGGGCGGCGGAAAAAACAAAAACCCGGTGAACTAAGTTTTTTGCTACGTAAGAATACAAGGTTCCGCTTCGGGATGGTTGTGGTTGACTTGAAATCCTGGGGGTGTCTGTCGCAAGCTGAAAAGAAGGGAGAACACAGCAGGCGTTTTTGTTCCTCGTATCAGCTACTGCTGCTGTACTCGTACGTTGCCGGCGGCCACCGGGCAAAGAACGAAGTGCCTAAAAAAGCTCTTGAAAGCTAAAAGAAAAAAAGAAGCAAGCCACCGGGCAAGAATCACCGACCAGCCCAAACGAGTTAATAGCTACTATTAATAGTGGTTCTATGTACGGAGTACGTACGTCAAAGGAAAAAACGGTCAAGTACCATAATAACAGTGTACAGTATTTTCGCCCTTGTACTTCTCCGATTTGTTTCCAGTGCTGTACCGTGTAATTTGCAAGATAACACACCCCCTCGGTTGAACTTCTTGGCCGATCTTTCTCCAGAACAAAGGTGGTACGCGTATGATAACACACGACGGAATATGGAGTGTATCTTTGGAAAGGTGTCATCGAGGTATTGTTTGTAGGCGCTTGCATCGCTCGGCGTTTGCACTTTCCCCTTTAACATCACAAGCACCCGAGGGGGTGTGTTATCTTATCACCCCCGTGTGTAACCTTATCACCCGTGTGACATCTGATCACCCATGTGTTATGTTATCAACCGTATGATATTGTATCACCCCGTGTGCTATCTTATCACCCGTGTACTATCTCATCACCCCGTTTGCTATCTTATCACCCGTGTGACATCTTATCACCCGTGTGATATCTTATCACCCGTGTTGTATATTATTACCCGTGTGTTGTCTTTTCACCCGTGAGCTATCTTGCCACCCTTGTGTTATCTTGTATCACCCGTGTACTATCTTATCACACCGGGTGATATGTTATTACCCGTGCTACACGCTATTCCCAAGCGGTACGTCCACAAATGCATGGGTGTACCGTATTTATAACTATTAAGGCTAAATAAGCCAACCCGTTAAGAGTGCTACATTTTGGGGGGATAAACTACTTGAATTTAGTGAGGAATGTTTTTTGCATCAGTACAGTTAGTAGTAGATAACAATCTAAGACCCTACTCAATGGAGCTGCTGTTGACTCCAGGAGGCATGCATGGCCTACTGATAAAGCACATACACGAGAACAACTGCCTTCTCTCGGAGAGAGAGGGAGAGAGGACCAGCTGTCGTCGCCGTCGTCGATGCCGTTTCTAAATGTTGTCAAGTTCAGTGTAGTTGGTTTTAACATGTACTGGTACGTAGTTTAATTATTACGTTAGCCATCCGACGCTGTGCAGCGTGTGTCAATCGCAAAAAAAACGATGTAGACACCAAAACGAAGACGCATACGTCAACCAACGACGCATCCCAAACCAATGAACCCACAAAAAAACTCCCACAACAAAAAACCAAAACCTAAACGCCCCTCCTGCATCTAGTATCACCCCTCCTGCATCTAGTGTCTCATCCGTCTAACAGCGACAATATTGACATGTTGGGCGTGTTTTTTTTGGGAGGGAGGGGGAGTGGCTAACCTCGTCGAGGAGGCCTGGCCACGCCCTAGAGGCAGAGTAGGTTCCGCGTCGGACATCCCTCAGCTCCAACGCTCTCAGCTGCTTCACCTGTTCTTGTCGGCGCGGGTCGAATTCAGGAAGGTTAGAATGATATAGTACGGTAATATCATGTTAGCCATTGTATTTTTTACCGGGGCATACATAAATCAGAGCCAATTATAGTGCGTGAACAGATACATGGTACATGGTTTAGATACTGTAGAGGGATACCAGGTACATGGTTTTGGTGTTCACCACAGGTTCTGATGCGTATTAATAGTGTTTTTAGAGTGTACACGTAGAAGGTAGAGTAGGAGGGTTTCATGATAAAAAAGGAGCGTGGACATAGGGTGGATGGAGTAAATCGAACTTTAAGCCGGGAGTAGGCAGGCACAGAAGACGGAGGTGTCAATATAGCCTTCGTGCATAATAGGTTTTCTTTCGTCGTGTTTCCCTTCAAGTTGGTTTTGCATGTTTTCCTATTTTTGTTCTGGGAATATTTGTGTGTGATCTTCCTTGAAGGCTCATCATACTGCACGTCATTGTCGGATGGCAAAAACACAGGACAAATGATATAATGGAGTAGTATAGACAAAGCTCAAGCTGGAAGTAGGTACAGAAGGGCAATACTTTTTGTGCAGAGGGCTCATCATTTTGTTTTTTTGTCGTTTCCTTCTTGTTTCGGAGGCTTTCTTCAGTCGGGAGTGCTTATGAGTGACCAACGTTGAAGCTTATGCTACACATATCATCCATTCTTGAGGATGGCCAAGGACAATAATGATAATACTATAAAAAAAATGCATCGACTAACATGCCGCGATTGGTACCTTGCGTACGAGGGCCAGCTCCTCAGGGCTTCGTCGCCGAATGGCGAAGTTTTCAACGAACACGCCGTCTGCTTGCATTCGCCACACCTGCCTCACCGCATGCATACACACATGCATACACACACATACATACATAAAACATTATTCAGATTAGCGCCCACTCCATTTAATTATGAGAGGAAAGAACAACAAGGAGAGGGGGGCCAGCTACGTCGTATTAGCGCACAATTTTTAGTGGTTGTCTTAAGAGGACAGAACGAGGAGAGTGCAGCCTTTGATGCTGTCACCTCCAGCCAAATATATTCACAATACTAACGCCTGCGAAGGTGTATTCAAATCCTCTGCAACTTTGTAACCGTCAGTGCTGGAACGATCCAAAAATAACAAGAACTCCGTTTTTTTCTTTATAACAATAAGTCCGTTATTTTTATTTATTTTTTTTTCGTGCTTTCTGCCAGCCAGCGTACATAGCAGTCAGTTTGACGACACGCATTATTTCAAACATCCACCAGCGCGAGGAGTTCCTAGAGAGAGTAAGGCATGGACTACCCTAGCGAGAGTACGGCGTGTCCTATACTGATACGTATACACATAATAGCGTACGCACCTCTTTCTTTTGTACTTCCATAGCGTCCCAGCACTCCAACTTGATCCTCGACCCGATAAGCTCCTTCGCTAGGTTCTTCGTCCGGATTTCGTCGGCAAGCCGCTTTGCCGCCGCTTTGTTTGACGCTACCTTCCGATCCCTTGCAATTAAGTATCCACAAAAGTTTGTATATACGCAGTATTGTTACGAGCGAATGCGAGGTACCTGATACTCATTCACACCACGCCGCCAAAAAACAGGAAACACAAAGTTTGTACGTATGATACGTGTATGCAGTGTTGTTGCGAGCGAATGTGAGATACCTGATACCAGGTGTTCATTTACACCACGGCACAGCGCCAAACAAAAATAGGGAACCCATTCGAGCTGGCTGAATGAAGCCAGAATATACTTGGTTTAGAGGGATGTTTCGTACAACGACCGTCGAAATCTACGACCGATCGAGACTTTCGTAAAAGCAACGATCTCCAGGACTACAGGACTACCTTACTCCACCAAAACGCACACAAAGAAGTGGGCGGCAGTCAAAGTTTCAAATATCTTGCGTGCGCAAGTTCCTAGCCATGGCTGCATTTTATCTTCGTGTTTGCCGGCCGACACTGTGTGCATTCAGCAAGAGAGAGCATTCAGCGCGGGCTTCTTCAGCGTCGATCACTCGTAAACACACCGACACACACCGACACACACCGACACACACCGACACACACCGACAGAAACCGACAGATACCGACAGACACCGACACACACCGACACACACCGACAAACACCGGCACAGACAGACACCAACACACACCAACAGACACCGACAGACACCGACATAAACCGACATATACCGACAGACACCGACAGACACCGACACACACCGACAAACACCGACACACACCGACACACACCGACACACACAGACAGACACCGACAGACACCAACACATACCGACACACACCGACAAACACAGACAAACACAGACAGAAATCGACAGATACCGACAGACACCGACAGACACCGACACACACCGACACACACCGACACACACCGACACACACCGACACCGACAGACACCGACACACACCGACAGACACCGCATACCTTCCCTCCACGTCGACGACGAACTCGTTCCGGTCCATCTTCTCGAGCTCGGGAAGAGTTTCGTTTCTCTCTATGATGCGCGCAAGCCGCTCCTTGAATTCTCCCACCACCCCGCGCTGAGCTTTTCCTGCCGCGTCAAGCTCCACCTGCTCCAGTCCACCACAACAACCACGGACGACGGGAGCTGTGAGTAAGCCAACATGCCTTGGCTGTGAAATTAAAGCGCTACGTACGCGATGAACGAACCCCATAGTCTAACTTTACAATGAAACGTATTGCAAACACAGGGACGAAAGACGGTAAAGACGGCTTTGGGTTAAGGAGCCCGATCGTTCAAGCGTTTCGGCCCAAAAGTACTGTACTTACTAGACCTCTATCGTACCACGCCACGCGTCCATGCCTTGCCTGTCAATAAGACAGCGTGACTTGGCTGTGAATGAGACAACATGCCTTGGCTGTGAATAAGCCAACATGCCTTGGCTGTGAATGAGACAACGTGACTTGGCTGTGAATAAGACAACATGCCTTGACTTTCAATAAGACATGTCTTGGCTGTGAATAGACAACATGCCTTGGTTGTGAATAAGACAACGCGCCTTGGCTGTGAATAAGACAACATGCCTTGGCTGTGAATAAGACAACATGCCTTGGTTGTGAATAAGACAACGTGCCTTGGCTGTGAATAAGACAACGTGCCTTGGCTGTGAATAAGACAACGTGCCTTGGCTGTGAATAAGACAAGATGCCTTGACTGTGAATAAGACAACATGCCTTGGCTGTGAATAAGACAACATGCATTGGTTGTGAATACGACATGCCTTGGCTGTGAATACGGCATGCCTTGGCTGTGAGTAAGACAACATGCCTTGGCTTTGTATAAGACAGCATACCGTGGCTGTGAACAAGACGACATGACTTGGCTGTGAATAAGACATGTCTTGGCTGGACTTGACGGGTAGATAGTGCTGCGGAGGACCATAGTAAACAGGCCCAAATATTGTCAGTAAAACTAGGTAAATACTAATCTTGTTCGCTGTATCGCTTGTATCTACCCTACCTACACACACCCTGTGACACGGTTTCTTGTTGTTCTTGTTCTCACGTTTGTGTTGTCGCGCACTTCGGCGGTGGATTCCTGCCTCCATGTCTCGGCATCCAAGCGCTCGATGATGTCGGTCGTGCTGCCTTGCCCCATCTGGGCCGCCGCTTTTCTGTCCGCTAGTCTCTGACAGACCATTGTTGCCAAAGGGTACACTTTCATTAGTTAGTATTATTATTCCTACGGGGGGCCAAAGTAAATAGGACCCACGGTACATACAAAAATGCATATATTTCCCATTTCTTAACGAACAATATTTGGTTATATTTACTATTACTATATGGTCCCCCATAATAGTAGTATGTACCGTAGGTCCTATTATGATTATTAATATGTGTACTATGACCCCCCCGTAATATTACTTAGGGTTAGTGTAGTAGTGTAGCAACACTAATAAATGAAGGTCAACATTCAGTAAACTTTCTATTCATATTCATAAAAGGGTTTTCCACCGCTCGCCCGCGCTACGATGCGAATGAAACTGTTGATAGCATACCACCAGATCATACCGCCTACATTGACGCGTGTTGCTACGTATGGCACGTACACAACAACCTCACATATAAGGCATGTTTCGTACATTTTAACATGAACAACTCGACGCAAGCCGACAAAGGGAAGAAAGGGCTGAGGTCTTCTCGTGATGGCAAAAAATTCAAGGCAAGAACCGTAGTGGGAGTGGGGGGAGGGGAAGAGAGCGTGCTATATATATATGACCCCGGATCTGAGCTTACGACTAAAATAACAGAAGGGAGAGAGAAAAGAAGGGCCAAGATGATATATGAAATGGGATGGAAGGAAAAAAGTGCAAGAGGGCAAGTTGGATGCATTAGTAAATGTTCAAGGCCTTCAAACAAGGCGATAAGGCGCTCCCGCCAATTACACGAGGTTGTTGGTCATTCACACGCCATCCCAAACTAGATACAAGGCATGCCTTATGTTTTCGCTTGGTAGATGAAACCGGAGAGACCCTACAGAAAGTTTCGAGAAAATTCTGAAGCCGGAGAGATCCGGTCCGCGCTGCCCCGATCGAAAATCTCGATTTTTTGTTTTTTGTTTATTTCTTCTTTCTTCATGCCTTCCTCCAGCGTACACAGCAGTTGCTATATATCACCATTCAAGAGCGAGCGATTCTCGAACTAACTCCTATCCTACTCAATCCATTTCACCAGTGAAAAAAGGATCCTACACTATTTCCAAGTATATTAGATTGTCCCCAAAAACGTGACAAAGGGGGGTATAACTTAACCCCTTAAGAACTCGTCCCACGTATTTGGGTCCAAACTACTTGGAATTAGTGTAGGATATTTGTTTCGGTTCTGAATGGGTGAACCAGGTGTTCATTTACACCACGGCACAGCGCCAAACAAGTAGGGAACCCATTCGAGCTGGCTGAATGAAGCCAGAATATACTTGGTTTTAGAGGGATGTTTCGTACAACGACCGTCGAAATCTACGACCGATCGAGATTTCCGTAAAAGTAACGATCTCCAGGACTACAGGACTACCTTACTCCACCAAAACGCACACAAAGAAGTGGGCGGCAGTCAAAGTTTCAAATATCTTGCGTGCGCAAGTTCCTAGCCATGGCTTCATTTTAACTTTGTGTTTGCCGGGCGACACTGTGTGCATTCAGCAAGAGAGAGCATTCAGCGCGGGCTTCTTCAGCGTCGATCACTCGTAAACACAACGACACACACCGACACACACCGACAGACACCGACAGACACCGGCAGACACCGACAGAAACCGACAGATACCGACAGACACCGACACACACCGACACACACCGACACACACCGACTAACACCGACACAGACAGACACCAACACACACCGACAGACACCGACAGACACCGATATAAACCGACAGATACCGAAACACACCGACACACACCGACACACACCGACACACACCGACAAACACAGACAGACACCGACAGACACCGACACACACCGACAAACACCGACAAACACCGACAAACACAGACAGAATTCGACAGATACCGACAGACACCGACAGACACCGACAGACACCGACAGACACCGACAGACACCGACACACACCGACACACACAGACACCGACAGACACCGACAGACACTGACAGACACCGACATACACCGACACACAACGACAGACACCGACAGACACCGCATACCTTCCCTCCACGTCGACGACGAACTCGCTCCGGTCCATCTTCTCGAGCTCGGGAAGAGTTTCGTTTCTCTCTATGATGCGCGCAAGCCGCTCCTTGAATTCTCCCACCACCCCGCGCTGAGCTTTTCCTGCCGCATCAAGCTCCACCTGCCCCAGTCCACCACAGCAACCACGGACGACGGGAGCTGTGAGTAAGCCAACATGCCTTGGCTGTGAAATTAAAGCGCTACGTACGCGATGAACAAACCCCATAGTCTAACTTTACAATGAAAAGTATTGCAAACACAGGGACGAAAGACGGTAAAGACGGCTTTGGTCTAAGGAGCCCGATCTTTCAAGCGTTTCGGCCCAAAAGTACTGTACTACAAGACCTCTATCGTACCACGCCACGCGTCCATGCCGTGCCTGTCAATAAGACAGCGTGACTTGGCTGTGAATGAGACAACATGCCTTGGCTGTGAATAAGCCAACATGCCTTGGCTGTGAATAATACAACGTGACTTGGCTGTGAATAAGACAACATGCCTTGACTTTCAATAAGACATGTCTTGGCTGTGAATAGACAACATGCCTTGGTTGTGAATAAGACAACGCGCCTTGGCTGTGAATAAGACAACATGCCTTGGCTGTGAATAAGACAACATGCCTTGGTTGTGAATAAGACAACGTGCCTTGGCTGTGAATAAGACAACGTGCCTTGGCTGTGAATAAGACAACGTGCCTTGGCTGTGAATAAGACAAGATGCCTTGACTGTGAATAAGACAACATGCCTTGGCTGTGAATAAGACAACATGCATTGGTTGTGAATACGACATGCCTTGGCTGTGAATACGGCATGCCTTGGCTGTGAGTAAGACAACATGCCTTGGCTTTGTATAAGACAGCATACCGTGGCTGTGAACAAGACGACATGACTTGGCTGTGAATAAGACATGTCTTGGCTGGACTTGACGGGTAGATAGTGCTGCGGAGGACCATAGTAAACAGGCCCAAATATTGTCAGTAAAACTAGGTAAATACTAATCTTGTTCGCTGTATCGCTTGTATCTACCCTACCTACACACACCCTGTGACACGGTTTCTTGTTGTTCTTGTTCTCACGTTTGTGTTGTCGCGCACTTCGGCGGTGGATTCCTGCCTCCATGTCTCGGCATCCAAGCGCTCGATGATGTCGGTCGTGCTGCCTTGCCCCATCTGGGCCGCCGCTTTTCTGTCCGCTAGTCTCTGACAGATCATTGTCGCAAAAGGGTACACTTTCATTAGCTAGTATTATTATTCCTACGGGGGGCCATAGTAAATAGGACCCACGGTACATACAAAAATTCATATATTTCCCATTTCTTGACGAACAATATTTGGTTCTATTTACTTTATGGTCCCCCATAATATTATGCACCGTAGGTCCTATTATGATTATTAGTATGTGTACTATGCCTCCCCGTAATATTAGTTAGGGTTAGCGTAGCAACACTAATAAATGAAGGTCAACATTCAGTAAACTTTCTATTCATATTAATAAAAGGGTTTTCCACCGCTCGCCCGCGCTACGATGCGAATGAAACTGTTGATAGCATACCACCAGACCATACCGCCTACATTAACGCGTGTTGCTACGTATGGCACGTACACAACAACCTCACATATAAGGTATGTTTCGTACATTTTAACATGAACAATTCGACGCGAGCCGACAAAGGGAAGAAAGGGCTGAGGTCTTCTCGTGATGGAAAAAAATGCAAGGCAAGAACCGTAGTGGGAATGGGGGGAGGGGAAGAGAGCGTGCTATATATATGACCCCGGATCTGAGCTTACGACTAAAATAACAGAAGGGAGAGAGAAAAGAAGGGCCAAGATGATATATGAAATGGGATGGAAGGGAAAAAGTGCAAGAGGGCAAGTTGGATGCATTTATTAAATGTTCAAGGCCTTTAAACAAGGCGATAAGGCGCTCCTGCCAATTACACGAGGCTGTTGGTCATTCACACGCCCGCCCAAACTAGATACAAGGCATGCCTTATGTTTTCGCTTGGTAGATGAAACCGGAGAGACCCTACAAAATGTTTCGAGAAAATTCTGAAGCCAGAGGGATCCGGTCCGCGCTGCCCCGATCGAAAATCTCGATTTTTTGTTTTGTGATTATTTTTTCTTTCTTCATGCCTTCCTCCAGCGTACACAGCAGTTGCTACATATCACCATTCAAGAGCGAGCGATTCTCGAACTATCTCCTATCCTACTCAATTCATTTCACCAGTGAAAAAAGGATCCTACACTATTTCCAAGTATATTAGATTGTTCCCAAAAACGTGACAAAGGGGGGTATAACTTAACCCCTTAAGAACTCGTCCCACGTATTTGGGTCCAAACTACTTGGAATTAGTGTAGGATATTTGTTTCGGTTCTGAATGGGTGAAAGGCGTCCCGAGGTTTATAGAACTGTGGCACAAGGATATTAGGTAGGTCTGCACTCCATCCTCCTGCAGTGCGTAGTCAGCACTCAGTACGCACGGCTCACCTCCAGCGTGGCTACCACAGGCGGCGGGTGGCTTCCGGAGCCTTGCTGGAGCCCTTCAAGGGTAAGCCCGAACACGGTTCCGTCCAGAGACGTTGTGAACAGTTGCCCCGAGTCGGACGCGAAAGCCAGGGAGATCACGGGACCAGCGTGCACCAGCGCGGAATTAAGAAGTTCCACCTAGTAATAATAGTAGCGCGAGCGATACAGGAGCAAAACGAGTATGGTAGGAGCACGGTGTTGGATAATTTATTGCAGGTAATATGTCGATCTGCTGCCTGCCGAACATTTACTTTGTAAGTACTATTATTGGGTTGGATGAGGCCTCCGGCATTCCCCCCCCCTACTTCGGTCGGTGTAAAGGCTCCCCTGAACGGACTGGGTTCAAAACGATGGTACGTGCGCACGCCTCCTCGACACCGGTTATTACGTCATTACAAGGATCGCACGCACGTGCATGCGATGCTTCGGTTAGCTATATGGTTTCGAGTACTGATTACTTGTCAAAAGGTTTTCTAATGAACCTTTGTAAAAAAACGTGGATTGAATTCAATAACTTTCTACGTATTGAACTTTTGCATCAAACTTATGATTTGTTTTCGCTTCACCCACCACCTCCCACCCACTCACTCACCCCCTCACCCACCCCCTCACCCACCCACCCACCCACCCACCCACTTACCCACCCACCCACCCACCTGGTTTTCATACACCATCCACAGGCAGACCAGCCCGTCGGCACCTCCCGTAGCCATAAACCGCCCGTCAGGGGAGGCGGCCATGACCGCCGCACCCTTCTGGTGAGCTTCTAGGGTGTCCAGAGGCGACAGCGGCTTCGGCTCGCCACCGTCGACGGTCGAAGGGATGCCCTTTTCCGGAAGCGCGGGCAAGACCTGCCCCAACAGAACAACAGTTTACACGTTTACACATGCAAGTAGGTAGCAAACCGCTTTTAAGGGGCCCTGTCATAGTGCGTTCGAGATTGAAGGTCCCTAATATAGGTACCAACGTCCCTTATCAGAGTTGGTACGGGCCCCTTTTTACAGTCAGTATACAGTGGGCAAGAATGGTGGGCAGAGATCTGAGGTCCCGTATTTGCCGTTTTCCCTTATCGCAGGGTCCCTTAAAAAGGGTACACTACCTACTGCAGTGAAATGGTGGCACAATACAGTGCGGGCCCCGCCAACACTGGTGATGTGAGGCAAGGCTTAAAACCTTTTATTAATGTGACAACCATCCTTGAGCAAGGGGCAGCCTTTCTATTACAGTACCCGGATGAACCATTCGCACCCAGCTATATTCATCGACCACCCTTCAACAGCACCATCACCAACCAGACCAAAAACTAAAACTTACACTCCGACAATGTTCCTAAAGACGATATCGCATTACCTGCAACACACGCATGCCGGCCTTCTTTCAACACCGCTACGAAAAAACAAACGAAAAACATACAAACATACTGTAAACACTCGACAACGTCTCTTACGTATATGTGCATGTCTTGTATGAACATTAAATGCAACACTCGCATGCCGACCTTCTTTTACACCGCCAAAACAAACCAAAAACATGAAAAAAAACATCGTGGTAAACACCGACAACGTTTATACGTACATATCATATAGTATAAGCATGATAAGTGAGGAGTCGGTAAAGGCATTAATATGGGGGACTGCATTATTATTGGTATACGAAGTAAGTTTGTCGTCAAGTATTCAGGGATGACTAATATCATAGGTATACGTGGATGGTATTATGATTGAAATAAGAGCTGCACACTGTCAGATGGCAAATGGAATAAGAAGAAGAACAAGAAGAAGCTTACCTGCAACACTCGCATGCCGGCCGACACGGCGAAGAAAGGCCCGTGCCTGATCTGCGGATGGGGCCTCATGCCGTGCAGCGGGGTAGGCGTGCGGAAAGCCCACAGCAGAGGGTCCGAACGGTTGGGCCGCGCCCGACGCTCCGACTTGATGGGCAGCGCACACACGAGGCAGTCCTCCGTGCTGAAAATTATGTCGTTCCCTCGCCACCTATAAATAAACGAGAGTGAACACAAAAATAACGCCAATAATCATGGTTAAAAGGTCTATTTGATTTCGGTTTTGCCTTAAATCCGCACCATCCATCCTACCCCATTGTGCCTTCTTTCAAATACCCCATGTGTCATCTTTCAATCCCTCGAGCGATATAACTTATCACGGTATGTACCACACGCACACACGCACACACGCACACGTGTTCACTCAAGACCTCCTCACATTAAGCCGTTAACCCCCCCCTGGCCAGGCGGTGCCACGCCGACACTGCACACGACGAAGTCCCCCATGGAGTTGTGAAAGTTGATGACGTGGACGGCGCGATCGTCCGCAGAGGCCACGGCGAGCAGCGTCTTGGTGGGGTGGAAGCACAGCTGCGATATGGGACCGTTGTAGAAGTGCTCGCACCACAGAGACGTCATGTCTACGTCGTACGCCGAGGTCTGCGGGGGGGGGGGGGGGGGGTGCGAGGGAAGGGAGGAGTAGACAGCAAAGCCGTTTCATTGGTCGGCCACAGGGCAATTTATTTGTGTTTGCTTTTTTAATTTTCCGGCGGATGGGTGTGAAAAAGAAAGCTTAGCCCGTTTCATGCATGCTACCTTAGGGCAGGGTAGAGTCGCAGAGGCATGCTACGATAGAGGTATAGCAAGGTATACCTTTTTTAGGCTGAAACGTTTTCTGAACGACTAATAGTATGCTCCTTAACCCAAAATCGGCCCGAAATCCATTCTCGTGCTGCAATATTTTCGTATTGCATGCTTAAGCCATGGGATTGTTCACATAGGGTACGAAGCACTTGTGTTTTTGTCTCAAAACCTTTTTTTTTTACTTACAGTAAGAGTGTAAAGAGCTCCTGAAGTGACCACCGTCATAAACATCATGGTACTTTTAGTACACCTCTACCGTGGCATGCGTCCGCACCCTATTTATTTTCTAGAGTGATCACTTGAGGAGCTCTATGTGTGCCTCACCCAATAACTTATTTTACAAACAAACAAACAAAAAAAAAGAAAAAAAATGCCATGGTACCCAGTGAACAACCCCCATGTTAGGCTACCCAACCATTCAATGTTAAATGGAACACGTTGCGACACAAGCGACACAAGAATTAACACTTACGACGACTTTGGGTGTAAGGGCCCGTTTTAACGAAGAAGAAAAAAAATCAATTTGGAAAAAAAAAATTCAAATCCGCTTTTCATTGGTCAACACACGCACCAGCACCAAAGATTAGGATCTTTGGGAATAATATTTGGTGCTGGTGCGTGTGTTGACCAATGAAAAGCGAATTTGAATTTTATTTTTTCCTAATTGAACTTATTTTATATTCGTTAGTTCGGGCCCTAAGGGCCCCCCCCCGCGTCACTCACAAAAACAAAAATAGCTGAAAATTCCTATATCTCTGTCGTAGCACGCGTCACTCCCCCTTTGGGGGTATATGACAAATTACGTGGAATTAGAGTCAGATGTATGTGCATGTACAGCAGTTAGTGGTGCGGCAGAAAAAGGGGGTAGATAAAGCTCATGGCACATCCACATACTACTATCACGAGGGACCTTTAGTAAATAGGACCTACGGTACACACTAAAACCTATATATTAACCTATTCTTACTACCAATATGTGGTCCTATTTACTACCATACCCGTAATAGTGTAGTATGGTATAAAATATATGCCGTGTGTCAATTTTAACTCGGTTGCAGCAAAACAAAAAGATATGTTTGCGGGATAAACCAGTGTGTGTGTGTGTGTTCTTCACATTAAACCTTCCTTTCTACCCGTCGACAGTACTTGCAGCTTGCTCCAAGGACACCAGCCAGCATTGTTTCTACACCTGTTGCGGACGTATCATGGCCGAGTACGACTCGAGATTGCTTTAAGGAGATACCACGGCCTTCCTTCCGCTTTTAGAGTTGCCTTAATGCCGACGAAAATAGTCCCTCGTCGTGTCTCCCTTGCTTTCTGTGCTTCACCAACTATGCCAGAGAGGTGCTCGTCTCCCGGATTTAGCCGTCTGCGTTTGATCAAGTGTGTTCGAACGGTGCTGTGCTGGTGTCCTGTTTTCTTCTTTTGTATTTGACCCATACTATGTTAGGATGGTGCTGGTGTCCTGAATTTTCTTTTCTGCGTTTGACCAGACATGTTAAGGGCCCGTATTAACGAAGACAGCAAAAAATCAATTTGGAAAATAAAATCCTATTTGAATGTGATTTCGCAAAAAAAAAGTGGTTTGCGTCCTTTTTTTTTTTTTTTTTTTTGTCCATCCCATTTATTATCTTCGCCCTTCCTTTCTCTCTCCTTCCTGGACGTAACTCAGATCCGGGGTCACAAAGTGGGCTCTTCTCCCTCCCCCCCCACTACGGTTCTTGCCTTGCATTTTTATCGCGAGAAGGTTTCAGCACTTTCTTCCCTCGTCGACTTGCGTCGGATTCCGCCTACCCACGCCCCGAAGGCGCTCTCAGCAATTGGTTCCTTTTTATTTTTTGTCAAATAAAGACAAAATCTCTCACCACGGTGGGATTCGATCCTGGGTACCAATGGTAGTAGTCTTTGAAGCTGACCACTACACTACCGGGCAATACGTGAATTGCTCGTTCAAATATTTATGAAATCGAAAAAACGCAGCATGCGTCACAGCGCCCAGGTGAAAAAAATCGACGAGAGGAGACGAGAGGGAAAGCATGCGTCGACGCGTGCGCGCCGCCGCCAGCATACTTTGGCTTTTGACCGCCCAGGCTAGGAAGCTATCGCTCTCAGGGTCTCCTGGGTGGGCGTAGGGATCCCTGGAACGCCACGGGCGAGACAGGGGCGGCGATTGTGTTATCGAAGTTTTGAGCGTATCATCCTGTTTTTGGGTCGATCGCTCGGTTTTTGATCGGGTTGGAGCATCGAGCTGGTTGAAAAGTTGGGATTGCGACCGCCATGATTGGTTTTGAGGCGCCACCGCCGGGGTACGCTGTGCTATTGTCTATAGGCGTGGGCGCGGCTGTTGTCCCGGTGGCCTCGGGTTGTGGTTCACGTTTTGTCGCCTCGGTCGTGGTCATCGATGCCACCAAGAAATGACCAGATTGTACCGGGGGCGTTTGCCCACCGTGGACATGCCGGTCCAAGTCGGGCCAACTCCTCAATTTGATTTGAATTCTTTGGAAAAGAAGGTCCTGGGACCTTCTTGGTTTTTTCGTCCAATTCAAATTGATTAGACCCCAAGATCCTAATCTTTGATGCTGGTGCGTGTGTTGACCAATTAAAAGCGTATTTGAATTTTATTTTTTCCAAATTGAATTTATTTCATACTCGTTAAAACGGGCCCTAAGCTGGTGCTGGTTTTATGGATTTCGTTTTCTATACGTAACCAAGTATGTTAGAATGGTGGTGTGTAAGCGATGATCGTCGATGATCTTAATATTTCGAGCAAACACTGCTGAGGGCGCCTAGCGTGGGAAGAGGCGCAATTCAACGAGAGTCGACGAAAGAAAAAACTGCTAAAACCCTTTTCGCCAGAAATAAAGCAAGGCACGTGCGGTAGTGGAGAGGAGGGAGAAGAAGAGTCTACTATGTTGACCCCGGATCTGAGTTACGACTATTATTAGGGGGGAGCACGAGCAAGAAAGGTGAAGATACTAAAAGGGACGGAAACAAAAAATAAATAAATCAAACGTAATTTTATCGGCTACAAAGAATAACCTACTACACAGTACTGTACTCAATCAACGCTGGCTGAGTAGGCCGGTAGGTTAGTTATCCCATCCAGACAACATAGTGCCTTGGGGAAGGGTTTGAACACTCTCGACAAAAGCCCAAAGCAGAGTCGTGGCACAAAAATGTTACCTGTTTGACGAAAACGATGTGCACAGTGCCGTGGCAGAGACCGACCGCGATGAGGGGCTGAGGTCCGTAAGACGCCAGGGCGCACACCGGGACCGGCACGTCGCCTGCCCTCTTCCTTGTCGTCGTCGCGGGACCCTCGATTCTGTCGTCGAGCGATGTCTTCTTGCTCTCCTCGGCGGCCTTGTCCGACTCGTCCGGGTTGGAGAAAGCCGAGAATGTTCGGGTACCGCACAGCTTTCCTCTGGCGGCGGTCCACGCTCGGATTGACCCATCTTCGCCTGTCGGCACAAGAACGTGGTGGGCACAGTCAGTGTGTGTTTTCAGGCCTTTTGTTCATAATGATTTCTTGTTTAGAAGAAGGAGTACGCAGTTTGTTGATGTTTTTTTAGTTCAGATAGATTTGGTCAGAGGAGTGCCATCTGTGGAAACCAGGTCCTCCCCCCCTAGATAGTACCGCCTCATTACACACAAGTTTAAGGTCACCCAAGAGGGCCCGTCACTCCGTTCCACGGAGACCCGAGGCACCAACCCGCCTCGGCGTGCCCTCCACACCAGACCCACGCAAGAGAGGGAACCTGCCAGGGGCTCCGCCCCATATTGGCGTCGTTGGCAGGATCCCACGCACTACTATTTTAACACTAGCTGCTCCTATGTACGCTGATTTGCAACGGCTACATCCTCCAAAAAACATGGGCGCGGATATTAGAACAACGCGAACTTTTTTTAGGAAAACTTACGAGTTCACTCACTACCACGGCAAGAATGATTCCACTCTAATTCCAACAATCAGTTTTGCCCCCGTAAGTGAGTGAGTACAGTCAGTTTTATAACTGAAAATGACATCGCATAGTTTCAACGAGAAAACTATAAGGCCTTACCATCGAGATTGTCCCCTCAGGATTAAAAAACAAAAAAGCAAGCGTCACTCTTAAGTCCTTAAGAAACTGCAACAAATATTCCACACCAATTCCAACAACTTTGTTCGCATAAACGTGCTTAATGCAGTTCTAAAACACGTCAAACATATTTCACCCGCCTCTAGGATAGCACGGCTTACCTCCAGTCACAAGGACACCGCCCGATGCCTCCATGACTTCGGTTGATAGCGGGCGAAGGCAGGTTAGAGCCACGACCTTCCCGGTGTGAAACGTCCGCAGGGAGTTCACTCCGCTAGCAGGCATTCCTGGCTCGGCCGTATGTCTCTCAATGTCCACGAAAATGCTGTGAAGGCTATATGTATTCCAGCCGTGTAGAAGGAAGCAGCCAAACGAACATCCGAACAGCGCGGGTGGGGGCGGCAAAAATTTATCGGGGTCATATCGATGCTGTCTCTGGCCAGTTCAACGGAGGCGTTTCGATTTAGCGCATCGTGGTACCATACCATCACGCTGGGACACATGTTCACGGTCGGGGCAACATGATGACTAGCTAGTCTAACAGATTATCCCTTCGCACAAACGACATATTTGCGGGAATTCAGTCCTCGGCGGTGGTCTGCTTTTCCTTTGAGAGTGAGAAAAAAATATGAGAGAGAGGAAAACATACGTGAGAGCGGCGCGGGGGGGGGAAGGGGGGAGGGGGGGGGTGCTCATGTCGTGCACGGGCGTAGTAGTATGACCATAGACCCTCGCATCCCTACAATGTCGGGACGGAGCACGTTGGGCTTTCACCAACCAGGCAGACACCGCGGGGGGGGGGGGGGGCTTGGTTCTAAGCTAGTAGCGTTTGGCAAGTGGTTCACCCCCAAGATTATGCCGCCGAGGGGGTGTTCCCTTCTCACCACATACGATTAACATTCGTGCGTGTCCAGTGCGGCTTCTGGGCATTGCCTGGTGTGTGTTTTACCGCCTCTCCCCTCAGCACCGTGCACACACTGACAGAGACAAAACTTTGCTAAAACAAAAAAACAACAAGTCAACGTCGAAACGTGCAAGAAACCATGCACAAAAAAGAAGCGAAGTGGACGAAGGACCCCAAAGCACTCAACAGGCGCGAAAGGCGACATGTTAAATTTTTCTGCGTTGTTACCTTCCGTTGGATGATCCCACCACCATCTTGTCGTACAGGGGGCTACAAGCCATCGCAACAGACGGGCAAGGAGCATTGTCATCGCATCGGAGCTGGATGCTGAATTCCGCCTGAAAAAGAGAAGAACGGCCACATCGCCGCGAATTTAGAGGTCAGGAAGGCGGTCAACCGGACGGGTAAAGGGTGCCTTTCCCTCCAACGGATCGCATACTGCTGGTGTCGAGGGTGAATGCATTGTCGTTGAAAATTGATGCGGGTGCTTTACACCCTACAGCGTCGAATGTCGTGCTGATCGTGTCGAAGAGTTCAACGAATGTTTGACCCACTAGGCGAGAATAACTATAAATAAATACAGTTGACACGTTCCCTGTTCACTTGTTGATCACACGAGCTAGGAGCGATGTCCCGTTCCCTGGTAACTTGTTGATCACACGAGCAAAGTAGGCACGCGATCGAAACGCTTCTTTCTTCCCACCATAATTATAGCTCTTAGACAAAGATTAGACGGGCAGCTCTCTGAAGGAATACAATTTCACCTCGAGACTCCCTCCAGGCTGCGCAGGAAGTGTAAGCCATTCAATTGAACCGTCGCTACCGGTAACGATGATGTGAGTCTTCGTCATGAGCAGCCCAACCGCTTTCCAGTTGCTCTCTGAGTTCTCCAGTGCACGTTTCAACGTTATGCAGGAGGAGTATCTGCCTGTGTTGGCGTCAAAGCAGGCCTGATCAAAAGGCGATCGGGGATTCAGGGGCAACGTCTCCGCTCGGTTAGCGCCTACCGGTAGTGAAACTGACGAGCGGCAGGTCGATCGCAGTGGACTTTGACAGCGCTACATCAATGCTGAACACCAAACTCACAGTACACCACTCAGGGAAACGAGCACATTGTACCTGATATCATGTGCACTGCAGTTGCACCGGCTCAGCCTATTCGTACAACACTCCGTAGGTTACTGCACCGTGCGGTAGATACTTGCTGTGCGCGACGGTTGATTCGCATGGGCCACGAAAATAAAAAACACTGGCCCAACGTGGACGCAGGCACCGGGGTTTACGTCGACCTGTGGAATAATTCAGCTGTGCGTGATAAAGCCGAGGCGTGGTACATTTTGCGAAAGGATTCGAGCACCATCGAGCCGCGGTCGTGTGTCGACGAAATAAAACATGTTTATGCAAATATATATATATGTATTGAAGTGCACCTGATAAAAGCTATGAACATACTGCTCGTAAGTACGACAATGAGCGAGTCGTGTTGCAGTAGCGACAGCATCCCTAGGATATCTCCGAGATGGATTATCTAAGGCCAAGCATGTCCTCACCAATTGTCCCGGCTCGTTAGCGGCCCACAGCGTACCCTCGAGCCCCCAGCAGTGGCAGGTGAAGACATCGTGCTTCCCATCTCCCATTGTCACCAGACTTTCGAGCTGGACCATCTCTGCCGCGGCGACAGCGCCTGCCGCGTCTGCTGTCTCGGGGCGAGTACCCTCCGCCGTCGACAAGCGGCGCGCGAGAGAAGCGGCTGCCGAGCTTTGGTCCCCTACAACGGCAGAAATTCCATTCCCCTGATCGGCTGTACCGGCGGCATTTATACCCCCGGAAGCTTCGTCCCTCGCGGCGCCATCCTCTTCTCCGGGGGCGTTGCGCTTGCTCTTTCCTTCAGGAGAAGGCGCCCTAGCCTTGGTTGGAGAAATTACCTGTTGAGGTCACCACCATCACCACCACCACCATCAACCGACAACCCGCACAAAAGTTGTTTGGTCTGTTTTTAGTCAAACATGTCAGGAGACGGTAGCTTCGGGCGCCGTCAGTCACAACCATGTAGAAGCCCCCACACGAAAACTAGCCCAGTATTTCTAGACGCCCGTTCGTCACAGGCCTAACCTGCCGTCTCCCGAATGTACACCTTTGTTTTCAATGCTATACGAAGTATACCGGTACCGGCTTCCGCCTGAGCGGGCAGATCGACTTCGACAAGTCGTCACTCAAAAAGCGTTGAGGAATTTCGGTATATGTATATACAGAGGAGCGTTGCTGTGGCTTTTCTTTTTGTCTACACATCTGCGGATTTTCGTCTACGCGTCTGCGAACCCTTACCCAGTTGTCGACGAGATTGTCAATCCTCCAGAAGTAGAGACCGCTGGGGCCTCCGATGCAAAGTTGGTCGGAATCCGCCGGGTTGAAGCTGAGGAATGTCATGTCGCCAGGAAGCACGGCCTCGACGACCTGAAAAAAAACGAAAGTTTTTGCAGGTGTAGGTTCGGGAGACTCGCTACGTACAGTAAGTAGTCAGGACTATCAATAACGCCTTCGGCAGGGTACAAAGGAATAAACTGTGGGGAAACTAGCTAGGAAACTCCACGACCATCTTACACAACATGCGAAGAGGGGAGACTATTTTCGCGCTACGTACATACCAACACTCATCACATCAATTCGGTGGGACTTGTTGGAAGGAATCAATCTACGTTCGCTCCACATGAGCGCGGGTCTGTCACTCGGGGTGCGGAGCAAGGCGACCCAAGTCACCTTCTCTCCTGTGAGCTTTGCTTCATCTGTGGATTCCTTTTTCACGTTCCAGACTGTTGCCAAGTGGTCCGTGCGGTTCCCGAACGCTGCGACCCGTGCGCCGTCACGACTGAAAGCGACATCCGTGTACCGGAGGTCGGTGCCGCCAAGGAGGGTACCGCATAGCACCATCCCCGGATAGCTGCGCGCAGATGGATGACGGGGGGATCAGTTGTCGGGTCAAGGTGGATTTGCCGGGCCAAATACATACCTGAGGAACCAGAGCTCTCTTCTCCTGTTACCATTGAGTCTCCTCGTACTATCGAGGAGGAGGGGGCGACTGCGACGGGCAACGGAAACATCAAACATTCAATTTGAGCCTGAGAATAAATTTTGTTTATAGCACGAGCGAATGCGAGTTTCTTTATTTCGACGGCGCCAAAAAAACACCAGGTAGTTCCTAGCGACGGCTGTAGTATATTTCGACCTTCATTTTGGTTCACAAGAAATATGTACGTACGCTAAAGATATACTAAGTATGGTATTGACCTGGATTATCACGTAACTGGAGGAAGATACATATTTCTCTTACGTGACAAATATCGTACACCTACCCAGGACCAACTGACGTACCCCCCCCCCCCTGCGATCAACTACGATTCCCGCGATGATCTGACATCGTGCACCAGGGCCGAAACTGCTGCGCCCGACAACTATTACGGGGGACCGACCGTACGAGGTAGTAAATAGGAACACATGTTGTTAGTAAAATAGGGAAATATATAGGTTTTAGTCTGTACTGTAGGTCCTATTTACTAAAGGCCCTACCCCATAATAGTGTCAAATGAAGCTTACCATGTACGGCGGGCGTTTCCTGCGCATTGTATTGTGTGAATCTCGTCAAAATAACAAAATAACCACCCCCTCTTCAGAAAATGGAGTATAACACCAACGGCTATGATACCTCGTATATACAAGAGCTCGGCTATAACACTGTGGCCACATCGAGAAAACCGGCCTCTGCCCAACTGACCGCTTCGAAAACATATAATATGTAATACCAGGTACTCGTTTTCATTTTTTAGACTTTAACATCGTACGAGTACTCGTGTCAAACCCTCCGTTCACTTTTGGCTGCATAGCCTCACCCCTTTGGCCGCATTCAGGCGGGTCAATGCCATGTGCTACTATGTACGTATATATATAGAACGGCGAATAAAAAACATACCGGTACTGGTACTGTACCTGTACAAATGTATGGCCGGGTTGATTCGCCCGGCGGGACACACGGCAAGTCGACCGGCCCTCCAATTGGCTGCCACCGCCGATATGCCCGCCCATTCGTTCTCCTCCCACAAGCACTCGCCATCGCCGTCACCCTGTGTTGTTGAATTCAAAATGGATCGAAGGAGCCCTTCCGCGGCTTAGCAGTGCTGCTCGTACATGTATCGTACGTAGCACAGATAATAACAGGTTTATGATTTTCCCCAGACGTTTCTGCATGTCCCTACGGGCGTATTCGTTAGAAGGTCCATTACCGACGATATTCGTCGCCGGTGTCTAGTTTCGTGACCGATTAAATGCTTCACAACCGGATACAACTGTAGTAGTATACTCGTACCACCAGGTACCAGGTACTTATAAAAAACGAAAAAGCATAGCTTTATTAACGTACGAAAACTCATAACTTTATTAACGTACGAGTACTTCGTACCAGGTACGACGTACGCGTACCCGTACTCGGGACGTGCCAGGATTCTGCTGCACCTTTTGACGTTTTTTCATGTGAAAACGAGGGGTGACATCGGTGAAGCAACAACCTGTAAGTAACGCCAGCACTGTCCCCGTGCGTACCACGACGCGCAACTTGGGACTACGTGCGTATTGACTTGGTACGACGTTGTGACATGCTCCAACGTCCGCGCACCTCCTTTCTTATCGTACATTAAAAGCTATCGTGCATATAATACTCGTACGAGTGTTGATATCCTACTGTAGGAGTACACATGTACGATAGGCTTCTCTGTCCGTCTGTCATGATACTCTTTGCTCTCTCTACATGGGACACGATCTTCAGCTACGAGCAAACCGGGAAAAAGTGGCAGCAGTGCATACTTACGGAACCGAGCACAACTGTCGTGACCACCTATCTGGTACAAGTGTGTATTAGGCTGTGCGCAAGTGACACGTATCATACGCCGACGACAGCACACCACTACGTACTGCTGCTGCTGCTGCTGCTGCTGCTGCCCCGTACCACACCAGAACGTACCAACTACAATGTGCGACAAGTAACAAATATCAACAAATCCTCAAAAGTGTTACCTTGTCCGGTAGCAGATGTGTGATGCGCACGGCGCTCCCAAAACAGTATGCTACGCTGCTCTCGTCGACAAACGTGAGCCGCGTCCCAGGGTAGGCGAGGGCCCGCTTTGGCAACAGGCTTATGGCCGACATGCTACAAGTGTACCGACGAGAGAAAAACGCAGCCTCGCCGGTGGGCTAATAGCGGTTTCATAAAAACAAAAACGCCTTCCTTCTCTTTACAACAATGTGAGGGGTTTGGGGACGAATAAAGCGCGTTCTATGTGGTGCCCTCTGTCACTCAGGAACCCAGGGAACGGAGCCGAGAGAAGAAATAGCATTTACAGAGGACACAGCTGCTGTGTCATCACAGGTGAGGCGGCACGCAATCTAACGGAGGTATTCAACACGTGTGGCGTTGGTGTTCCCCACAGAAGTGGCACGGGCACGTGATTTGTATATTCGTAGTCTTGGTGACTCTGTCCTTTGGTATTTCAACCCATCTCCGGGCAAAACTTCCACACTTTTCTGTACCGGACTTGAGGTACGCGTACGTACATCAGTAGCATCTCAAAAGGCTGGGTCTGTAGTCGTAGGTGGTATGCCCTGCGGGTAGCAGGGATCACAGCTCACGGCGGTAGACATAGATATGCAGCCAAGACGAAACCTCGTCGCCTATACGAACCTGGCGGCGGTTTTATCGCGACATGAGATGGAGAGCTTGTGTTCATAGTCTAGAAGACGTAGTTTCAGAGTGTACCGGACAGGTTATCACAAATGGCGAAGCAAGAGATTCGGGCCCCGCTACGTATGTACGAGTATCATATACGAGTACCGGTACCTATACCTGGTATATACCTGCTACTGGTCTCTGCTACGTATTGATCGTATCACGATGTAGCGGCATTCTACATACGTGCGCATGTTTTGACAGCCTTGGTGTACGTACAGCACAGCAGCAGTGAGTGCGCGGTGAACGTTGCCTCGTGTCGCCGACAGCACACCGCTGCTATGCTGCTACCTGGTATATATGACACACTGATACTTGAGGCGTTGACATTTCCGTAAATTTCATTGCAGCAGCAGCAGCAGCTCGTATATACAAACACATACCAGAGGTACGAGTACACGTTACATCTATTCATGCATTACGTACGGGTACTGCTGTTGCTGTACCTGCTTTATTGAGGGTCGGTAGGGTCGGTGCTTACGCGTGCTTACTACAACTGCTGCGTACTTTGGGCCAGTAGACTTTATTTTGCTCTTGAAATTTTTGTTAATTTTCCTAACGATCCAGGCTTCACGTTGAGACCTATACACGACTACTACTCTGTAAGTACGCATTTCTCCCTGTAAGTCTACTATTTGGCTACTACTGTCTGTAGAACTATTATACTCGTCATAGTCTAGTAATAGACTATTCTACCCATTAGTAGCGATGTAGCGATATGATACCTGGTACACAGAATAATACGTGAGCCTATCACAAGCTGCGGAGGCCCTTTTTTTTTTTTTTTGTACCGTACCAGGTATTGTATCATACCTCCAATATACCGTTATACCAGCATGCCGGTACACACACCTGCTGTACCTGGCGCCGGTACCTTGCTTCTTTCATCTTTTGTCAGCGCTTGGGGCTTGAGGGGGGGGGGGGATTGTCGAATGTTGATGACGATTAACCGAACACATGCCACAGCAGCAGTAATAGTATTCATACCTGGTAAGTAGTCAACGCCTGTTAGCTGTTAGCAAGCAGCCGGGGCTGCAGGGGTCGAGGATGTTAAATGTAAGGACTTGTATGTATGACACGCGCGGAACATGGTGAGTGGTGATCTATACTCGTACTGGTGATATGTACCTGGTACGAGTCTGTAGTCTGTGCACTACTCGTAAACGCTCTCCGTAGACGCTTGGAATAGTATAATAACATAGTCGTTTTTTTGGTCTCTGATACATCCGGGTCCCTAAAGCGGTTTTACTACTATTTTACGACGTGTTAACAATATTACGGGGGACCATAGTTAATACTAGTAAACAGGACCTACGGTACACACAAAAAGCTATATATTTACCTATTTTTACTAACAATATTTGGTACTATTTACTAGTATTTACTATGGTCCCCCGTAATAGTAATAAAACAATACACTACGTAGGTATAAACCCACCCCTTTCAAGGGATACACCAACCGTATAATTGCACGTACGTGCTGTGGTCTGTTAGATCTGCACGTAATTTTGCACCATCTTTACCCTTGCTCCCACCCGGACCTGGTCCCACCCGGATCTGATCCCATTTGGCACCCTGCTCCCACCCACAAGGTGCAGAAATATAATCAGCCCTCCGCAGGAGCCGCCGGAGGCCCACCTGGCACCTTGATCCCATTTGGTACCCATGTAGGCCATACATATCTACAACAACTCCTGCTATACATATAACTGTATTGAATGTACGTGCAGATTCGTTAGACTCGCACGTACGTGCAAGTTCTCCGGAGCCGCAAGGGATAGCGATGAAAACGATGGTAGCTTTGATGCTATCAACTATCAACCGCCTACGAGCGAGCAGCGTGTCGCCAATTAATAAGGTTAGGGTCATGTTGTGCCCGTCTCCATAATATATGTATACGACTCCTTGCATCGTACCACTCGGACAGCAATTTGTATACTCGTTCGTAAATCACGCAGTGGCCGTTTTGCTGTTATCATGGCTTTTTATCGTAAAAAAAATCCAACCAACAAGAATCGACCAATCAGAAAACTGGGGTTTTGCAGCCGGTAACGTTTTCGCGGCATCTTTTGACGCCATCCGCCTCAAATTCAAGTATATATGATACGACTGCTTTGTGCTGCTTGTACTGTAGACAAGGTTCCCCTTCGGGATGATTGTGGTCGAGGTCGAATCCCACAGGGGTGTCGCAAGCTGAAAAACGAGAACACAACAGCTAGTAGGCGTTTGTTGTTGTTGTTGTTGTTGTTGTTGTTGTCTTCACATTAAACCCGTTCTTTCTACTCAACCACATCAGTACACCCAGTGCCTGTCCTGATTCTTAATCCCAGTAGGCGTTTGTTCCTCATTATACCAGCTATTCGTACGTAGTCACCGGGCAAGGACGAAGAAGACCACCTAAGCTCTTGAAAACTACGAGTAAAGATAAATAAATTAGCCACCGGGCAAGTAGCACCGAGCAGCCCAAACGAGGACCTTGGTACATAGTGACGGTAGTTCTATACCAGGTGCAGCCTATAATATTATTAATATTATAGCAGTAGCTGGACCCTCCCCCCCGACATACGGTATGAACATAAAGATGATGCGGTAAGCATTACTTGTAGTCAGTCGCAGCGAACAAGGGGCAGTAGTAGAAGCAGTAGCAGCAGCAGTAGCAGCAGCAGTAGGTACGTGGTGGCACTCAACCATAAAGGATATCAATCATGCGTTATCATTTATGTTCCTGTGTTCCTGTGTTGCGGAGTGTTTTACCGACAGAGCCGAAGAACGGGAAACATGGAGGATGCGACAGGACCATCTGTTCGTCGGGAAATCTCCTGTGATTTGACGACTTTCATTATTACAGATTTGCGCGATAAGTTGTAGTTGTCGCGCAGTTGGTTGTGGAGTGCAAGCTTGATTACTGCTGTAGGTTGTTGTGCTTTTGTCCTCATGGTCGTCCCGAGGACGCTCAACCAATCTCGACCTCGGCGAGTACTAACGAGCCGTACATATTTTTAACCCGTTATTTTTTTCTTGTCCTAGTTCACCACCCACCAAGTCTCACGTCTCACGGCGTGCATATGGTCACCGATCGGCAATGACGAAGATATAGATGACAGATGACACTGCTGTTGTTTGCTGCTCGTGACTCATCACTCGTGGACCGTCGTCACTTCTCGTAGGCATAGATGCCAGGAGACTCGTCGCTAACTATTGCCCCTTGGCAGGACAGCACCTTTGGCTTGACGTGTCTTGACTGACATCAAACTGCAAACTTCTATATACGTATTATATATGCGTATATATATTATACGTACAGTAGGTGTTACATACCTGGTGGAACACTCGACCCTATTACGACGCATGTGTTATATGCACCAGCACACCCTTGACGGCGCACGCTTTCTTTGCCTTGCTTTGCCTTGCTTTGACATGTCTCCTGGCATGTTCGACTGCTCATATGATACTATTACTATCAATATTAACAGGTGCTCTCCAGCGAAGGGGTCACAGTACATGGACAATACACCCGAGAGATCAGGGGCAGCCGGCAGCGACCAAGAATCCCAACTATCAGCGATGTTGTCTAGCCCGTCTGCCGGGGGCATGAGATTGGCAGGCAACTACGCCCACCGCGGCTCACCCGGTGAGTTTTTGTGCAAACCCGCGAGTCAATATTCAGAGCCTGCTATATTACTAGAGCATTCACTGGTACCAGGGTATCATACACTTGTACTTCGTATATTGTGCGTGCTGTAGCACCTACTGGTGCAGTAGTACCAGGTATGCCATGTCATATGATACGTACCAGGTACCTGGTATATATTAATATTAATATTAATAGCAGTTTCTCATGTTTTCTTCCAGTACGCATATAGGGTTTTGTATGTGTTTGTCCTCTTCGGTAGGATCAATCAATCTCAGAGCTGGGCTTTCGAACTGCTGCCTTATGTGCAGATGTGCATATAAAAAATAGCAAGCAGCACAAGCCCCAAACCCTTCGTATATGACCACATACAAAATATGTCCCTGGGGACATGTTGAATTCAAGACGGGAGGGAACCGTCTTCATTCGTGGCGAGTTTTCAACCATTGTGGCGCACGCCATTTGCTTTGCTCGCCCACAACAACAGCAGTAGCATTAATAGTAATATTATAGTATTAATAGTAGCTGTACATCCGCTCAAAAATTAGTCCTGTTTTATCAGTTCCTAAATTGCTTCAATACGCGTGCGATTGCCAGCCCGATGGCCGGGATACGCTGAGGATGGCGATCTATTGTAGTATTATTAATAATTATTAATAGCAAAGACACAACATGTAATAATGCCGGTGCTCGTGGAATCGAGCGCTAAAGATCGATGCTCTCCCAGCACATACATTAATAAATATAGACGTACGAGTTACCGTCCTGCTGACATGCACGACGAGTGGGTTCCATGAAACAGGAAGCCTCCCGACTTGAAACGTACGACTGCACTTGGGTTTGACCGGGCCGGCTTTCAGGACTTGTGGGCGTGTGTGCACGATATTCCGAAAAAATCGGACGCACACAACACACAAGTCTTTGCCAGTGAAAATTGAGGCCGGCCAAAGTCCGGATGCGGGTCGACTTCTTTTGTGCAGACTATAAGCAGTCGATACGTATTAACCCTTTTAGGGCTGCAGACCCGTTTTGGGGACAATCCACTTTAATTCAAGTAATTTGTCCCCAAAACGGGACTCCAGTCCTATAAGGGTTAATATTGATATTGTTGACAGTTACTCCACCACTTGCCACCACTACTACGTACTGTCAACCTTTTGGAACAGCAGTAACTTTGAATGAAAACTCTATGTAACTCTGGAGCCCTAACTCTGTGCCCGTTGTTGTTGGTTGTTTTTTTGTCGTCCGAAATTCCGCTTGCAGGCGTGGTTCGGAGAGCGGCTAGCCGACCTATATCGATCATCCGCTCTACTTCGGTCCCCGGTCAGCTGCAAGATAGATCGCAGCCGCCTGCTGCACCGGGGGCCGGGGGGAGCAGCGGAGGGAACACGACGACCAGCAGCAAGAGGGCTCTGCACGTCCGGGACAGGAGCTTGCAGCACGACTTCAAAAGCAACGCGGCCGGAGGGTTTGGTGGCATCGTACAGTCGCTGCCCATCCCTCAAGCTCCGCTGCTGGCAGGGTCCCTGCCCCCGTCACGCTTTTTGGATGACTTGCCACCTCTCAGTCTTGGGCCGCAGGTGCGACGGGTCGGTCGGACGGTTTGCGATCAGGGGTGTGTTATTTTTTTTTGTTGCAGGTGCTTACAAGGGCGGCAATTCCTATTTACATGCTGGGTCCACCGAAACGTTGAGCCGTTTTTTTTTAGTTTTTCCCAAACTCTTTTGGTGTTGGTTTTTGGTTTTACCCGTTTTCTTGTGAATTGTCCGTGTACTCTTATGAAAAAAATCCGATAGCCTCTTTTTTTTTTTTCTTTTTTTTTTCAAGTTGCGGCCAATTTGGCAAGTTACAGCAGCGGCAACATTATAGGCGACACAGTGATTTGAACCATTTTTCCAACATTTGACCCTCCGCCGATCGGTGTACCAGGCATCTTTGTAGGGTCCACTGTTGTAGGTAAGCGTTAGAAGAAAATCGGAACCCCGTTCGACTGTCGCGTGTAATGTCTCGAGCTCTGTCTGGTGTCTTGAGTTTTTTTTTTTGCCAGTTTGTCCTCTCTAAATTTCGCGAAGAAACCAACTTGTCTAACTTGTATTTTTCCGCGCTGTATGGTTACGTCCGACTGGTTACTCAGGCTGACGTGGAATCGTTTCCCACTGACTGTGGCGCTCTCTCGACGTCGTTGAAGGCGAACCGTCTGGTAAGATAGACGAAGCGGTGCAGATCGTGGATGGTTGTAAATGACATTTACGGAATGTGGTCTATTCGGTGGCTTTGATCGAATTTGCGCAATAATAAATACTAAGTGTGCTACATTAATATATACAGTCGTTGGCCTCTACGTATCTTCGAAGGGATGGCTCTGATTTCGTTGCTACTCATGGCGAAGTTGTTGTTGCCCCGCTCTGCAGCATGCTTGCTCACTTGTATCACTACAGCAGTCAGTGGAAAATATGATTTATACGTATTTAATAGTACGAAAAATAGTACCAGAAGAAACATGCCTTTCGGCCGAGTGGAGTTATATGCGGTATGGAGGCGTGCTACAATCGGGGTACGAGTAGCACTTTTTGCCCGTGGTATTTGAGAATGACTACACGTATTAGTATACTCCTTAGCTGAGGATTTACCGTACCCAGTAAGGCATTCCTTATCGCCGGAATACCATTTGTTTGTGTTTCACACTACTCATTCGTGAGATACCTGTATAATTTATACGAGGCCATGCATGGATGCATGCCATTATCGCTCGTCGGGTTTTGCACGTTCACTCTTGCTTGTCGAGGTTTGGTTTTGCGTGACCATCCACCCTCGAAATAATTGAATCCACCCATATCGTACATGGCATGTTTCATATATTTACGTATGTGCGTATAAACGTATGTTCATCTGTGGGTTTTTGTTCGCCGTTCTTGCACCGTCCCCCCCCCCCCCTCCCCGCATGAACTCTCTGTCTTGATGTGTAACTGCTCCTGTCCTTTTCCTCGCCCTTCGGTTCTTCTTCGTTCCGGTTGACAGTATGCGACGTCTTGCCCTGCCAATCTAGGAGGGCATTTCGGCCGCCCCCCAGGACTTACCTCGTCCATGTCTGTCCTCCAAGAGGCAGCTCTCGACGAAGAAGAGGAGGGGGAGGCGCCGTCTCCGAAACCGAAGAGCTTCACGGCTCTTTCCATCTTGGAGTCGTTGGCGGGACAGGCGGATGCGGATGCTGCTCAGGCAGCCGCAGACGTTGTTGCCGCCGGGGACGCGCAATCCGTAGAATCTTTAGGCGACAGCAGTGGAGAGCGACTGCCTATCGACGACGACGTGTTCGAGTTGGAGGGGCTTGAGGTGAGCTGGCGCTGAGACCCGCGTGCCGTCTGTCCCCCTTCGCTTTGGTGGCCCGTGGCACAGACGCAAGAAATGGTATCATGGTGACTGGTTAGGTTGTACGAGTCGTAGGTGTTGACTGTCGACAAAAGTGGTGGTTGCTGACACTTCCTACTTGCTGCACAGCACTTCCTACTTGCTGCACAGCAGTAACTTGTCTGCTCTGGTGTGCGCATTTTGTCTCACTACAATCATTACTCTCTTTCTGTTTTGTGGACAGGTGGCCGACGATATGGCGACTCTCTCTCTCTCCGAAGCGGGTGCCAGCAGCAAGATTGCGTGAGCTCTCGGTTGGAAGTGCGATGAGCTATATACTTCCCCCGGCAGGGTGGGCTGCTCAAGCAAAACATTCTGGATTCTCATGCACGTAACCCCTTAGCCGAAGTGCCAACGTTTCCCTAATGCTGTCGGCCCCCGTATTTTGGCGACACGTGCGTGTATTTATCGTGCTCTAGAGCCGCCCAGGTGCGAGCTCGAGGCTGCCTACGGATGATACCGACTGGCGGTTAATGCGCGGAGCAGCAGTGTTACCCCGCGATAGGCATTTACTGGATTGTGTTTTTGCTGGGAACTGCTGTTCTCTTACGTTTTTACGTGTAAGTGTGCGTGTTCGTCGAGAGGGCGTATCAATGGAATTGGCTAGCATGTGTTGTGCGTTCAGTGAAAACCTAGGCTTAGGCCCGGACCGGTATACACACGCAGATACGATAGGTACAGCCAGCGAGTGAATGAGCGTTGCATCGTTCATGGTTCCGTTTTGTGTTTATTTTTTTGTAGTGGTCCCCATTTGTGAGCCCCGGACCTCGGGTAGGCTGGGTAGAAAGTGCATTGCGTCGAAAAAGCCCCCGAGTGCAAACGCATGTTGTCAGCCTGTGGGTGGCAATAATGACTTTTTAGTTGCCTCGACAGGTTGCGGGGCAGTCAATTGAACATAATAGATACTCACCAATTATAAAACGACGGGTTTTTTACTTTGTATTAGGCAAGATTGCCATGTTCATTCGGGCACAGCTACAGTAGTATACGTATGTACGCGTTCGACGTTCAAGCAGGAAAATAAGTGTACTGCGTGGGTTTCTCGAAAATTCGTTGCATTTTCCTTGGGGGCGGTTACATAAGTTATGGCACGCTCGTAGAGCCTTTTCAAGTTTCGAGGCACTTTGCGCGGGAAGGAATATAAGGCGAAAGATAGGTCGACATCCGTCGGCTGCTGCCACATTTAGTACAGTTTGTTGGAGCCAGAAGCGCCACGAGGATCGCTCCTGTAGTGCTTTACCAACCAGTGCCTCATAGCTCGTCCTCCTCTGTACTTAATTATTTACCTAAATTGGAAAAAAAAAGCATGAGAACATAAGTAGGAGCGAAGCGTATGCGCCTGCCTCCACTTTTTTTGTACTTGCTTGCGATGTTTTTTGAGGGGTCGAGAAATCATTGATTCAATTGGGAAGCCCCGCGTTCAAACTTGAGCGCGGCGAGTTGGAGAGCGAATCATGCTCTATGGACAATCAACGGGGATGACAATTGTGTCTTGTCTCAGGCACCCCTCCAAAATCCATTCCGAAGACACATCACATCTGGCGCTTTCACGACAGCCTGGAGCACACTGCTGTGGAGACTGTATTGGTCTCCCGCCAAGCGGCACACACACGTGCTTTCGAGTCAACAGCCGCCCAATGTTTACCTTGATCGAATTCAACCATTTCCCTCCCTTTTTTTTTTCTTCCATCCCATTTATTATCTTCGCACGTCTGTCTTCCTCCCTCCCTAGTCGTAACTCAGATCCGGGGTCACAATGTAGGCTCCTCTCCCTTCTCCCCCACAACGGTTCTTGCCTTGATTTTTATCGCGCAGAGGGTTCAGCCTTCCCAACGCTCGTCGATCTTCATCGAATTTCGCAATCTCGCGCTCTCGCGCTTTCCGCTAGTCAAGATATTTTTTTGCGAGAAAAAGTCCCTACGAGCACGCACTCGGGGGGGCTCGAACTCACGATCTTGACTCTAACAGGCTTCGTGGTTACCTGCTAGCCCACCGGGGCGACCGGTCGTCAACTTTTTTCGTTCGGTTTTTACCTTTTACGTTCGTGTTAGGTACTCTGTACATGATTTTCGACAATTATTCCTGATGGGAAAATACTCCACCACAAGGGAATACGATGGTCCCGCCACCCCTAACATGGAGACTCTTTCTGGTTGCGGCTGCGGTTTGGCCGCTTCTCGTACGGTCTCGAGTCTACCCTACCCTGGCGCCGGCTCTTCGTGTGCAACGTCTTTCCAGCGCCTTTGTTGTCGACCGCTACCATCGCCATTCCTGCCTCCACTCCGCGCATGTTGTACTCGCCCAGCTGCAGTCGTGCAACAGCAACACAGACAGCACAAACGGGGGGGAGAGGGGTGTTAATTAATAGGCACCACTGCCGAGGTTGCCGTTGAAACACTGCTGCTGCACCTGGTGCAGACGAAAAAAAAGAGGCTGTCACCCCATTGGAAATCGACCAGTGCGAGTAACTTTAGTGTAGCTGAATAAAGTAAACGCTTTGGCGTGATTCAACGTGGGTACAGGAAGTAGTGGCGAGCGCGTCCTAAACCAACACAAACGCCCTGCTGCTGTGGCAGGTACTCGTACCCCTGGGCGATGCTTTGACGCACTTGGACTGCAACACTAACACTGCATCGGTACCAGGTACCCACGAACATATATAACACGGGTTCAGGCGTTTGGCTCCTTGCATAGCTGTTGGCCACCAAGAGGCAGGTTTATATTTTTGTTGGCACACGAACAAGGGGACATGAAAAAAAAACGAGTTTAAAACAGGTGGGTGGGCTTTTGGATGGGCGGGTAAAATCCCCGGTTTTTCGCTCAGAAGGGAATATAAATATACGTACACCACGAAAAAAAAATGAGTAAAAACGACCGTGTCGTCCTCATACACAATCACCACCACCACCACCACCGGCAGAGCTCAAGTTCTACAGAATTGAGGATGCGAGTTTCTCGATTTGACTCCCGCTACTCACGTTCTCGCGAGAGAAGAGGGCCAACTTTGACACACGCTCGCGATCCCAGTTTTACGACTTTACAGTATATTTGGCTTTTTGGTTCGGCCCGGGGAGGAAGATGAAAAATGCGAATCCATTGCAAAAAACAAACAAACATTTTTTCGGGCACACTATCGAAGGATGACTAACAGGAGCAATCGTGACGCTTAAAGTAGGCCCATTTGCGCTTTTGCTTTGACGGACGAGAGCAAGGTTGTCGTCTACAGTAGTCTGTTCTTGTCGTTTTTGTCTGTTTTTTTGTGGGTTTCGCGTGCGCTAAATTCGTCGCAGAAATAGCAAAAAACAATTAATCCAAATATGTATCGTTCTGAGACAAGATACTCATCAAAATGCCCAAACGCATGCTAAATTTTCGGTCAGAGTGGTATCCTACAGTACAGGACACCCAGCAAGAAAACGAGCAATAAGAAAGGCAGGCTGATCTTTACAGGAAGAAAACAAATTCGGGAGTCGTTGTACTTAAGTTATGCGTACAGTAAAACCCACCCACTCTCAAATAAGAAAATCCAGCCTGGACCAGCTTTCTTGTTTCTTAGTAGGTATCCTGTGCTGTATATCATGTCGTTACAATTACCAGTACACCATAGGCGTACAAAACACACGTAGACAGACGGTATGCGTCACCTCGATATACTGGAGGTCCTGATTTACAACGCCTCAGGATAACACTCTTATAGGGGTCGGGGTGTTCACTTCATAATATTCACTACTCGTACTACTGTGCAATTTTCCGGGCTAGGAAGCGGATAGAGACACGGGCGTAGACCCAACCCGGCCACTAACCCTAACCCCAACCCGGCGGAGCCAGAACGGCCAAGAAAAAGGCCAGAAACGCCTCGGAAACGCCCAAAAACATTCGTACTCCCAGTTGGGGGAAAATAGTCCGTACCCCCAGACGGTAACGTACAGTAGGCTAAATAATCTATGCCAGCACTCTACTTCGAAACACCCTGCTCCCACACCGACTGGATCCATTCGGACGCGAGTCCTTCAAACTGATCCTGGATGTACACTATGCGTACCGGTAGATAATCGCCAGCAGAACCCACCAAACGCTTGATTCCACGCCGTATATACGGATATTTTATTTTGCCACAATTCATTTTTTTTCTTCTTTTTCTTTCATGGGATCAGGGTTTTGGGTGGGCCCTGCCGGTGGCTGCTTATGTGCCTGGTGCCTAGGGTCAATTTGGAGGGGTCAGGCCCGGGTGGGATCAGGTCGGCGTGGGGTATATCATACATATCATAGGATTTAATACAGCCCCGTACCTCCCTGCGTAGATACCAAAGGGTCCCAAAAAGAAAAAACAGAACCCCCTCCCTGTGTTTCGTTGGATGAAAAAGTTGGTATCAACACCGATGACAATGGGAACACGATGTTTTCATTAACAAAATGAATTTCAAGGAAGATCGCCGTAGTATTTCAGTGTCGCTCGCTATGAGCACGAATCTTGACAAAAAAAAAACACTTCCGAAAAAACGAAAGAAAAACGAAAAAAAAAATCCTGGGCAGATGTTGGGGTAAGATCTGCCTGGTAAAACTCAGCGAAATGTTTACTTCAAAGCGGCGAGATTCCAAGTCCTCGACAGACATCGATCGACAAAACAATCGACTGCGTCATGAGCTCTGAACGCGGCTCTCTCATTGGGGGCTCCAACCTGTCCTACGTAGGGTCATACTTTTCACATAATGGCCGGTGATATTACATGTATGTGGCAGGCACCTGCCAGGCATAAACTTGAAAAATAAGTTTGGCCGCTGGTGTGTAAAATAGACGACAAAATTTCTCGATCCCTCTCGGATGGCTGCTAGACCATGGATCCACCTGATATATTCGAGGCCATCATCTACATTCGTTGGCCTTGCCCGACACCAAGCGCGTTGGTCGTGGGTTGAGTCTATGTCGAGATCGAAGGTCTATCGTCGCACAAGCTAGATTTTGTATCAGCGTCTTGACAATTTAAAACGTGCAGCCTCGTGAAAATAAGTAAAGAAGAAATGAAACATGTTTGTTTTCCCTTTTTTCCCACAGCGACGGTACGATAATATTTTCAGCTGTGTTGAAAGTAATAAATATGCTGGCAACTAAACTTGCAACATCGTTGTTCCATTTGCATCGGTGTAATAGTGTGGTGTCGGGATTTGTTTTCTCCGTGCACCCCTGATCAACATATACAGTAGTACGCGACAGCATTTAAGAAACTCTTATTTTGGCCAAGGGCTTGAGGCTTATTTTCCCTCCGCTTTGAACATAAGTGTATAACTCCAGTTTCTTATTGTGTGTAGGGATGCAGAACGCCAAATTATTAAACAAGAAGTTCTTAGCTACAAAGGAGTACAATTCGACAGCTTACTTTCTTGGCGGGTTGTCAAGTCGCACTGTTTACCTCACGGCATGCATCCACGATGAAAAACTCGAAACACATAAGCTAAACGCCATTAAAGCTCGTCACAAATCCCGTTTTCAACGAACCCATTGCCGTCGCACTACCGCTGTGCACATGTTCTGGGGTAGCTGGAACAGCCATTCAAGATATGTACCTACGTTATCTACGTTACGAACGTTAGGAGTAAAGTTTCCCCCCTACGGCTAACTATTAATAGGGGTCTTCCTCCTTCAGCTAACCCCCCCGCCTTGCTGTTCTGTCCGCCTCCTCCAACTGCACCCTCCGTTTTCTCTTCTTCGTTTGGCTCTAGCAAAACCCACGCACCCACCTGTCAGTGGAACATTTAAGCTACGTATGCTTTGGTCGTCGTACAAATATAATATTATGTAGTCCACTCCTGGCTCTATTGATAGCAAGCGATCAACCCAAACCACTCCAGTCTCACTACCTTACCACCCATCCATGCGCTTCAGCGACAACAGTGATAAGCGGAAGCCTTCCAAGCTACCGACACTAACAGGGCTGCCCTTGGTGGCAAGCCTGTTGAGTGGAAGCTCGTACTGACGCTGAATAATCCCGCCATCACAACCCAACTCGACGAGTCACAGGAAGTGGCCGGGACCCCCTCCTCGCACAGTTACGGGCGTAAAAACAATCCAGTGGAGACAATGAACTGCTGTGTGTAGCAAACCCAACAAGGTGTTAACAACCTCCCAATTCGGTGCGCTTATTGGTGTGCTCTGGTATGTATGTTATGTATGCTATATATGTTGTTCAATCTCTCCACAAGGGTTTATTGACGCCCGCATTATGCGTGGTCCTGGCCACCTGTGGTACAGCCAGATCCCGAAAGCCTTTAGATAGCCCCCCTGCCACGGACTCACTCCAACAAAAACCGACCGCTACGACGAAGTTCAGGGTTAGTACATATCCCTGGTAAGAGGAACAGCAGTCCTGTGCTGTGCCTTTTTTTTTGTCTTTCAATCTTGTTAAATTCGTGTTATTCCCCAGTCCCTCTTTATTTTCTGTACACTATCGTTCTACTGAGAGGAGCTGAGACCACGGAGAAGAAGAATGTTTTTCGAATCGGTACGGAATCTAGATGTGCTGGCGTGTAAGCGGGCGGGGCGTTTTGATTTTCAGTGCTCCCGTTATCTAACTCACGTCAACTCAATGTAATACAATCGTGATCCATGCATGCCGTATATGCCACTACTAGTGCTGATGTAGGGCGCTGGAATCTAATCAACTTGGACGGACTTTCAACTTGAACACGAAATGAGTAACCAGGTTTCGCCCGACTTTTCTCGCCTCAAGAGTTTTGGCGTTCTTCGACCAGAAATAGTTCTGAGTTTGCTCTTCTGCCGACATATGAGCAAATCGCTCTTAAATGGGGATACGAGCGGTGCAGAGATAAGAGCGGCATTTTTGGCCTGCTCCGAGAGGCTCTTAAGTCGGGTACCCCACTGCTGCTGTATGGGTATTTAGCTTGGAGAGGGGAGCTTTGTGAGACGGGGGATTTGTTTTGTTTTGGGTTTTTCTTTTCTTGGGAAATCATCAAGTGTTTGACTTAACAAAAAATCAACTGCGCTGTGATATCGATTTTGGACAGGAGGCAGCTTTGTTGGGTGCCTGGTGCGACCTTGAGATGTGTTTGGGCACTTTCGCATTCTTCCGGGCTGCAGTGTATTCTTACAGATTCTTAGCTTCGACCCCCTTGCACTTCCCGAAAAACAAAATTAACATTTTCTCGCGAGTGTATAGCATAAATGTTTTGCTGTAATTGCTTCAAAAACAAAAAAGTGTTAAGGCTCAAATAAATCAACACCCACTTTATTAACTACTGTCGCGTACTCTGTATACAATACGCGACAGATCAATTGGACAGATGTTAAAAATCTCTGATTTTTGGCCAGACTGAAATTCTGAAGACTGGGTGTGTTCCACAGTATTTTCAGTATAAAGAGGTTGCATTCCTATTTTTCCCCAAAATCTCAGTCTCAAATTCTTAATTAACAGATTCATAATTTTGTCGCGTACTATGTACATACATATTATATACCCTGGTACTGCTTTATTAATTATTCATTATTACTGCTACCTGTGTACGTACTTGTAACCATCTCGGGGTACGGCCTGTTTCCCCCCCAACTGGAGGTACGTTTTTTTTTTGGAAAAACACGACGGTTGCGCCGCCGTCGTACGTACGAGCCCTTTTGAATTTTTCGAACTATGAACATGAATGTATCCCCGGAAAATTCCGTTGAGTACTCTGTGTACTGTGTACCACCGCTGTGTGCCTCTTTTTGTTCCCTTTTCCCTTTTTCTTCGTGTTTCCCTTTTTTCTTCATTTCTCCTTTTTCTCTTTCTCTTTCCTTTTTCCTTTTTCCTCTCTGGATTGATTTCATTTGCTCTTGGTTGAGGTGTACGATGTGCCACAGACAACAACAGCAGTAGTAGCAGTTATGATGCATGTCACATTGCTGCGTTGTACTTTTTACGTTGTGTATAATTTTCCCATGAGGTACTCGTATTCTTCCACTCATGAAGAGTTTTCGGAGCCTGTCCTGTGACCACGGACCATCGTTTTCGCGTCAGAACAACAACAACCAGGTACACACACGTATAATATGATACCTGGGGTATATGCGTAAATATGTGATGTACACCAGGGCATTAATTAGGTGTTGCGCTGTTGCGCTGGCGCAACATCTGGGCAAATTAACCGTTTTGCGCAACAGTCGTCGCGAGGCTGGTTGCGCGCAGCGCAACACGCGTTTTTGGGCGCGCAACATTTTCGCCGAAGGCGAAAAAAAATGTTGCGCGTTTTTTTCTCGCCGGAGGCGAGAAAAAATTTTGGGGGTCTTTTTTTCTTGATAATTAGTCGTAATTGAACATCTTTTAGGCCCCTTGCCCTATTCGTCATAGTCGAAAACAAAAATTAGGCACCTTTTGCTATTCGCCCTAGCCAAAAATATATTAAAAGGCTTTTTACTTAGTTTTGAGGTGTATATTCGCGCATAGATCGCAAAATTTTCGCCTCCGGCGGCCCTCCGGGGGCCCTCCGGGGGCCCTCCGGGGGCCCTCCCGGGGGGCCCTCCCGGGGGGCCCTCCGGGGGCCCCTGCGGGGGGCTTGCGCGCCTGCGGCGCGCAACACGCGCCACAGGCGTGTTGCGCTGCGCGCAACACTGCTTGAGTCGCCTGTTGCGCTGCGCGCAACAGACGCCGAGCCACTAATTAATGCCCTGATGTACACATATGAATATGTACGTACATTGTTCGGCAATCACATGATCACATGTATGTGTCACAACGATCACCCTGAGCTGAGTAGGTGATCGATGTTTTACCCCTCCCTGTCTGTAGATCAGTAGGTAACACCCTAGCATTCGACGTCGTCGAGGACACGGGTGGGTTCGAATCTCACTTCGTACGTTTCTTTTACAGAAACCCTTGCGAGTGCGTCCCTAAGAAACACGTCTCCCTGGTTGCCCAGGTATTGAAACGAAGCGGGTAGGTCAACGTACGGCCGTATACGGTACCGACGTCCCAAAGATCCCGCCGTTCAGAGGGGGGGAGAGTGTTACAAGGATTAGGATTTCCCTGAGCTGGGTAATCGATTGATTTTTCCCCCCTGCCTGTAGCTCAGTAGAGGCAGCGACATACGATATGATAATATGCACCTTATAGCAAGAAGAGTAGCAGCATGCTGGTACGTAGTCGTACTCGTATTCTATGTCGTGTACATGGATACCTACCTGGTATATACGAGCAGTATCGAGTTAACAGCATTATGCACGAGTGATGGCACACATGGTATAATTCACTGACTGTTTCATATCTGAGCTTATCTTGCACACGCTTAACGGTTGTTGTGTCGTGTACGTGTATACCAGGTATCAGGTACTGCTGTACATCTGCTATTAATAGTAGCTGGTGCAGAGATATAGCGGTGTACCTGGTATAATACCTCATTCGTACAACATTACGAAGATAAAATGTGAGTACTCGTACGTACGTACCAGTCATCGTACAATATACCTGTGGTATACATCCGTAGTACCTGGTATCAGGTACACATATCCATCATGTTGATCGTTCGTGCATATGATATGAAATGATATCATATGATATCTATTTTTGAGAATATGCATGGCTGTGATGGCTGAATATACTCGTAAAGGACACAGGACCAGTATCATACGAACATGGTGACATGACGACAGCAGTCGGTTTTACGAGCTATTATGATGCTATGATGCTATATGATGCTATGATACGCGTACGTATAACGGTTGCAGGTACGTAAAGGCAGGTACGTAAAGGCAGCCAATCTTGTTTATACAGCAGCAGTACGTAGTTTCAAATAGCTCGTGCACATGAATCCATATCCACAACACACCGCTTGCCTTGTTTCCCACGAACGCGCGTATAATCTCCTCTTTCTCCAGTTGGTGCTTTGGAGAAGTACAGGTATTGGAAAATCTTTCGGCTTCCATCGGTAACGGCTGCGTCGTCGGCTGGCCGTTGCGCGTCGTGCTGGCTGCTGCTGTTGCTGCTGCTGCTGCTCCTGTGGCTCCTTCCTCAACCTCACCGGCTCTCACAGTTTTCGTAGACGACATGGGCAGATTTGAAGTGGATACATGTCCCGGCCCCCCATGCCCAACGAATTGGAATATGCTCTCGCACAAGGCGGTCGCTTCCATACTGCAGGAGGGCGACTGCGAGACGACAGCAGTATCAGTGCGCCAACCTGCGGAATAGTAGTTTATGCACACGGCTCTACGCTGAGCTGCAACTTGCGGAAAACACGCTGAGCTGTACGAGTACACACAAAGTACTTGCGCAGGTTTGCTCGCCACAGATGCCGGCTATGGCACAGTTGACTCCAGAGCTGCGTTCCGAAGCTGCAGGGGGTGTGCTCCGTTGTTGGTAAGCGTGCTTTAGTAGAAGCTGGAGGTTGGCGGAGAGTGGTGAGCAGTACGCTGCACGTCCGTTGCCGTCAGCTGCGCGAAACGGGGAATCGGGGACTAAACAATGGTTACCAACCCCGATGTGAACATGCGCTGAATCTTTTAGGAACACCATCTTCGAAAAAGAGAAAAACAGAGCAGAAAGCACAAAAGAAAAGATCGTGGGCAGCCACACGACGACCATACCATCGCTTTCACAGCGCAGAACGACAAGCGACGCTCACCTCTAGAACCGATCAGGCGGGACGACCAGCAGAAGTTGCAGCGTAACATTTGGCTATTTGTAGATTCGTGCATGAGAGTCCGCTTGGCGGTTCTGCAGGCAGCGTTCGGGGCGAGTGCTAGGACCGCGCGCTACTTCCCTCTGTCAGCTGGTTTATCTGGAACAGCCATGGCGCTTAGCGATGCTCGCGAGACCATGCAAGTCAAGAAGCTATCCAGCAATGCTATCATGCCTGTGAAAGGCTCCGAGCACGCGGCAGGGTTCGACCTCGCGAGGTACGAGTCGAAAGCATGTTGATGTGCCCCTCTGTTGCTGTCTAAAAGTGAGTTTTTCGTTGTGGTGGCACTACTATATCATACTGCTGAACTACATACACTGCTTCTGTACCACGGGTACACTGCTGTACTCACAGACTCATGATTTTTGAATTTTTGATATTTCAAGTTTTTGGCGCCAACATACTGCCGGGCAAGCTGGAAATACAGAGCAAAGGTGGCCTCCAATCCAAGCACGAAAGAAACCGCGCAAAGCCAGTCAGCGTTAATACAAGAACGGTGGGAATGGGGAGCGTGGCAGACGCCTTGGAGTGGTCAAACTCCTAACTGCATTACCGGTAATTCTTACGCAGTCGGGTACATATAGTTATTTATTTATTTATTTATTTATTTATTTATTTTTGTCCATCCCATTTATTATCTTCGCCCTTCCTTTCTCTCTCCTCCCTAGTCGTAACTCAGATCCGGGGTCACAAAGTAGGCTCCTCTCCCTCCTCCCCCACTACGGTTCTTGCCTTGCATTTTTATCGCGAGAAGACTTCAGCCTTTCCTTTCCTCGTCGACTCGCATCGAATTGTGCCTACCCACGCTACTATTAATTGGCGCTCTCAGCAGTTGATTCCGTTTTTTTTATTTATTTTTGCAAATAAACTCAAAAGTCCGACCCACGTGAGATTCGAACTCCAGACATCAACGTTCAGAAGCGTTCGAGGTTACCTCTAGACCATCGGGGCGACCGACTGTATGTATGTATATATATACATGGATCGAAAAAGCAGGTTTCGGATTGGAGACACATTCGGGCTTTCTTATGCTGTTGAAAATGAGCCTTTTCGATCAAAACTTTTTCGATCGAGCAATCCGTTCCACGCATCCCGTCGAAAAAAACTTTTCGGCGGGTTCTTTTCGACGGGATGCGTGGATCAGATTTCTCGATTGTATAAGTTTTTGAAGCCCTCTCCACCCCTCAAAACACACGGTCACGCCACACAGCAGCAGCCTAAACACCTCTCTCCGATCCTGGGCTGGCTGCTTTGCTGCTGCTGCTGCTGCTGCTGCTGCTGCTGCTGTTCAGAGCACAGCACCTCCAGAACCCGCGCGCAGAACACGAAAGAGCTTTTCAGTTTTCAACACTTGTATCAAACGCGCCCAGAAAATGCACGAAAACGTGCAAAACACGTTATAAACTCTATCCGACTGACGATAGGGAAGCAACACCTCCAGAACCCGCAAGCAGTACGTACACGAAGCAGTTTTCAAGTCTTCAACGCTGGTATCAAACGCGCCCAGAAAAATGCACGAAAACCTGCAAAAAAACACAAACTTAAACTTCATCCGGCTGACAATAGGGAAGGCACCCAGACACACTCCGTCGAATTGATAGTGGATCGGAAACCGTTTTTTCGATCCTTCAAATTGAACGGCATAAGAACTGGCCTTACTTTGATCCAGCAACAGTCTTGGGATCGCTTTCACTGTTGAGCGATACGCGTCAGCGCAGAAACCTAGTACGGTGGCTGGGTGGGTATAGGTGGGTGGGTGTGGGTTGTTTGGTACGTGGGTTGCTGGGTGCATCGGTTGGTGCGTGGGCTGGTTGGTCTAACCACCACCACCACCCACCACCAACATTTCATTGTTGAGCAATACGCGTCAGCGCAAAAACCTTGCCTGGTTTGTGGGTGTCGGCGTCGGCGGGGGGGGGGGGGCGTACTCATGTGTTGCTTGCCTTAGTCATTCGACCATTGACCACGCATCCTTTTCGAGACGGAGCAACCGTTGAGGGGATAGTTGAGACAGCACACGCAGGAGGGAGGGAGGGGGGTGGCGTACTCATTTGTTGCTTGCCTTAGTCATTCGACCATTGATCAACGCATCCCTTTCGAGACAGAGCTGAGTGGGGGGGGGGTATAGTTGCGGAGGTGGGTGGGTGAGTTGCTGGGAGCGTCGGTTGGTGCGTGGGCTGGTTGTCCCACCAACAAAAACACCACCCATCACCATCATTTCGGTGTTACGCGATGCGCGTCAGCGCGAAAAACGTTTATGGTGGCAGGGGGAGGGAGTGAAATACATAAGGGCAAAAGCCAAAAATAGGTATACCTATAGTCCTCTTGCGCCATTTATAGGTACACTAAATATTAAACTCGGGAAAGACTTCCTACGTACACGAAGCAGTTTTCAAGTCTTCAACGCTGGTATCAAACGCGCCCAGAAAAATGCACGAAAACCTGCAAAAAAACACAAACTTAAACTTCATCCGGCTGACAATAGGGAAGGCACCCAGACACACTCCGTCGAATTGATAGTGGATCGGAAACCGTTTTTTCGATCCTTCAAATTGAACGGCATAAGAACTGGCCTTACTTTGATCCAGCAACAGTCTTGGGATCGCTTTCACTGTTGAGCGATACGCGTCAGCGCAGAAACCTAGTACGGTGGCTGGGTGGGTATAGGTGGGTGGGTGTGGGTTGTTTGGTACGTGGGTTGCTGGGTGCATCGGTTGGTGCGTGGGCTGGTTGGTCTAACCACCACCACCACCCACCACCAACATTTCATTGTTGAGCAATACGCGTCAGCGCAAAAACCTTGCCTGGTTTGTGGGTGTCGGCGTCGGCGGGGGGGGGGGGGGGCTAGCTCATTTGCTGCTTGCCTTAGTCATTTGACCATTGACACGCATCCCTTTCAAGACGGAGCGCAGCAGGTGCCCGCGGCGGGGGGGGGGGGGGGCGACGTACTCATTTGTTGCTTGCCTTAGTCATTTGACCATTGACCTGGCATCCCTTTCGGACGGAGGTGTGCCCGGGGGGGGGGGTATAGTTCGGTGGGTGGGTGAGTTGCTGGGTGCGTCGGTTGGTGCGTGGGCTGGTTGTCCCACCAACAAAAACACCACCCATCACCATCATTTCGGTGTTACGCGATGCGCGTCAGCGCGAAAAACGTTTATGGTGGCAGGGGGAGGGAGAGCAAAGCCACAAAGCCGCACGTGTAGTGTCTGAGATCTGAGTCGTGAGTCGTGAGCGTTTTCGTCGGTGCGGTGCTCATAAAACTTCGATGGCGTTTTTATTTTATTGCACTTTAGATTTTTAAGATTTCAGATTTCAGATGGCCGCAGAGCTGTGAGCGGAGACATCAGAACACGGGGCGTCAGGGTACGACTACAAACCTGAGCCGCCCAGGAATCTTCCTGGGTCCATCCGCGATATGTCACTACTCACTAGGCAATTACGTGGCCGTTGTTCGACGTATTGCCGTCGAGTTGTGTCCTCGAGGCATGCATCAACCCTTGTTATCGCTGAGCACGACAATGTGACTCTTAGCCCAAGCTCTCTAAGCGCGGTGACTGCAGCAAAGGGGCTACAAGGCGACGTTACTTTGCTCGTGCTGGGCCATGAGGCTCAAGATGTGGCCCAACAGGTGCGAAGATTGCACTTTTGTTCTTGAGATGAGTGTTAGTTTTTTTTTGTATTAGTTGGAAGCGTCACTACAGCAGCAGTACTGCTGTCCCATACAGCGACTGCTGCTGATGTAACTGGATAACTGGACAACTTCAACCTTCCATGTGGCACTGACTGTGCTTTTTTTTATATGTACCGCTGTACGTACCGCCTTTGTAAGCATGTACCTGTGGTTTGCGTAATCTACATATCATACGAGTACGACTCGTACGTACAGGCAGTATACTCTATAGTATCAGTTGTACTTGTGGTCAATGTTCGTAGACTCCAAGTCCTCCTCCTGCTGTGTCATATTCATACGAGTATAAGAGGCAATTGCCCTGCACGCCCCACGTCCCGTGCTTGTGTTACGTACAACGGAATTGTCGTCACCGCTCGTAGGCAGCCAAGGTTGCCGGTGTTTCCAAGGTACTCCATGCTGACAACCCGGCCTATGGGAAATGGGTTGCTGAGAATATTTCGAGGGGTGTGGCTGCTGTTCAGGTGCGGAGGAGTGTAGAGACGGAGGCTCAGCATACCGATAGACGGCGGTTACGCCGAATCGAGTAGACGACATCAGGGATGCATGTTACGGCTATAAAAAGTGCGAACGGCACACACAAACCTTGCAAGGCGTTAATACCGGGAATAGGACACTATGCAAGAAATGTGGGAATGAGGAGCGTGACAGACCAAACTCCTAACTGCATTAAGCTTCGTAATGCTTTGGCGGTTCTTTCATTTTTACTGTGTTCCAGCAGCAGGATCGTTTTCACTGCTAAGCTATACGCGTCAGCGCAGAAGCCTTGTATCGTGGCTGTGGGTAGGTATTGGTGGGTGGATATGGATGGGTGGGTTACGAGTAGTGGATTTTCACTGGGTGCGTCGGTCGGTTGGTGCGTGCGCTGGTTGGCCCCACAACCACCAACACCCAACACGAACATTTCCTCGTTAAGCGATGTGCGTCAGCGAAAAAACCTTGCATAGTAGGCAGGTGGGTACAGATCGGTTGAAGTGGATGGTTGGATGAGTGAGTTGCTGGGTGCGTCGGTTGGTGCGTGGGCTGGTTGTCCCACCAACAAAAACACCACCCATCACCATCATTTCGGTGTTACGCGATGCGCGTCAGCGCGAAAAACGTTTATGGTGGCAGGGGGAGGGAGTGAAATACATAAGGGAAAAAGCCAAAAATAGGTATACCTATAGTCCTCTTGCGCCATTTATAGGTACACTAAATATTAAACTCGGGAAAGACTTCCTGGTCCTCCCTCTGATTGGCCAGCGCCCGATAATACCTATTGTTAACTAAAAATTTCGAGGTACACCTTTCTGTGGCTAGTCAGGTTGGGCTTCACATTTTTTTTACTTCGATGGTACCCATAAATGGCGCATTTGAACCCCTTTTTTGCGCAACTGAAATAGGGGCACAGGGCCGTCGGGACCAGGTGACCCGAGCTGTCAACAAAAAACATGGACATGTTGGGAAATCGCCTTTTGAGGGGGAACGTGTATTGTAACACAGACTACCGTACACTCAATAATAACCCACTAAGAAACTGTGCTGTTGGCTAGGAAAAGCTTTCGTTCTTAGGCAAGAGGCCTTCTAAGGTACAGACTGAGCCATTTATAGGTACAATTGAAGCCAGAAATAGGTGAAGCCCAACTTGAGTAGCCAGAGAGAGGTATACCTGGAATTTTTCGGCCAACAATAGTTACTATCGGGCGCTGGCCAATCAGAGGGAGGACCAGGAAGTATTTTAACGAGTGCAATATTTAGCGTACCTACAAATAGCTCTAAAGGCCTACGAGTAGGTATACCCACGTTTGGCTTTTGATCATATGTTGATGACACTTGTACATTTTTTTACGTACATATATAACAGCTTCTGTGAGAAAAACAACAACCACAAGAACAACCATCACCATTGTCGTCATGCTGTCATGATGCGTCGGGTCCGTTGAGATTTTTCCTGTCGTTCTTCTGTGCGATGAGGTCCCCTCCTTGTACGGTATGCGTATCATAAGCTCGTGTGGCACGCATTTCATACGCACGAGAACTACAGCATGCAGTAACTCTAATTTTTGTTAACCACGGTGGTATATAGGTAGAGCTCGCCGCGCTCGCGTCGACTTGGAGCGAGCGATGCAGACAGGCACAGCAATACTCACAGACCCTACCGAGACCTGCCCTTCGAGACCTAGGTCCTATTTTATACGGCCGGGGCGTTCTGCTCTTTGTACCGGGAGGAAATGTACATACTCTCATGGGGCACAATCGGCAGCCCAAACTGTCGTATCAAACTATTAATACTACTGCTGTGGTATCGTGTGCGGTGCTCCTGGTACATGCTTGTAATCTCAGTCGACTTGGAGCGAGTGACGTAGACAGGCAAAACAGCATCCACAGGGCCCACCGAGATCTGCCCTTCGAGACCCCTACCGCAGGTCCCCTATTTGATACGACGGCTGAGCCCCCCTGCTCTTTGTACCCGGAGGAAATGCTTGTTTGTGGAGTACTCGCATGGCAAAATCGGCAGCCCAGATTGTCGTATCAAACTGTGGTATCGTGTCCTGTGCTCGTGGTACATGCTTGTAATCCCAGTCAGTGACGCCTGGAACCCATCCCTTGTCATTAGAGCACATACCACTACCAAGCTCCACGAACTCAACACGGCTTTGGACGGGAGTAGAGGAGGATGGAGGTGTAAATTAGGGGCCTCCATAGACGCCGTTGGTGTCGAAATCGGTGCTGCTTCCGTCGCTCGCGGCGGCAAGACACACTTTCACACACACACGAACACCGGAATAAACGATTAGGCCGTTAATTATGACATTCTATGAACGGATTTTCGGAGAACGTTCTGTGCTTCACACAGACCCGCCTCCTGCGCCCAACCGCAATAAAAAGGATTGCAAATCCTCATTATTAATAGTGTGGAAGTTCTCTTTTGAAAAAAGTATGTGCTTGTATACGTAGTGGTTCTCGAGGTTAGGTCTCCTGGTGACTGGTGACCAGCCGGCTTTCCCTAAAATTGGTTCGGAAGGGCACTACAAGAAGCATTGTCATCGCTGTTCATTCAGGTTCGAATTGCGCAATACCAAAATTTAAAGTATATATATAACATTCTACGTGTACGAGTACCCCTGCTGCACTATGAGTACATACCTACGACGGGCGAGCGGCAAAAAAAAACAGGGAGCAGGGTAATGTATCTTGCGGGTATAACGGTAGCACAAGGATAACACGATAACTGGAGTTGGCAGTGGGTAACTGGAACTAATAATGTTTCTTGTGGTAACACAAATAGGCGTGCGTAGCGTCACCTTTTCGGAAATGCCTTTATATGCTGGAAATCCTCTCAAATCAAACAACATATTGAAAAACACGTCATCAACGGGTCGGTGGTTCTGTCGTTGCGGTAACAAGCGGTAGCAAAAGCAAATGTGCCATGTTCTTGAGTTGCCGGTCACCTTCGTTTGGGGTACCATATAATAAAAACATCCCTGAAAACCATCTGGCTTTAACGTCGGCGGCTGATGTACGCTTCAACACCTCGTACAACTCACTACTCTTGTGTAATATTCACCCCTTCTGCTGTGCGTGCGTGCGACTTTTTTTGCGCAGTGCCTACGAGGCTACGGTCCCCGCCGGACGCCAAGCTCTCATCAAGACGGATCTTTCCATCGCCATCCCTCCAAACACCTATGCACGAATCGCCCCCCGATCCGGACTGGCGGTGAAGAAGATGATCGATGTCGGGGCGGGAGTCGTGGACTACGACTATCGCGGCCCCGTCGGAGTGGTGCTGTTCAACCACGGAAGCGAAGACTTCAAGGTCAACAAGGGGGACCGAGTGGCGCAACTAATCTTGGAGCGCATCTGCATGGCGGGCATTGAGGAGGTGAACCACATTTCCTGCATTACGATTTTTAAGGCCACTACTTCACCCCCGTCCACGGATTTCCGGGTGACTCCAATCTCCAGATATGTTTTCGATGCAGCCAATCGCGCACTATTTTGATATGCTGTATTTGGACCTTCGGCGGTTCGCGCCTTAGCAGAGAGCAGGTGTGCCAGCTTAATGTTGCATCTACAGCAGCTTGTGGTTATCTCCAGATTGGCCGTCTGCGTTTTCTCAGCAAAGACACCTCGACTTTGAGGTATAATACTGCAGTGGTCGAATTCTGACACAAATTGAGACAAAAAGCAACCCCTAACTGAACGTTTGCACTTTGGACTCGCGGACAGATGCAGCTAAGCTCCTCACAAGCAACCACAGCCCGCGAAATCGAGGCACGCTCCGTATGGGGTATGTGAGGGCGTCGGGTGCGCCAGACAGCAGTCGTAGGCGGGCAGAACACGAGGTGTTTTCGTGAACTCAAAGTTGCGAGCCAGCAGCACGAAAAACTCGCACAACCTCTAAATATGTAATTTCACACGCCGGAGCCTCTTCGTGTAGTACCATGGTTACAGTACATCACCGAATTATGAATGGCTTTCACCAAAAGTTTCCTGGTCTCCTAGCGGATTTTTTCAAGTACAGTATAAATTTATGCCTTTCGCCAAAAGTTTGCTGGTCTCCTGGCGGATCTTTTGAAGTACAGCAGTTCCAGGTAGTAACCTGACGTCCCTGTGAGAGGTAGTAAGTTATTGGGCCCCAGAAAGGGCTGAACAGCTTTGGATTCTTGTTAATTTTGCAGCAGTTACCAGAATTTTACGAAGACTTATCATGTTTTCAACTACCTTTACTCTATTTCCCAGGCGTTTGCATATTTTGGCGAACCGTCTACGCGCGACTACTCGACGACAGATTCCTGAGAGGTCCGCCGTGGCATTAACGAATCGAGTGCCCTGCTTCTCCAGTTGATGGTACAGATCGAATCGTTTCGTATATTCTGATGTGCTGGTGTCCTTGCCTAGACCAGTTGACCGTAACGGCATCACGCGTCCTAGATTGACAACTTCAAGTGTCTCGGTGCACTCGTCATTTTTCAGGTCACGGAGCTCTCCGAGACAACGAGAGGAAGCGGGGGGTTCGGTAGCACCGGCGTTGCGCACAGCACACTGGAAACTTCTGCGGTGGCAAGCGACGCCAAACGCCCCAAGGTAACTAACGCGATTCCGATTCAACTGGACGAGGTTTTCTAATGGCCACCATCCACTTACATTACGATACGTCCATACTTGGCACACGAAGCATTATACCAGTACCAGCTTGGTATACAAGACTACGGTACAGCATAGCACCTTCGTGGCACCGGCGGTGAAAGTTTTCATGCTTTGTGTACCCGTGTGGGTGACATAGTCTCGCCCGCATGTAAAATTTGTTTTTGTTTGTATATAAACTATATATAATACTAGTCTGAAGGTATGTGTTGCTGTCTACATACCATTGTTATGTTCTACGGTCAAAGCGGCCATTCCGTTTTGTCGGCGTTTCTTCCATCGAAGCCGCTATCATGCCGCCGGTATCGAAGTTGCTCACACAGCACCCCGAAGAAAAAAACGCAAAGAACTGCGTTCTCATCAGCCTGTAAGTGAAGCCGTCGATGCTTCTTCCGTATTCAATCGGCCGTTATTTTTTTCGCTGACTTGACATTCGTTGTTGCTGCTGAATACTCGCTCTACAGCTCCCGGAAACGACAAATGGCGACGTAAGATACGAGCTTCTCGGATGTATCGACCGCGCGTCGCAGGCATTGGGCTTGAAGGCTGATGATGATCTTATCACAAAGGTGAGGCTGTAGTTCAGTTCAAAGGGTAGCGAAATACTCGTGGTGGGTCCGGCGCTGAGTTGTTCGGCGCGCATCTCGTCCTGAACGACGCTCTAAAATGGCACCTGGTACTGTAGTTGATAACCCAATCGGCACGGCCGTGCATGCAGGCGCTGACATTAAAACCGGATTTGGAAGAGCTGGCAAACTATAAAGCACAAGCAATATAAACTATACATGAACGTCTGTTTTAAGTTTGCAAAAAGGTGAAGCCGACACCATGGGTTAGATGACATCGTTCGTTTAGAGTTGAAGTGTTGACGCCTTGGTTTCGTTGGACCCATCGAGAAGTGCATCAGTCACGAATCAGATTCCGAGGGGTGGGGGGATGTCAGCCGTGGCATCAAAACCTGCTTCTCTGTTGCGGAAACGGCACTGGGGGTGGAATACGAAGCCGTCATTCCTTCTTCAGAATCTTGAGATAGGATAGCTCTCGCTATTGATAGAAAATTCGCGCTGGTGGGACATTTGACTGTGCGGAGGATGATAGTGACCGCGCACTGTTTCCTAAGAGTTGTGTTTTTTTTTTCGTTTGAAATGGCAAGCTTGCACCGACATTCGAGCCGATTAGCGGCGAGGATCCAAGGCCATCGATCAGTCGTGCGGCATTTGATGCGAGAAGCGTGTGCGAACGTCACGCTTTTTCTGCTGAGCTGCCAGTTTTGGCGCTTGCTGAGCCTTGGCCATCCCAGCCGCGATGCAGCAGGGGCGACTGCCTTTGCTTCATCGGTACGCTTCTTCCGCTTAACAGACAGTCTGCGTGCCTGTTTCGCTGTGGGGGTGAACAGTCGTGTGTGTGTGGAAGCGGGCGCCGCACGGTTGGGCACCGGACGTAAAAAATCCCGAGAGTTTGTAGGAGGGAGTGATCGCTTGTGGAGGGGTCCTCAATAAGAGGGGTCCCCAAGAATGACACCGACGTTCGTCTTAAAATCAAGTAAATATATACGTAAATACATATGATAAGCCATTTTCTTTCATAAATATGATAGCCAAAAGAGAGAAAAAACTCTTAGGAATAGAACTTTGTGCTGGTCGGTAGGCGAGGATCTCCGGCTTCACCTACGTATTAGCTCAAAAGGGGTAAAGGGGCTCGTACTTTTTTGTGCACAAGTAAATAGACGCCTACGCTGTGAGATAAAGAAATTAAGTGGAAACTCGAATCATTTTTAGGCGGCCGTGTAAATTAGTATCTTGCTTCGTTCTTAACAATATTAATGTGTTAATAAGTTAATAAGTTCGTAGTTTCATCATTTCGAGACGCTGGTACAATGCTGTGGGGCTTCCTTGCGCTTTGCGTGCAAAGACGACGGCCTTTACCGGCGTGATCCACTTATTTTGATAATAGCTCTTGAACACCAAAACAGTTCTGCATGGCGACACGGGGTTGGTTCGCATCACTCCAAAAATCTGTGTGCTTGTCGTGGGACCAGACCGCCGGTGTCTCCTCCAATTGGTTTGAACGTTGCCTCTTGACCGCGTCCCGTGTGTACCCCGCGTTTGACAGTTGCGGCGCAAGATGATGGCAGACAGTGTCACAATGACGGGACCTAAGCTGGAGGGCGCTCTGAGGAATTACGCGGATACTGGAGATAAGGAGGCTCTCCTGCTCAACCTGAACTGCATCTAATGCCGTCAAAGAGCGGGACGGGTCCAACACGAAAGGGTTGGCAGGGGTGACCCATCAGGGCGAACTTGGTCAACCCGTGTGTCAACGCCATCCTTGGCTCGGATTGCCACCCGTACGTACGCACCGTAGTTCTAATAGTATATACCAAGGAAGGGCGTTGCCAGCTGCAAGTACAGAAATAAGAGTTTTCCTGTCATCAGGTTTCCTACTGATCCAAATTTTGGTTTCTGATTGGCGGAAACCATCGATGATGTGCGACGTTGAATCAAAACGCTCTGAAGCTCTGTAGATTTGTGTACCATACAGTTACAGTAGGTACGTAGGCGTTTCTCTTGCGGAAATTGGCGAGAGTACTCAGTGCAGCAAACCTCCAGTTCGTCCATGTTTTGAGACCTCGCTGGTATATTAATAGAAAAAACAGCCAAACTGACTGATGTTGGAGCTCAGCAAGTGTCGTACAACGCGCTCCAACGTCGCAATTGCGCTCTTGATATTCGTTGTGCACCGCTGACACCAAATGATGGGGCAGAAATGCTGAACCAGCATCCTCACTACTCTGGTGATGGCCGTGTGTGCAGGGTAAGCCCGTGCATGTCGGCGATCTCGGCCTTGAGAGCGTCCTTCACCATGCGATGTTGCGCCACCAGACCCTTTCCGCGAAATAATGGTGACTCGATCTCGATTTTGTACATGCTTCCACAACCCCCAGATATATCTTGAACCACAGCCTTCGATGCCTCAACCTTAGACCTGGCAGACGAAACCAAGAAGACAGGGCAGGCGGCTGACACTCGTTGATCGTCCGAATCGTGGCCAGTATATCATACGAGTGAACGTTTGTTTGCGGTTGAGGGTGGTAAGGGGGTGGTAAGGCAAGGGTACCACTCCATATACAGGAGCAACGTTGACATTGACAAACTCGCAGTATGTACGCGCATGAATGCTTCGTATGATAAGCCTGGTGCAGCAATACGAGCTGGTATGGGAACCGTCTACGTTGGTAAATACTACTACAGTAGTTGTACGAGTTTCTTCCTGCAATGTCAGCGCTTCGTGACGTTTTCTTTAATTTTTTAGAACTTTTTTTGTTTCATTATCGATGCTTAGCATGCATCGCTGGTTTGGTATCCTACTGTACACCGCAAGTTTGGCCTTTTCGAGCAATATTCTGCGAGTAACACGTTCAAATTGGCTTCCGCCTCGCCGAGTCGCGCAGAACGATACCAACCCCCCGAAAATACTCTGAAAGCAGCCGCGCTTCAAGCTCTTTCCTCTGGGACGGCCACGGTGCTTCAGTGTGTGTCGGCATGGTCTCGTGTTGGAAGGGGAGAACAGTGCTCAGACGTCTGTGTGTATGTGTGTGTACGTAGGCATGGTCGACTGCTGTACATATACTGGTCGTGCTGAAGGGGGAAAGGGTGCTCAGCAGGAGATCCAATCACGACCAGATTCCCTCTGCTTTGTCACACCTCGTCCGACGACCACGGAGAGAGGGTGGCGCAAGAACACACAGCGTCCCTGGCTCTCTTCGCGTGGAACAGCAGTCACACTTCAAGCTCTTTCGTCTGTTTGGCGTTGGCGCCACTCCTTTCGCCCGGGACACCGAGGGCTGCTGTGTGTAGGAGTGGTTTTTATACGGTCGCGATGCCACGGGGGGTCGGCTTTCGTTCGGGAAGCTGGTGTTCCGCGGGGTACACTGAACTCAGGGATGCCTGCAACAGTACGCTCGCGTTCGCAAATCCTCAAATATAGGGGGGGAGGGGGGAGAGGTTGGTCGGAAATTGTCTGATCAAGTACCTGAACCAAAACCTCTCCCCCCCCCTATGTATAACATCGTCTCCGTGCTACTCCTTGCCCTTTTTGTACAAAATACAAGATACGTACAGTACGCGACAGATGGTAAGACTCCTATTTTGGCTGAGGCTCGCGTCTTGTTTTCTCTCCGATTTCAGCAGAAATGGTTATATCCACATTCTGATTCCGCGAAAAGGGGCAAAACGCGGGGAGGGTGAAAAAACGATAGTTGCGAACTAGACGCACTCGTAGGGGGCGGAGAGGCTTGGTTCAGCTACCTGGTCGGACAAATCTACGCGCCGTCGCAAAATTCTTGCCCGTTCGCGGTTTTAGAAATAGGAAATGCCTCCATATATACTGGAAACCCCCATTTTTATATTTCCCCCCGCACCCGCAAGGGGGATCTCTTGTTCCATCCCCTGAATGAACGCCTTTCTAGACTTGCGGTTGCCGTTCGCGGGCGCCGCTCGCACTTTCGTGTGAACGGGCGCCGTTCGCACTTTTATTAGCTCGAAGCTCCTGGCGTAGGGTGGAACTGCCACAAGCCTAAGAGACTTGATTTCCAAGGTTTAGGATAGTAGGGTCCCCTCCACTAGCTGACCGGACGAGAAATTGCCGGGCTCGACGTTGAGTAGGCGCCGACTTACAGTAGTGCCGCATAGCCCCCTATACTGAACCACATTCGTATGGGGACTCATAGCTATTAACAGTCGAACGGAGATCGAGAGATGACCATGAACCACAAAAGTTATTCGACGTGAGTGTGGGGACCCAGATCTGCCTCCGTCTTTCGGCCGGGAAAAAAACACGGCGTGGTGTGCCATGCGCCACGCTTGGCGTGCACGAGCATGGAGGGCGGCATCTTTCTGAACCGAGCGAACCGCACTGCGCGCTGCCTACTTTACTTGACCGGACTAGTCACTCGTCACAGAGCGCAGTGGGACAAAAACGCAGACGTGTACATATATACGTACATACCTGGTATATACGATGGATTACGACGTTCTCACAATACTATCGTACGCTCATTTTCCTGAAAATCTAGCCCGTGGTCACAAAATAGGCCGAGACAAAACACGTGTCTCGATGGGAGAAAACAAACACCAGGAGCATAGACCAATACACAAGGGAACGGTACTAACGAGGTACACCATCCGGTGTCGCATGCAACCAAATATGGCGTAATACCAGGGACTCATCCATGGTATGATACGTATATGCCAAGTACCAGGTACCAGGTATGTATATGGACTACAGATGTAACCCACATTGTCGAAACCCGGGTACCCGGCGGGTACAGCCCGGATGGGCTAAACCCGTGACGGGTTCGGGGTTGACTTGAAACCCGCGGGTTTTCGGGGTGACCAAAACCCGGGTACTCGGCGGGTTCGAGTACCCGGGTACCCGTATGTTTGGCATGTCCCCCATCACAATATCTCTAGAACCCTTTCAAATCGAGAGAAAACGGGGGGTGCCCACGGGTATCACTATTCAGAGCTGAATATTCCAATAATGTTCATGCCTTTTGTACAGTTTTCCCAGAGAGTTTCCACTGATATTTTTCAAACTCGTGCCCGTTATGTGGATATCTTCGATATCCTTTGAGTTTACTATAATACCGATGTATACTCGTAGGCATGGATTTATTTTCCTCGAGCCATGACACCCGGCTTGCATGGAGACCTAGGAAATTCACTTGCTATGGCACACATACTGTCAATATGTCTTTCGCTACCTGAACCTGCTCTGTTCAGGGGCATAGGGTGTGGGTATTATAGCGTACAACTACGTAACGGCATGAAAGGTGGACGGATAAGGATTGTTGAATACCCGGCGGTCTGCGAACGTTATTTGACGTGGTTATAGTTATCGTTTCGACACCAAATCGTACTACGCACTGTCATCCGCGTGTGGCACCCCTTGATGACCGTAAACGAAAACGGGTTGGTTGTCCGGCTACCCGGGATTACCCGAGTACTCGTTGAACCCATTTGATTTCGTCGGAAAACCCGGGTTACCCGCGACGCGTTCGGGGTTCACTTTCAGAATTATCCGAGTACCCGTTTTGGTGACGGGTACTGGTCGGGGTACACCTCTAATATGGACGCCCGAAGAAAAAACAGCTGACGTATTTCAACATTTTTACAAAAAAGAAAAGCACGAAGAACGAGGGTGCCCGAAACGATTTCTATTCGACACCTCATAAAAATGGTCAGAAAAGAAAACAAATCGGAGCGCTGTGATGATCACAGGGCGATTTCGTAGGAGACAAGTTTTTTTTTCTACGAAAGGTAATAATAGTTTTTCCATTTTTGGATCTTGGCGGGACAGGGGGGGATCGCTAAAACCAAGTGATCGAAAAATGGAAAAAATCTGAAAAAAAAATTGTTTTCTCCCAAACCGTCGCGGGATAGGGGGGTCACCAAAACCAAATGGCCCAAAAATGGAAAATTAGAAAGAAAAAAAAACTAGTACTCTCCTATATGTACATCGTCCGTCCTGTGGTCACAGTGCTTTGGTTTGTTTTCCATTCTGACCATTTTTTATGTGGGGTGTCGACACAAGACTGCACAGATGCTCCGAGTACCTTGGAGTAAAGCAAGGAGTGTTGGAGATAAAATACTTCAGGTATTTCGTGTACTCGGAGTATTTCGGGGTTCGATACTCCGGGATACTGCTCGTACTCAGAGTATTTCGGGTATGAACACTCTCGATACTGCTTGTACTCGGAGTATTTCGGGGTCCGATACTGCGGATACTCCTTGTACTCGCAGTATTTGGGGCTTCAGTACTGCTCAAACTCCAAGTACTCCGAGTATTCAGGCCGCCAGTACTCTACGTAATACTCTACGTACTCGGAGTACGAAATGTACACGATACTCGGAGTATACTCGGAGTGTGAATTACGTTAAGAGCATCTTTGCACCATTTTAAAGACTCGGCCGTCATTCCTCCCAGGTTCTGGGAGCATGTGGCTGGCGTTTATAGCATTTCAAAATTCACAGATGCTCCCATTAACTGAAAGTACAATTAGAGTATTTTAGAGAAAAAATACTGCAGGTACATTGTGTACTCACAGTATTTCGGTGTTGAATACTCTCGATACTCGGAGTACTCCGAGTAATTTACATTTTTGTACTCCGGGTACTGCTTGTACTCGAGGATAAGTACTGCTCATACTCCCAGTACTCGGAGTATTTGGGCCTTCAGTATACTGCTCATATTCCAAGCACCCCGAGCATTTAGGCCACCAGTACTCTAATACTCTCAGTACTCGGAGTACGAAAAATACTCGACACTCGGGGTATCGAGTATACTCGGAGCATCTGTGCAAGACTGTTCCGGGCACCGAGCACCCCTGTGAAGGAAAGAAAAAAAGTGAAAAAAAGAAAAAACAGAAAGAAAAGAAAGGAAAAAAAAAAGAAGGAAAACGAAAGAACATGATATACTTCGTAGTATACAGAGTGAACCGTATAATACGTACTCGTACGTGATCTGCCCAAATCATGAATAAATAACATAACACATGCATGACCGAGCATATACGTATCATACTGCAGGCAGCAGATGAGCGGTTAACTCAGAGTTCCATCGCTTACTTGAGGATTGATGTCATGGCGTCTTCTCGTGTGCCCCCTGTGCCCTCTGCACTGCTGAGACCAAGCCGTTGCCCGAATCGCCATAAGTGTGCCCTCCTGATGAATGGGAAGAAGCGAGGATTTAATCACTAAAACAATAAAAATAAAAGGGAAGTGGCCAAAACAAGGTATACCTGGTCCGTTTGCGGCCAAAAACAGGTACTTCGTACATACTTAAAATCAAGTCAAAAACGCACTCCACGTGCCCTGCCATTGGTCCAAAACTCGTTGTACCGGTTTTTGCCTCTTTAAAACCCAGGTATACCTGATTTTGTCTACTCTGCTTGACTTTCACCTTTTTTTTGTCGTTTTTAAGCCAACCAGAGGCCCTTCATAGTTCCACCCTATATGCCCCCTATACAAATGCCGTCGTACGCGGAGACCCCCTTCTCCCTTCGCACCTCGCACTACACGCCACTCGAGCGACACACATATCTGCCTGCACACCTCCGCCGAAATAATACGAGATAGAAGGCTCCCCTTCGGGATTGTGGTTGACTTGGAATACCAGGGGTGTCGCAAGCTGAGAAGGGAGAATACAACAGCAGGCGTTCGTTCCTCGTACTATTAATAGCAGCTACTCATATACGTAGCCACCGGGCGAGCACGAAGAACATGAAAAAACTCTACTTACTTTGCGTTGCAAGGAACGGCAGGTTCGTGGGGTGCGTTTTTAACTTGATTTTAGTATATACCTGTTTTTGGCCCCGAACGGACCAGGTGTACCTGTTTTTGGCCGCTGCCCAAAATAAAATGAGCGGAACATATTCATGTATGCTGCGAAAACATCACAAATCAACAGCTCGAGCGCAGTCAGTATTTACCGCACCTTTCCGATCCAGCAAGTGTCGCACTTGTGCCATTAATCGCCATTGTCGCTCGAGCCTCAGCCGCAGCCATTAACTCCAATCGAGCATTTCTAGTTATCGCTCGGAGCATCGTACTACTTCGTTGAGCTTTGGAGCTTGAGCTGGAGCGTGATGAGGTTCCAACCTCTGCTACTGCTGTGTTCGAGCAGAAGTGGGACGAAAATGAAGTACCGCGGCTTTTTCTTTACGAACTCCCTTGTCAATGAGATTTCACAGCGAGGGCACGTATCACGTATACAGACCTGGAGAGAAAACGACTGCTGTCTTCGGGGCTTAGGCGGACTGAGTGATAGGGAGCAAGACCCGGAGTAACCGCTTCTATTCACAAGCGCATTTCCAGCGGGCAGCAGCCATGAGGGTTTCTCTTCTTCGGCTGTTCCTGGTGTTTGCGGTTGTGTGTGTGGTAGCGTTTGGCCAGGAGGCGGCCGAGCAGCCGAAGCGGACCAGGTAGGGTTCATGAAGACGCCAGTCTATGTGCAACTTAGAGCTTCCACAGATAATGTATGGACCGGGGTAGGACACACTCTGTGTCTTGGGGTTGCTTACACCTCCAGATTCGTCGGTCTGTAGCAGGTTGAGGTCGAATCATGCCACAACCACTGCAATTCGCATAACGGCAACACCACCTACCCGAGAGGTTTGTGTGTTCGGGTTATCTCTCCGATCTCATGTTTAGTTTGAGATTTGAATGAGATGCGCTCTGCGCCTGCTGTGCTTCGTAGCGTTTGCCACAACGATGCAGCTGTCCCCAATGCACTTCGTCACGACAGTAGTATAACCAACTACCTCCACGTGGTCGAGTTCCCTATGCTATGCGCCCGCATTATCGGGCAGCAGTGTCTGTTGAAACGTGGCTACGAGTACGCACGCAAGGGATACATTCTCGTGTTATCTCTTATTAGTATGTATGATAGGTACTCGTACATACGTGAGCTGATCTCGCGACTCGAGACTCTCATCACTCATCAAGGGTATTTCTCGTGCGTCGTGCGGCATGTACGTGCTGTAGCTGTAATCGCTGTGTCGCCGTCTTGATTGATGACACGGCCGTGACCACTGCAGGGAATGTTAGGACACGGGAGATAGACTCCAACTCGTACATAGCACACTGCTACGTTTGAATGATAGAGAGATGCGACAGGCGACAGGAGGAGTTTGATTTTTTGAATCGCAACGGCCTCTTCGAAAAAAAAATGTTTTCGGAACATTACGTACTGACTCGTACCACGACCCACGCTGCTTCTTCTGCTGTGTCCGATCATCGTACTTCGTGTACTTCAAGCCGCCGTTTTGGTACCTACTCTGTACTCTGTACACTGCTGTATATAACAGGAACGCCACCTCTCGACTCCGTGCTCCGTCGCTTTTGCGTTTGCGTGGTTTCAGTTTCCTGCGGAAGCTGCTGTCTCCCGTGGGATTTCTCTACAATAAGGCCAAGAGTGGCCTCGGCAAAATTCGACGGTCCTTTGTGTCCTCGAAGACGAAGGCCATCCGAGAGGCCATCGAGAACGGGGAGGTACGATTACGGTTGGATGATTGGGCAAGGCTGCCACGCTGGGAGTTGGGATCGGTTGGATTGTGTATCATAACTGAAAAAAGTGGTGCTCCAGCTCAACCTGCTGACAGGATACACCCTGGAAAAAAAAGCGTACCTTTCACTTTAAGTGTCGGTGTCCAGCAAATGCTGCTGTATGTACGTATACATTTTGAATTTTGGAATGTGTAGCGGTACGGCCACGGCTCCGTCCGTGGCGCTAGCCCTGCGTTTCCCGTAGTATGTGTAGTACCTGGTATGGTAGTACTCGTATGCTGTGATGTCCCACTGTGAATGGAAATGTAAGGACGTAAGGACCATGTGGCGCGGGCCCGTATCTACCTGGAGCGTGCACGTTTTTGTCCCCCGGGTTGTTGGAGTTGTAGGTGTATGGAAGGAGTTATGATCCGGGGATGGGGACTTGTCATACCCGGATGCAGCGGGAGGTCGTTTTAGTACGTACCTGGTATTTGTACGTACTCGGTACTCTGTACGTCAGTAGCTGTTAGTTGGACCAAATTGGTCGACACGCGTCTTGATCATTGATACAAGTACAGGTAAAATATGTACAACAATACCAGGTATGTACTCGTATATACCAGGTATTTATTATATACGTCGTAACAGAAATATGCACTTCGTACGTAGCTGGTCGCGCGTGTGCTATCATGTGTTCGATATACTCTATTGTCGTATTAACGTATTACGAGGGCCATTCTTATCGGAGCCATGAATTTCCAAATTTCCCCATAGTAATTGTTTTCGCACAATTTTCTGTATTTCCTTTTTTCCATTTTTTTTCTTCTAAATATAATATCAATATTGGAATGCGAAGCCTTCCAGACATGTTTGCCCTCTGTTAAATTTCCAAACTATGGAAATGTTTCCTGTTTTTCCTCTTTTTCTTGGAAAAAAATATTGGAAATTTTGGAAAAAAGTTGCTCGATAAGAATGGCCCTTATTAACCCGTGGAGCAAAGAGGTCGGTTGACAGACTTCAGACCTTGAGAACCCCTTGACAGTCAACAATCCACCAAACACCTTGACAGAGAACCTGGACAAGAACAAGCAGGGGATACTTAAGAAAATCCCCGGTTTTCAAAAATGCCTTACGAAATCACTGAAAGCTTCATTTTTTTTATTTTTTGAACAGAACACTGTAACACTGCAGGTCTTTCCACTTCTTGAAAATCGAGGGGTTTCCACATGAGTTCTGGAGGTATTATTATGCCGGGGATAGGAGATTTTTTGGCTTGACAACGCCAAAGACCTTGACAGACACGCTTAACAAATTTGTGACACTTGACCGTCGACCGACATCTTTGCCGTGGAGGATACGTATATACGAAGTAGGCCATTCGGTGACCTCCCTGGATAGTCCGAGAGTCCACACGACGGTTTTGCGAGGGCGATGTTGTCCCACAAACAATCCGCTAGAAAACTACGGTAACGAAAAAAGTACACCTGACAGGTGTACTGTTGGTGTACTGTAGGGGTGCTACCCGCCGGGTACCGGCCACGAAGGGTACCCGCCAAATTCTGGAGGTCGGACTCGGCCGTCACGGTGTAACCCGGCTTTTCAGGGGACAGGAACCGGGTACCCGGACAACATGTGACCCCGTTTACGGCCGTCAAGCGGGCCTGACAAGTGGAGGATAGGGCTCATTTCGATTACACATTGCTTAGAGAACTACATGCAAGCGTCAAACGGTACCCGGCATTGCACCCTTCGTTAGAGTTTCAATGGCCGTTGCTAGGTGAAGTTCTTCGTCGTCGGTGGTGTTAATCATGAGCAAACCGGGCCACGCTGTAGGACATCACCATATTATGATATACTGTTCTGTAATATGTAAAATGTTTTAGTTCAAGCGTTGTTGGTCATCTATCGCCAGAATAGAGTCCGTGGTCACAGGACACGCTCCAAAATTTCTAGAGCGGAAGGATATCCCAGCAAAAAAAAAGGAAAGGAAACCGCCCGCCGCTAAAGTACATAACTAGACAATGAACGGAGTGCACGTGTATACGTAGCAGTACCAGGTACTACTGCTGTAAAACCCCAAAGCTAGTGTTGCGCTGGATCGTTTGCGTGCTTAATTGGTTTCTTGAGTTATTTTCAGGCGTGTTGACCACGGTGACATGCTGCTAACTGGGTACCCGGCATTTTTGTTGTTGGTGTTTTGTTGTTTTCACATGTAGCAGGCACTGGAACCCCAAAGCTATGTTGCGCTGGATAGTTTGCGTGTTTGAATGGTTTTTGGATTTTGGAGGTACGTATTGTCAACCAATTATGACCACAGGGACACGTTCCTAACCGGGTACCCGGCCCGAAAACCCGGCGGGTTTCGGGTCGGACCCGGACCCGGCGCCGGGTAGTACCCGTCCGGGTACCCGGGTAGTAAACGAACGGGTAGCACCCCTATTAATAGTGTACCGTACCAGCATGGAATAACGTCATCATATATAGACTCCGTTATAGGGTTCGTGTTTCTGGTTTCATTTGTGCTCGATGAAATAAGTTACAAATATAGTTTTTTTAAATCGCACTTTTGATGGATTCATAGCCAAAAAACGGCGTACGGAGGATGTTCTGCGCCACTTGCTGGTATGATACAGGGGAAATCCGCCTGCCACAGAAAGCACCTTATATGGGGGGCACTCATTGGCATCGGCACCGCTGTACCGTGATCTAACCACAAACCCTACGGTACACCGACCCCTATCTACTGAGGTTGGTTTTCACCGTTGGTGGCCTAGGGTTCACTGGTTACAAAACGCCGGCTGATTCACGCGCGTACAGATTCGGCCAACGTCAACTAAACAAGACAACAGACAACAACGTAGAGATATAGAAATACTGCTGTACGTACTGCGGTGTATTCACTTCCTTTATACGCTGCAACAGCATACATACAATCAACCGACCACCATCGAAGCTCAGAACACGTAATGGGGTCGGGCTAGTCCAAGAAAGCCACGACGTGCTGCGTTTGGCCCCTCCTCTCTTTTTGGAGGGAGAGCGTATGCATGTCTCACACATATACGTACAGCAGTAGTAGTGACATTCACGTAGCGGACGATGGTGGTTGTATATTTAGAGAGGTAGGCATTACGTAGACGGATGGCAAGCGTGTACGACCCCGATACATCATTGAACACCCTGATGGAGGCCTCCGTCGCAGGTTCAGGGTACAGAGTGGGCGTTCCCGGAGCCCGAAATGTTGAGACATGCTGCGCCAGGCTACATAGTGCCTTTATGCTTTACGCTGCTTTGATGTTCTAACGCCGATCCGTTCTTCTTGCTGCTTGCTCTCTGTGTTCCTCAAGAACCCGCTGGGAGATGGTGTCGGCGCGGTGATGGATGCTATCGACGAGCTGGTGGCGGACGGAGAGGCATCTGTTGGCAATGCCGCCAAGGCTGTCAAAGATGCCGTGGGCGAGACGACCGCGTCAGTCAAGGAGGCCGCTGCTTCATCACAGGATGCGCTTTCCGCTGAAGCTGCGGGGATCGAAGAGGCCGTGGCGTCATCTAAGGAGGAAGTATCCGCTGGGGTTGATGCTGCCAAGGCGGCCTTGGACGAAGCTGTCGTAGACGCCATTGCGGAGGTTGATGCGGTCAAGGACGAGATCAAGGGGCTGGAAGAGGAAACCGCTACGAAAGTGCAGGAGGCTGTGGCAGACGCGACTGAAGAGTTGTAACTTGGGCGGGAACGTCGGGAATGCATTGTGGACAGCTATGATAACTATTCAGATGTTAGCGTAGTTTGCTTTGGCCGAGAAGAGTTGGCTGGTCGTTTTTCATGGGTGAAGGTGTGGCAGTTTTTTACCCTTCAGTTTTTGGGGTTGGCACTATTTATAGTTTGAGCCTAACATTTGATATTTAACTTGAAACGAGGTAAAACCTTTTCAAGTTGTACAGGTGATCCAAGCTCCGTGGCATTGTTCCGTTCGCGCTGCTGCTACTGTTGATGTGCTCGCACCCTTGGTTACTGGTGCGGGACGCTTGACTTCTGTGACAGGCATTGTGTTGGTTTGCGACCTGTTGGTCGCTCGTGGTAGCGTGCTGCTGCAGGGTCTTCCTCGATGCCGTTGCCGAAAACGAATAAATCAGTCGGTAGGACGGACAAATGTAATTGGCGTCAGAGTAGGGTGGCTTACATTTTTGTATTTTTAGAGGCACGTTTTGTGCTATGCCCGAGTTTATGCTGTACATTACTTAGAAGCGGAATACCGCGTTGGTCTTCCGTCAGTCCGGTGACTTTCATGTCATGTCCTTCTATAGTTCACTTTTTTTGCAGTATTCACGTTGTCGTGATAGGATCATCTACTGAGTTGACATGCCCGCGAAGGTGCGCTGAATTTCGGAGTGATGTAACACGATAAACCGGAGAGTCTCGACGATTTAGTTGTTGTGTAGATCAGAATTATGTTAGCATTGGTTGGAAGCGGTATGTTTTAAAGATTTTGCGTAAGCCCGTGGCGGAAGTACGCCATATTTCGTTCCTCTCAATACGTGTGTTGCACTCTCAGCGCGTTTGATGAAAGTTTTGATAGCTCCCTTTAATATATTTCCATCGAATCATGCACTTGGGGGGTACGATACAGCCTATTATGCGTAATGGGCTGTGTGAATTGCTGACTACTTTGGTTCTTCTGTGTGTAGTCAGTTAGATGCAGTACGAGCGTGATTATAGCGGATAACGTCAAGGCGTTTTCAGATTTGTCTGCTGCTACGGCCCGAAGTATTGTAAGCATGCAATATAACGTCATGATGACGTTTTCAGATTAATGTTATTTATCTGCTGATTTACGGTTGTATATCGTGCGAGTACTATGTAGTCTGTCACTGACACAACATGCTTGGTGTTTCGGTTGTGTTTTTTCTTCCAATTCGCGCTAGTATTGACATAGTAACCTGTCGTGCACACAACATGCTTTAGTTAACCCATTCAGAACTGAAAAAATGTGCCGCGCTAATTCCAAGTAGTTTGTCCCCAAAATCGTTGGACCAGGTCTTTAGCTTCTGTTTTTTGCTTCTACTACCCTCTTACCTATCTGGGCCATAAACCGGCACTCCCATTGAACACATGATGCAGTAGTGCACACTCCAACTTCAACACGCACCGTATTTGAAGGAGGGCCGATGCGCACGTAGTTGAGCAGGATATTCTGGACTAATTTCGATTGGAGCGTTCGACGAACGGGTAATAAGACACCACCCTTGATTGACTGCGGATTTATTGGGTGGGCCAGGTGGCCACGCTCAACCCAGGGCCAGCATCGCTGAAACACCTGAGAGAGATGATCACCCTCGCCAACACAAGTGCAAGATAAGACATTAAGAACCAAACGAGCGGCAGACAAAGAAGGACTGTTGGAAAGACACACAGGTAGAAGTAAGTGTGGCTGCTGTGTGGGCGATGTTCCCAGCAGCAAGTAGCAACATCCGTCGTTATACCCCCAAGATCTATATCCACCTAGGAAACCAGGGAACGTACGCCGGATGTCCCCTGACAACCACAGGTTCACAATCCGATCCCGTATATACGAGTTCATTTCACTCGTTACTGGTTTCTGTCCAAAGCTCATATATATATACCCAAAAATCAATCATCGAGGACGATTATATACGTGAAATATAAACCTGGTACTTCGAAAGGAAAGTTGCCCTGAAGAAATGCAACGCACATCGTTTGACTTCTTCTCTTGTTGCTGAAATTGGTAAAGTCCTCGTATATTATATTATATGATCGTCCAACGTAAAATTAATAGCTATGCAGTACACTGGGGAGAAGCACAGCAACGCATGTCGTTGGCGCTGAATTACAGTCTATAAAAAAGGGGGGGGGAGACTCGTACAGTAAAGAAGGGACACACGAACCCATCCAAAGGTACGTGAAGTTTAGTATCCGCCGACGACGCTAAGCCAGCTACATTACAGCAGTAACTGCAGGTCTTTAGTCTACCATTGGACAGACAGTCAGTAACTGTACAGGCAGCGTATGTACGAGTCAGCATATGTATGATATTTACAGGATGTTCGCGCCGACTCAGAAATTCAGAAATTCGGGAGTTTTTTCGGAACGCACCACACCATTCCGACCAAGGAATCCAGCCGACCAGAGAGTCGCATGATACGACGTACTGGTACATCGTCGTACGAACCAGGATTTTTTTTTTTATTGTCACAGAATTTGCTGCAGCAGCTATCGCCCTTGAATCAGTACTCATGGTCAACCGCGCGGAGACACGCACACGCAATATCCTAGGCAAGGCTATATCAAACACACGTGCAATAGCAAGGAGCAACACGCGGCCCAGTACCCAACGTGTGTACTGCTATCGGTTGTGGACTGCTGCTTGGCTGTGACTGACAGAACAAAAATGCGGCGCAATTACAATTGCTTGACAATTACTGCAATGACGCCTCGCCGTGCCAATCGCCGACATGCCGACAGCCGACACACTCATCCCCCATTCCCACACCTTCCGTAGTGCTTAGACATATTTGAGGTAGAGCGTAGACATATTTTGTGTTTCCACGTCAACCTGCCACACTTGTGCAGGAGCAGCAGCAAAGCAGTGTGATTTTGACAGCGGCACAATCCTACCTGTGGTAGCATTCTACATGGGAGAGCGGGCAGGGTAGGGGCCAACAACAGCAGTGGGGCACCAATGCCTTCCCAAGACTGTTTCCTCGTTATTGGCGGGGGAGTTGCTGGATCTACGTGCGCTATCGAGCTCAAAAGGTGCGCATGAGCTGTGTTTCTGCTGGTGATGAGTTGGTTGGCTATGTTTTGTTCCCGGAGCTCCGTGCAAATAACTTTCTTCTACGAGTACTGTAGCTGAAAATACTTGTGTGCGCGACGATAGGCTCTGCATGCGAGTACGTAGCTGTCCAAAGTGCTGCAGGTTCAGGTGTCAGCTGCACGCAGGCTTGTCCAATTATTCTGGGCCTGGAGCCTGGAGCCCAGTTATACTCCAAGCGTCCGCTACTCTGACTTATATAGTATGTGACAACGTGCGACTGGGTATATTTGATATTATCGTCGTGGCCATTGTCCGAACTGCTGTGTTGTCCCGTAAGGTTGTGCCCGTCTGCCAAGGTAACTCTGGTGGCGCCGTCATCGTCGCTCAAGGCAGTTCGGGATGTGGAACAGATAACCCCGCTGGTTGCTGTCGTTGACGTCCGCAACAGGTGATGCTTTCATCAATCAGTGTCGTTTCCTCGCACACCCTGTACAGCATGCTGCGATTGCTTTTCCCGAGAACATGCTTGCCCAGTTACGGAATTCTCCAAATACTCTGTGCAAAACGCAATCCTTGAGGTAACCACTATCGACGTATAGAATACGTAAGACGTAGAATGTGACGTATAATATATACGTACAACAGTCGTATTGAACAAGCCCGAACCTGCATTGAGGCGCGTTGATCCCACCACCGGTGATGACGGGCGTTGGTGGGTCCCACAGTTGGCCATCGCCATTTTTATTGGTCGGCGAAGTTCAGCTTGCCGATAAAATCTTGCTTGTCGGCGCAAGCCTTCATGGTCAACTGTGGCCAGGTTGTTGCTATTGCGTTACTGCTGGTACCATATATCGTATCTGGTGGTACGCCAGCACGAGCACGACTTTTCGTATGATATTATTTATACTGCCTACAGGAATGCGAGTCGTTTGATTGTTGCGTACAGCGTGTAGTATTAAAACCTCACTGCGAGCGACTTGTGCAGGCCATTTTCGTATAAAGGGAGGTCACAATCCCTTCACCAATGGCAGTGCACAGCTTCACGGGCTTAAGGTCCAAAGGTCTTGTCCGAACAAAAATAACCCAAGGCTATCCGCCTCGGAAACCATGTTGGCTACCACGTGGGCACTCGTGACAAATTGCTATAATAACAGCGGTTGGGATATACACCTATGATATCAGTTCGGATTACAATACTGTCGTAGTAGTAATATCTTACAATGACGTGTGTCGCCAGATCCGCGGAAGAGTTTTCAGTGGAACATCCTGGAATATCGCTCGTCTGCGATGAGGTGACACGTGTGAATGCTGATCGCAACCAAGCGAAGCTCGCTGGTGGAGGCACGATTAGTTTCGCCAGGTGAATCTGCAAGTAATTACAGTACGTAGAGCTATACCTGGTACGAAGTATGAGAGTAACTCATTCACGTTCTCCCCACACAATTGATGGTATCTGGCAACAACGAAAAGTGATGCGTGAATGAAAAAAAGGATGGGATGGAATGTCGAATCCTTGCTCCGTGTCACTGTCCATCGATGCTCATGGATCGACGATCCCGGGTTTTTAAGTGGTACGGTTGTAGCCTCGTCACCCATGCGGTCGAACCCCTACTATTATTATTACTAACAGTATTTTGAAAAGGTAAGTGGCACTATCAGAAAGGGCTGCTGTAGATAGCTATGAATTGTCGCTATGGCACGAGTGAGCACAGTGCGACATTAGTCAATGATGCTGATGCCATGGCACGATAAATGTCAAGGAGAGTCCATCCCGTAGGGGAGAGGGCGGGAGGAACCCTGCTATGAGACCCCGGATCTGCGTTGTATCGAACGACGGGCGAGCATGAGAGCCAAGGGCTGAAGGGGCCGGAAAAACGGAACACGTGGTGTACACTGCTGTAGCACATGCTTTGGACTTTCATCGTATGTATACTGGTGTGCGTTCGCATGCACAGCTATTAATTGCTAGACAACGCAGCCTATGGACCTCGCTTGTTACTGCTGCGACTTTACGCAAGCCCTGCCAACCGTGGTGGTACCTTGTCGCAACCCCGTCAGGTGCTGCGTGGCGACGGGGGCATCGCCTTCACTGTCGTACGTTCATCCACGAGTTGTTGGCATCCGGGATACTGAGGTGACGATTTTAAATTGTTGCCCGGTGTCTTATCCGATGAAGACTCGTGACTTATTCAAACCCATTTAGCATCGGATTTGTAGGCTTGGAAAGGTTCGGGCACACCTCTGCTGATTTGCAGTGCGATAGCCAACAGGCCAAGCTCCCCCCTCTGCTATTCCAAAAGGGCTATGAGAAGCATGAATGCCTACTCTGCTCTTCGTAACAGTCTCAGGTATGGCGGGCTAAACGGCCTGCGGCTGGAGATGACCGTATTTCCAATTCAATGCTACCATTCCTTAAAACCTCGGTGCTTTCGTCTTTGAAGCCGTTTTGTCCGCCATGCGTGCGTCATATTGACAGAGTGTTGCGAACCTGAGCAAGCGGCTGGCAGACGCAAGACGGGTTCTGATTGTAGGCAACGGAGGGATTGCTCTGGAGCTTGTTCAAGCCCTCACCTCAGCGCAAGCGGTCCAGGTACTACTGAGAGGTTCCTTTTTTCAGTGTCTCCTGAACGTGCACTCATTCACCCTCCACATCTCTTCCGTGCATGTGCGGCGATGCAAACATCAACATTTTGATATCGATTCGACATTCTTGCGGTATATGGTGCGGGATACGAATGGGTCGAGGGGAAAATGCGCGTCAGGGTTCCATGCCTTCCGCCCAGTTGTCCATGTGACACTATCCATATGTTATGTCTCTTTCGGCATGACTGTACGGCATCGATATGCTATTTCTCCTTCGATGGCTCATCTTCTGTCCGTGTGCGCCCCTGCTGATCATTGCTTTATTTTCCACCCGTTGCTCGCAACACCCTCGAATCAGATCGTATGGGCTGTGCGCGACGCCTACGTCGGTAATACTTTCTTCGACGCGAACGCATCGGCTTTTTTCTTGCCATCGCTATCAGCGTGTGAAAAGGCTCGCGAGGCGCCCATTCCGTCAAACAGTCCACCCTCTTCTACCCCGTCCAGAGACTCGCCTAGCCGACTGCCACGAGTCTCGAGCAGCGCAGACAGTGGCGGACAAGACTCTACAAATACCCCGGTCGGTCTGCACGTGTTGCAAACGCAACCGGAAGTGAGCAGCAGTCCAGGAGATCTGATGACGCGCGGCCCGACTCTAGGAACCATGGGCGGGGTGGAGGTGACTCCACACGATTCGATATCTGCGGCTGATGGTCTTGATCGCACCGTTGCCGAAGGCGAGGCGGCGACTTCCTGCGGAGCAAGTCTTGGGCCAGCTTGGCTAGATACTTTGAACATTCCAGCGTGTCCAACACAGTCAGGTACGAAATGTCGACGATAGGGCACCCCACATGTTCCGAGCTTGTTTTATTTAATGACCCTGTTGCTAACCGTACGCGTATGCCATCGTTTTTTTCCTACAGAGTGTCTATCCTGAAGAAGCACCGAAGCCATACTTCCGGATCAATGTTGACCCGCAACTTTCAGGGTGGTTTGTTGAGAACAAATTCGTTGCATCCCTTTGCCTCTAGCGCTGATATTTGTGACATCGGCTAGTTGAGTTCAACTGCTCTCTGAATGCTGCACGCAGGCTCGCGCTGCCGTCCGCGCTGTTTCACGTATCTCGTTCGCCCGTTTTAGGTGTGGAATCAGCTCATAGGCCAAGCTTTGACCACAAATGTTTGACTGGAAATTTCGCCACGGCGCCTTGAGGGTGACGTCACTTTCGACTAGTTACGCCGTTCCTACTCGAAGAACAAATTCAAGCAAGCGCCGCGCCCCGTCCCGTCCCAATTACAGGCGGTGACAGTATTGACAGTATTAGCCAAGAGGACAAGAAACCGTGTCGTAAAAAAAACCTACTCGACATCCAGTTTGAATGCGAGCTCGACAGCGTCCGTGATGGGGAGGGCATCAAAGGCTCCGGTGGGGATCACTGGCCAGTCTCGGCAACGCTCACAAACGGAGTCGTCGTCGATTGCGACTTTGTCATCTCCGCAACGGGTGCTAAACCCAACACCAATGTTCTGGGCGATGAATTTGAGGTGAAATCACTGACCATCGTTTTTGCCTATATACACCCATAATGTCCCAATACATTTGTGTACTTACAGTATGTACACGTCGGGCGCACACTAAAGTGTAATCTCGTGAAAATTGTAAATACTGTTAAGAGCGATGTTTGGTCGATGTTCTCAAGAGTCAAGGCCAGGTGTTCACGTTTCGTGTTGCTTCGCGCAGTAGACAGGCGTCCTTAGCAACGCTTCTGCGGCGAATAATGCTTGCTAGCTCTCCTGCATGTTATAATGCAGTGCATATACGGTAGTCTATACATGTTGCATGTAAGCGTTGGGGTCTTGATACATACTTTGGTGCTGGCATCAACCTTTCCCTTGCTCTCCCCCTTCAACGCAGAGAGGGTTTGACGGAGGGTTCGTTGTGGACGAGAGGATGAGAGTGGTGCATTCTTCAACACCTAAAGCGACGCCCGGAAAGGCCCCAAATGATAGCTGCAGTCGTGCCGAAGAAGACAAGGACAAGAGCAGACCACCTGCTGCTACAAAAGCTTCAGCAAACCTGCCACAACAATCAGTATTCGCCGCCGGGGACTGCTGCTGCCTCGAATGGCCGGAGCGAGAAAGCGCGCACTGGTTTCAGATGCGACTTTGGAGCCAAGCGAGGTTAGTAACGGTTAGTTGCATTGAGTGTATCGGCGCGCGTGTTCCGGAACCGTGACGAGTTGGTTTATGTACGGTCTCTTCTTAGGATGTACAGTACCCTTGGTTCTTTGTGTTTGCTGGGCTAATTCCATGCTTGGTGTCTTTTGCGTTCTGCGTCAGGGAGATGGGACTGTTCACCGCTAAATGTATGGCCGACTTTGTGGACGAGCTTTCGGCAGGTGCTTTCGATCTCTTCGTTCACGCAACTCGTTTCTTCGGCCACAAGGTAAGGACCACCCATGTCAATATGGAGGCTTTCGTGATACCCGGTACACATTAACGGCCACCTTGGATTACTCACGCTAATGTACGCGTGGGCTCGCAGCGACCTAGAACTATGACTACACAGTAAAATAAACTTACCTGGTGAGTATTTAGACCCTGCCCGTTATAGTTAGACGGTGTGCGCTTCGCCCCTTTTCGTTAAACAGCAAGCTCGTGACGTGCCCGTCATATCTTGGCTTGGCGCAGGTAGTATTGCTGGGACGATTCAACGGCCAAGGACTAGGCAAGTCCCTCCAAGACTTCGTGACGCACTTGGTTATCAATTATGACGACAACGTTCGGCTTCAAGGAAGAGGAGTGGCCGAAGGGTCAGGCGAGGGTTCTTCCATTCCTCTTAAACGCAGACACGAAGCGACTAAACTCAAGTCAGGAAACTCTAAAATTAGCGAGGATGTCCAAGTATTGGTGCGCACGTCTCCTGGCGCGGAGTACATAAAGGTCAGTCCGCGTGGGGCAATTTTGGGTGGCGTGTTCTAGCTGTCGCGCCATTTTTTCGCAATCGTCGTGGTTGCGCTTGGCAGACGGGTAATACCAGGTGAGGCTTATAGGCGCAGGTGTGGCATGCCTTCCCTATCTACAAGTACGTGCTCACAGTTTAACCGCGATGTCACTACGGGCGAAGTGAGTCGCCGGTACACACGGCTGCTTAAAATATTAGGGGGCTCTTTTGAGCTCAGTGGAGTCGGAAACCCGCGCCCCGTCCGACCGAAAATCTCCTGATTGCCATGCTGTTTTCTTCTATGTATGCCTTCCACCAGCGCACAGACATGGTTGATGACAGTTACAGGTATCCACCAGCTCGAGCGAAAGCTGCCGTTCTTGTGTGGGTTACCGGGTATCATTATCGGTGGTGCGTGCAAGGAAGAAACACTTGGCGATTATCTGCCGCTACATATCGACGTCGCAATATTTTTCGCTTTATCGTCCGCTGGCACGTTTCTGCATGTTTTCGCCACCGGTGCCAGGTAATTTTAGTGGGGGGGCGGGTACGGGGAGCTATGCTCATCGGAGATACTGGCTTGGAAGAAACGTTCGAAAATCTCATCCTTAGTGGAACCAACGTCAGCGACGTCGGGGCCGATTTGCTCAGCCTGGATGTGGACGTCGAAGACTTTTTCGACTGACCTCGACAGACCAAGCGCTGCGGTCTTTCAGCGAAACGTTCAGACATCGGACGTATTCGATCCCCATTTCTCAATACCTAGATATTTCAGGGTAGATTTATACCTGATTTAGATTATCTGCACGATCTGGGTAATGTTTGCTATTAATAGGTGGAGCCTTTATGACACGGCTCTTGCTCACATGTTTGGCGGGTGGCGTCCGTATAATACGCCTCTTGCACAACCTCTCATGATCCACTGTAATGGCAGTAGGTGCAGTAGGCACAGCAGTAGGTACAGTACCTTGTGAAATGTCCGATGTGTGGCACTGTCCAAATATCGTTGCTTGCGCTGCGGGAGCGAGAGTCAAAATAAGATATACCAGTATATTTAAAGGAAACGTTAAAACTCGTGCTTTTACTCAATGCACAGCTCCAACTTTGTTAAACTGCCATTCACAAAAAGCTCAGCCAGGACGGCTGAGCATATATCTATCCGAAGCTAAGCCTCCAGGCCAGACCCTCCTCCGCTATACGCCTCGATACGTTGCTCTGACACGCCCCCCCCTGCCAGACAAAAATGTTCGGCATCACGCCTGCGTGGCCAGCCATGCCTTGAGCGCGTCTATCCTGGCAGCCAAGGAAACGTTCTCCACTCCTTCCTTCGAAGCTACGGTAGCGACGCAACCGAGTGTGGGGAAACAAACAACCGATGGAGGCACAAGGAAATAGGCGTCAGCGCACACAAGTATTAATAGCGAGCGATAATTCACTTTACAAGCAAACTAACTCAGGGAAGGCAGAGAACCTCTCCTCTGATAAACCTGCCACCACAATTAATACCTCTCACTAAACCTGTTCCTACTATAAATGGTACCTGGTAAGGTGCTCCAACATACAACTGTAGAACCCATTCGACGCAGTTAAAGCCAGAACAGCCTATTTTGTACCAGGTATAATACTGAGAAGAACACGAATTTGTTCGCACTTTCTTCGAACAAGGAAGCACTTCGTATTATTAATAATATTAATAGCACACATTTTCTCAACGCCGTCTTCAGCATTTTCCTCGTCTTCGTTGACCACGGCGCTCATTTCTAGAAACTGCCGAAGCCAAACAAAGTGCACTCTCTGCATTTTTACTATTAATACAATAGCGGTGACTTCTAAAGACGGATGCCGACAGCTCTATACATATAGCTGATACATATCACAGTGCCCATCGCGAGGACAGTGTTTTTTTCGGGGTACTACCTCCACATGGCTCATGCCTGCACACTTATTAATGACATAAATACCCTATTGACCCCTTTTCTACTTTAGAGGGGAAACGTGTCCAAAATACACCACGATTACAGCATCGGCAACACGAGGCAGCCTAATAGACTACCATACATAATAGCCTAACATTGGTAGGTTAGGGAATATGTCAGATGTAGATGTGCAACTTGGGGAGAGGTGTACGACACAAGCGCAGCATGAAGATAATTGTACTCCTGCACACTCTTCCTAGGGGGTTGAATACACCGCAGTTGCTTCTCGTGCTTTAGGTCGCTATACCTGGGTCCCAATACCTGTAGCAGGCTTAATAGGATAAACGTGCTTGGGGGGTCTTACGGTACAGTTGCAGTGTAATCGCAGTACATGGCACCCCCCCCCCCGCCCCGATTTCGCGGACCCAGGAAACACTCACCAGCTTCCAGTAGCAACAGCTGCTCCCCGATGTCGGGGCCGCTCATGCTGCCAGTTAAAGCCAACCGGATAGGGTGGAACAGGCGCTTTCCCTTTCTTGTCATCGCTTTGCCCGTTGCCTGAGCAAAAGTGCAAGGGGGGGAAGTATGCGCCAGACGTCTCGAAGATTACAACAGGACAGACGCCTTCACGTCACAGGGGGGCGGTTTGTTCCATAGATATGGCGTACTAGAGCCCCTCCAAACTTTGATGTGGCACCCTAATCCCATTGTCAGCCTAATACCACCCGAACCTGACCCCTCCAAACCGACCCCGGGTGTATAATGCCGCCCCGCAGGGCTGAGAGCGGGGCGACGGGTCGGCTATACCAGTTACATGTCTATCTACAACCCGTGCTGTGCATAGAGCCATGCGAACCTTTACGAGTGCGCCAAGTACCTCTGCTTCTATGGGAAATATCACGCCGGCTGGGCTAGTTGACCAGCTGTTGCAGACACAGTACGTACCTTAATCCACTTCTTGAACGCCGGGGCGAACTCCTCAGTTCCAGGCATCGGCATATCCCCCGACTCATAGCCGGCCACGATGGCGGCGGCCACCTCAGCAAACCCATCTTCCACCAATTCTGAGGACTCTTCCGAAACGATCGTCTCCGCGAACTGCAGCAACCGAAACAACGCAACGAGGAGGTTTTCTTAGAGAGATCGAAGGTTGTACATAAAATCGAGGACATTGTCGAGTCTCCGCCGCTCACGTTCGGGTTGCAAGAGGGACACTTACTGACATCACGGGAATGAATGGGCAACCCACAGATACGCAGTTAAGCGTCTTCCAGCATAGCCCCGATCTCCTTTTGCATTCCTTTTGCATACCTATTAAATACCGCCATACTTCGAAGTATATAACAGAAGTCACAGCGTAAGGCGTATGGTAGCGCTACACATCTATGTACCTGGTAACAGGTTTGGACCATCTTCACAATCTGCACAGCCCGTTGACCGTCGACTTTTCAACAACGGCGATTTCCACGCAACGGCATACGAGCCATTCTTGTTCAGGTCTTGCAGCAACAGGCGTCGTCGAACGAGTAAAAATATGTAAATATAGAATACAAAGTTTTTAGGCCATGCTCACGTTGTATCCCATCACGTCTTGCGCCTGGGCAACCACGTCACCGACAAGCTCCAGAGAACCCTGCAGCAGTGCCGCTGCGCCCGTCGCGAAAGCGCCAGCGGCATCCTTGCACACGCCGCCCTCGACAAGTGCTTCGCCAACCTTGGGCGCCAACTCCTCCACGGGCAGCGCTCGCAAGTGTTGGCCGTTCATCCACCTGAACGAAAAAGAAAGGATTTGGCGTTACGATTGTTGCAGTGCGCGTTCTTTGCAACGCCGCGCAATTGTCCCTCCGGCGTTGTACACGTACGACCTGAATTTACGCATGTTTTTAGAGGCAAGCAAGTTCACGATGCGCCCCGAGAGAGGGCCCTTGCAGCGGCAAAACGGACCAAGCGCTGCGAGGCAATATCGTTGGTACAATATCAAAACAAGCAGTAGCCTACACCAGTATGAACGACTACTGCACGGGGAGAAGAACGTGACAGGTTGAACGGGCCGCTTTGACACCTAACCCTCCGGTAACGACGGGGTTGGACATCCTTCGCCGACATATCGTCACCTGGCGCCGAGCACACAGCAATAAGTCTAATGCGAAAAACAACACGCGTGTAAGGGCAAAGTCTGGCCGATTCGCGCCTGATTAGTCGCACTCACTTGAGCTTGGTCATGTCGAACACGGCAGAGGACTTCACCACACGGCGGAGGTCAAAGGCTTCGTGGAGCTCCTCTTCGGTGAAGATCTCTTTTTCCGTGCCGTCGTTCCAGCCCAAAAGCGACAGATAGTTCTTCATCGCGCTGGACAGGAAGCCCTGCCGGAGGGCACACACACACACACACAAGTCCAACAACAAAAGGAGTGTACTCGTTTGCACTCAAATCTAACGAATAATTGACGGACAAACGCAAGCAAGTAGCCTCAAGATAGTTCCAGCTTCCTCCCCGCAGTCTCCAAACACTTCCCCCGGTGGCCTCTCACCAGGAAGAGTTTTAGCTTTGACAGTCAAGTGCGGCTGAGTAGTCTAACTGGTCGACTTTCACCTCTGCTGGCATAAGTATGGGGTTCCAACCCCGGTGAAGGCGTCTTCTTTTGTCGCTCAAAGTGCTACCAACAGTAGCGCGTCAGGTTGTACCGGCAAAATTCGATGAAAAATCGACGACCGCTGGGAATACTGCACCCTACAACTTCAAACAGCGCTACAAACACCAAGGCATATGCGGTACAGGGGGGGAGGAAGGGTGACCACGACTCCGCGAGTTGAGCCGGAAATAAAAGCTGACCACCACAAAACAAAGAAGGAATCGTAGCCATATATAACATCAACCACAAATAACACGAGCATCAACCACCAAAACTAACAACACTAACCACGGCATTCCTACCTGCTGCCGGAACTGGCCCACGCTGGTGGCTCCATGACGCTTGCTCAGTTTGGAGCGGTCCTCTCCGAGGATGAGGGAACAGTGAGCGTACTGAGGCCTGGGGAACTCAAGGGCGTCCAAGATGAGGCATTGCCTGAGAGAGTTGGTCAAGTGCTCCTCCGCCCGCACCACGTGGGTGATTCCCATCATAGCGTCATCCACTGCCAGAGGCACGATATTGATAGGAATAACGGTAACAGCAGTGTCGGCATGCTTCATGGAACGCACAGTAGTGCATTCGCAGGCTCGGTACGGCAGCATGGCATGAAGCACGTGCCACTTAGTAGTATAACCGTGTGAATACTCTCCTGGTGGCGGCCTCTTGTCGCCTACAGGTACTACTGTAGAGTGTCCCACTAGTGTGGCAGCAGTATCACAGTAGGATGACTACTATTCATACACACATTAGGAAAACACAGCGCAGCACAGTATCACCGCCTACCACAGGTGCTACTACTTACTAGGACAATCAGCGATTTTGTACCTGCTTTCTATAGCAATCGTTCACGGTGGAAAACTCAGCGAATTGTTTCTCACCTGCGACGCAAAAGTTGTAAACTGGTACCCCAGTCGACCGCAACAGGATGAAATCGCCGACGGTGGCCTCAGCGTCCCACCCAACTTGCCCTCGCACCAGATCCTGAATCACGACACGCTGATAACAAAGCGCGGGCGTAACGTGGAAGCCATGTTGAGGAATATTGTAACATTATGTTGGAATTGGGGCGAACCGACTGCGGTCTATCGGCCCACACAAATAGGCTTGAGGCTGTCGCATATCGTAGTCCAAAGCAATTGAAGCGGTCCAACATGTGCGGTTTGGCGAAGCACAACATTTGCCTCACAGCCTGGCAACGATTCGCATGTGACATCGCTGCTGGACCTGAAAACTTGGAGCCACAGGGCGGGAATCGTAGAGCCTGGAGTCGCTACACTGTAGGCCTTACGCTATGCTAACGGTCGCTTCTTCCTCTCGAAAGGGAGACACGAGGTCGTACCTTGCCCTTGGGCACTTTGAAGCGATAGGTGTAGGTCACGCCGGCATCGATCTTTGCCTTCACTTCCGCCGGGTCAGCGTCCCTCCAAGTGCCGTCATACTGAGGAGCTTCGTTTTTGCTCTCGGCCTGACCAAGTTTCAACATTGCGCAGGCCACCGCAACAGCAAGGCAGTCGTGATTTAGCACCGTGCTGAATGTATATGTGTAAACAACACTCACCAGTAGCGCTGCGCCTCAAGTAGTGACTCAAGGTGCACCTACCTTGACCTGAGCATGGTTATGGTTAACAACTATGAGGTACACATAACGCGTGAAAACGCCGTGGGGAAACTGCAGATACGGTATTCATATATACATCGCCAAATTCCCCTTGCTGGGTCTCATCTGCAGCGCTAAGAAAGTTGCCGGCAACGCAAACGGAATGCACCTGCTCGCGCTTGGCAATTAGTTCCTCCTCCGTGCAGAAGCAGGGGTATGCCCATCCTGCTTCGACCAACTTATCCGCCATCTTCTTGTAGATCTCTCCCCGCTCAGATTGACGGTATGGCCCCACCTGGATGCAGCCGAGCGCAAGACGTACACACACAAACAAAAAACGGCCATCTTGTCGCACGTCCATAATACTCTACGGAGTTTCTTGTTGTCACGACAAGGGGGAAGGCAACGTCCAAACGCGTCGTTTTCGGCGCGTCGCCCGCTAGTTTTCCCTTCACGTCGCAGTCTTCTCGTGTAATGGGGCAAAACTACTGTAGTCAGTCATACCGCTGTAGATATCTATATAGGTAGTAGGCGTAGAGTAGACGTTGGACTGGACAGGCGCAGAACCAGCAAGCTTTCGGCGACGTACGGAAAGCACCGCACAACTCTCAGCTGTATCCCGCACGGCACATGAACAGCTCGTGGCGGAACGGGCTGCAAATACTAGCACACACAAAGCAATGAGGACATGAGGACGCTCTCCCCGTAAGGCGCCGAGCGTAGGTTAAGATATCGAAAGCTTGCTTGTATCTATACTTCCTCTGTCCCATACGTTAAGGTATGTATGGGTATGCGGTTGGTTGGGTACAACGGTGTCAGCGACGATGCCATATTTTGGTTTATTAGAAAGATAAAACGCAGACATTTCTGGTGAAAACAAAAAAGGAGATACATTTCTACTTCGTATACGGGTTGACCTAGAGCTCGTGCACACGTGCAAAAGCGTCAAACCCAATGCCATATCAGTACTTTACTCGTACCTCGCCCTCCTTGTCCGGTCCCTCATCCCAGTCCAGTCCCAACCATCGAAGGTCAGCCATCATGCTCTCCTCCGATTCCCTCGAGCTCCGAGCCTCATCAGTGTCCTTCAGCACAAAAAATAGATGGTGTTCGTGTGGGCTCACAAGTGCATGGACAGTAAGGTGGTCGCAACGACAACACATCGGTCTGCAACTTTCACCGTTTTCCTGTTATGTCCTTGCCCTTCACACCCTACCCGTGGGAAAAAACAGACCACTGTCCACCCACCCATCAGAGACAGTATTAATAGTAGTACGATTGGCGTATTAGATATACTCTTAGAGCAATGTTTCGTAAAGCTCCACGATACCATGTTCCCGAGATACCAGGCAGTTTCCCGATCTACCGAATCGAGCCTGTTGACCTTGAATATTTATCGTGCGTCTCAAAATAAGCATTGGCACAAGAGCTCGTATGATAGTGCAACAGTAGTCGTACGAAAGTGCATCAAACCCTTTGGGGACACAGAAAACGCCTCCAAAACAATCAGAGGCGCGGCCTTCTTAACTGGTTCAGGTGAGTGCGCAGCAGCACGGGTAGTATCACATTAATAGTATCATGCTGCTGTTACGTCTCCTACAAGTTCTTGAATTGAACTTCAGAAAGTAAACTCTTGATAGCTACCTGGTACTCCCCTAACCCAGCAGCATTCCTCCTTATGTTTTATGTGGTCGATGCTGTAATCGACACTATGATTCGTCACTGTCCTCCTCTATACGTATAGTCCCTATAGGGATAGACTATTAATAGTGCTAATGTTTACATATATTCGTACTGCAACGCAGATGGTTTCATGCGGGTCGAAGCTGACCCACAAAAACAACCCAACATTGACATACATGTCCACAAGCTCAGTCGCGTTTTCCTCATGTAAAGTACGACCTGTGTCATATTTTACGAGTAAGGGCTAACCTCGATGCGCAGAATGAAGCGCCCTCCGGAGTTTTTGGCTTGAAGGAAGTTGAAGAGAGCAGTCCTCGCGCCGCCAACGTGCAGCGTTCCGGTTGGCGAGGGGGCGAATCTCACCCTGACATCCTTACCGGTAGCTTTAAGAACAGGAGCCATGTCTTCCACGACGTCTTCCATCAGCGAGCTCATGCGTGGTACGCGGCGCTGTTGGGGGCGTAGGCAAGGGATTTCGATAGTAGTTGACACAGGGGAACATGAGCTGGTTTCAACAAACAGCGGTACAAGCACAAGGCATGTAGATATCACCAGGTATAGGCGATACTCGTACAAAACTCGTCTTAAGAGTATAGCACGAAACAGACAGACTCTACTCGTAGAGCCTACGTCGAGCTTCTATATCCGTATCGGGTATATACCACAAGCCTACTCGTACTACTGCTGTAGAACGTAGAACTGCTGTGGTGTACCTGGTGTAGCCTAATACTCCACAGGAGTGCTTGTAGAGCACTGTACCGGCATACGAGGACGCCTGGACGTTGGCAAACGCTGTTCTCTCGGTACCTTGCCCATAACCCGTACGATTACGCGCTATTATACTGGCCTGGTATTATATTATACATATGTGTGTACGAACCTCTGGGGGATTACTGACAGCACTGGCATGTATCGTGTTTTACAAGGTACCAGGTACATACTGCTGTATGTACAGCTGTATCAACCTGGTATCATACATATCATACGTTACTGCAACTTGTAACGTGTATGTCACCTATTGTGTCTAGGCAACTGAGCTAGGCCTGCATCGTCCGCGGCACTCACCCCGTCACTACACATTGCACCTACCGTACTGTTGTATCATTAGTCCAGACCAACTCAGGATAACAACCAAATCAGGCCTTTCGAGCCTAAATGGACACGTGCTGTTATTACAGCAGCAGCAGTTGCTCATTCAGAGTCAGTTGGAGGCTCACCGAGGATGAACTATAAGCTTGCCCTCGACTGGCATGTCTCAGCGTTGAACGAATCGCTGTAGGCCGAACGAAGGCCGCGACCTTCGGGAACTTCATGACCGTCACGGCCGCTAGACCAACGGCAGTTCTCATTGTCAGCATCGTCAGCATGAGACACTCGGTAAGGTGTGAGCGATGCACTGCTTTGGTCCTCACGATCAATCATTCAGCCCCCGGCACATACACGCTCGAAAATGAAGTTGAACTCCTGTGACACATAATCACCCCACATCCCATATTTGATACAGACTGCTGCACCCAGCCTGTGTCGCATGTGGTGATCGCCAACATGTTTTTCCGACGACTCCTTGCTGTTGTTGGCTGTGTAGCGAGTGTGACTTCTGCAGCGAGAGGAAGAACAGATGTTAATGGACGCGTTGGATGGGCTCGCAAACCCCTTGCTGTGGGTGCCCTGTCCGGGATCCGCTTTGGCCCCGAGCCGTACCTGCTGGAGTTCCACGGGGCCAACTGCGACCACTGCGAAGTAAGCGATCGGCCGTAACAGCTGAGCAAGTACAGTCCCATGCAGGTTGGGACAGAGAATATGCTAAGCATGGGCTGTTCGAAAGTGATAATTCAGGAGAAAATTGTGTGTATGCTGTACTGCGTACTGCAGCTCTGATGCAACCCGAAAGTCAAACGTGTGTGCTGTCTTGAGCCTTGAGTCTTGAGTCGCACTGCACCGTGGAGTTGTAGGATATTCGCTAGCCACCAGCCACCAGGCTAGCTGAGCTGCGCGTGCTATGCTGATAGCTGCAAGGACGTGCACATCATAGGAGGCGACGAGTGCATCCTGGCGTTTACTCTGCGCTTTTTAAGTGTACGCTATCGTCGAGTGTTGTCGAGTGAACTTGCCTGCTCCAACGTGGTGGCTCTATCGGACGTGCTCTGTTCTCCGTACGGTGTACTTCCTGCTTTATGCTTCACCCTTTGCAGACGATGGTGCCGCTCATGCACAAGCTCTTCAAAATATTCCGGCTGAACGTCAAGAGGCACATGGTGTGGGAGGGAACTTCCAACTTCCGCTTGATGGCTGCTTACGACATGGAAACTGGCTGCAAGTGAGTGCGTCGTGAGTGAGTGCTGCTATTGGTGTTGATGTGTTCCTGGTACAGTATATTCTTGCAGCTTGTAACGAAAGGTGTCGATGCCTGGCGGACACATCACCTACGCTTCTTCTGCAGTTAATACGATTACCTGGTACAGCAGTATTCGAGAACATCCGTCTGGCTGACCAGACTTGCTCTCAACGATGGGGGGGGTACGTAGCGCACGTCAGCTACAGCAGTAGTCACACAGCAGTGCTGTTTCAACCAGTAAACTAGCAGTAGACCACCAGACTTCTTAAACGCTCGTTTACTTTCGTAAGAGTAGGTGCGCTCCTCTCACTCCGCTCCCCTGTACATTCGGTGGTATTCAATTTTTGACAACCTTACGCCTTTGCCACGTGTCGGTAAACCGGCTGTTCTGCTGTACCTGTATACCAGGTAGTTTACAGCAGGCCAGTACAGCGGTATCAGTTTTTGATAATATCCCAGGGGGGTATGTAACAATTTCTCTGTCCCCTGTCCCCCGACCTGCGGCGAGAGGGGCAAGAGTGAGGAATAATATTAGTAACAGTCATCTTCCCAAACGACAGCTCTTGCTTGCCTTGTTTTTTTCTTGTCGCTGGTTGTTATATGGCATTCCTTCCGCTGCTAATAGTTAATATATTGGTTGTCCTTCCGGGCATCCTTGCTCGCAGTGGAGCGTTGCGGCGCGATCCTTCTTTTAGTATACACCACAACGGTCTCCAAGAGACGCACATTGTACCCCTCCATAGCCAGGCGTCGTGACCGAGACTTGGGTGACTGCTGGCTTTTCTTGTCTGCCAGCTCTTTGCTGTCGTTTACCAAACGTCTACGTATGCTCTCCAAGCAGCGTCAACTACGTAGTCACTGCTTGCAGTAGTATACAATACCATGCCGCCGAAACACCGCACCATCAGGCTGGGTCAACCTTGGGCTTGCGTGGTGATGAAGGAAGGTGGTAGAAGCAGCGACTTAGCATTATTCATGCGTGCTCCCTTGGCGAGACCCCTACGGCTTGCGACAGTAACAGGGCCATGAGGTGCTGCTGGCAGGATCATGTGTGGGCTGAACTTGGCTGCCTTATGTGCCGTGTTTGTCATGTGCCGTGTTCGCCTTGGGGCGGTGCGCGAATGCCGGACACAAAAGCCGCCACTCGCGCAGTCCTGTTCATGGTGTTAGGGGCGCTTAATCGACACGAACGGCTTTTCCCTGTGACAAACACTAGGCAACAATGTGGCTCGCGCTTGCACACCTCATTGTCACAGCTCTTATGTACAGTAAGTGTACGCGGAACGTTCTTTCATGACCGATTGGAATTCGTTTGCTTTGCTTGTTCTTGTTGGCAGGGGGTTGCCGTTTTTCTATAACCGAAGGACAAATAAGACCATCTGCGGCGCCACAACCTGGACAAACTTCAGAAACTGGTGAGCGTAGCGTGTGCAATTGACCCTACTGCTGTTGTTGTATCTGTCACCGTTGCCCGACTCGACCGGACCTGATCCGCGAGGTTTGGCCCGACCCGTGAACAGCCCTGATTTTTTAGATGCAGTACGTAATTTTTTGTTTTGTAGCTTCAAATGTACCTGGCACCACGTATGTTGAACGAGTCTGCAGCTGTATAGGCCTCGTGGGTTGTGTTTAACCAATTTTTTTTTTATGTTGTGTCTCATGCGCTGTTGGTCAATTGTCGCAGGGCGCTATGCAGAGACTGCAAAGCCTTCCTCCCTCCGACTTTGACTCCAGAACAGGAAGAAGCGGCCAAGCCTAAAAAAATGAAGCAGGTGCGAAGAATTGACAAGTTTTTTGTCTTTATAAAGTTTTGCTTGGTAAATACACCGCAACATGACGACGCTCCCCTTCTTTCACGAAGCCAGTGTTAAAGTTGTTACTATTGTTTTTGTCGCGGCATAATTGCTTCGCCCTGACGTTTCGTTTGGTGTCGTTGCAATGAGGCCAACCTGCTCTTCCGCATGCCTGATGGCAGCACTTGCCCGTTTTTTTTGTGGTGGTTTTCCTGAGCAGGATAAGGCCCGCCCGTCACTTGGACGACGCCTTCTCGGTTTGGCGATTTGTGCTTGCGTACCTGTAGTGCACATCAACATCACGCTATTAATAGTGCGGTTTTCCTCGTCTTGTATTTCTACTGCAAAAAACTTAATACCCGTATACCAGTGTAGCATAGACATCAACCGCGGACGTGAAATCAGTAACTCTCTTACTACTGTAGCTACGACGTACCAGATATCAGACCTATGCCAATGGGAAAGCGAGGTTTGAGGGCGATGTTTGAAATATTTCCCTGGAACTTTCAGGCTGAAGATCCGCTCGTACCGCCGCTGTGGGAAAAAAGGGAAAAAATGTTTGATTTTTCTTGGATTTTTTCATTTTTTTTTCAAACGGCTGCAGGCGGCGCAATTTGCTTTTTCTCGTTGCAAATCGTCAACACCCTGATAAAAATCAGCTCGTGCGACGATAGACCTTCGATCTCGACATAGACTCAGCCCGCGGCCAATCCGCTTCGTGTCGGTCGAGGCCAACGAGTGTAGATGACGGCCTCGAAGGCATGAGGTGGATCCATGGTCTAGGGGGCGAGAGCTTGCCGGCGGCGTCCTACGCTCTTCTCCCAAACCCGAAAAAAAAATATTTTTTGCCATTTGAGGCGGATCGAGAACTTTTGTCATCTGTTTTATGCACACCAGCGGCCAATTGTTTGTTTATCATACGCCTGGCCAGCGCCCGCCACATATCACCGGCCATCGTGTGAACACAGTGACCCTAGGGTGGGTCGGAACCACTAACGAGCGCACCGCGTTCAGAATTCATGACGCAGTCGTTGGTTTTGTCGAGATCCATGTCTGTCGAGGACTCGGAATCTCGCCGCTTCGAAGTAACATCCGCCTGAGTTTTTCTCAAGCCGATCTTGTCCCAACATCGGCCCCAGAATTGCCTTTTTCCGGCTTTTCCAAAAGTTGGGAATATTCCGTTTTAAGAATCGGTCCCTCGGTCCCATAGCAAGCTTGTTCTGGAAAAATCTGGCGGGGATCGTAGGAATTCAAACTTTTATGGTAACTTTGCTTTCCCATTGGCATAGGTCTCAGTGCAGGTTTCTGCTGCCAACAAAAGTACCACCAGATGCCAATATACCTGCCGCGACTCAATTGAGTTCTCTCACGCGTGATTCCCACCGCCAAATCCCAGGACTCTATACTGCAGAGGATGAAGGCCAAAGCTGCGGGACGCCAGAAGGCCAAGCCGAAAATAGATGGATACGATGAGAGGACCTGAACTGCGGCGTGACCACCGCGACTCTACAGCCTACACAGGAAATGCGCTGAAATGTGTGCCGCGGGCTATGCCGGTCATTATCCGTAATTGAATTACCTTGTACTGATTCTTGGTCTTTATATTTACTCCGATTTTCCCGATATTTTGATACGATGGTGTGTCATGTCACACTGCTGTCCGAGGTAATACCGGAGACTACCTTAAGACGAGTGAAAGTTAGAATCGATTGTCGTCCCTGAAAAATCCTTCGAGTTTCACGCTCGGAAGCATATGCAGTACTCGTACTGGTACATATCATACGTGCCAACAAGGAAGAGAGCTGTTTCGGGCAACATTATGTGCAAATTGACGCTACACGTGAAGGGGAAAGGGAAAATAGTTACACGCCCGTGACGGCTGGATTGGGAAGCACCGTGACCAATACCATAGGAATAATGCGGGCAGGGCACATCCTTCTCTCGTGCATGATTATCATTGTTTAGTCCCTTGCGCGGTAATTGGCGTTGGATTTCTATTTTATTTTGTCACTCTCGGCAGTCGTCGGCGATGTGCGTATATACGAGGTATGTACTGTACGTTTCAAACAATCACGAATACTCCAAAGGTGTTTTTGTCCGTTTCATCTGCTTGGGTCGGGTCCCCCCCCGCGCCTTGTGGGTACTTCTGTCGACGAGCGGCACAGCTAGCCGTGCTCCCGAGAAGCGTTGCAAAATACCATGCGCTGTGCGTTTTGAATGCTTGGCAGCGGTTGTAAACTAATGTTGACCATCAATGTCGGCGCTGACGGTCACCTGGTACATCGCATCAGTCTGCGTCACAACCACCGGCGAACTCGAAATTGATGGTTATCGTATAATTGCCAGCTTCTGCTTGCGGAGCGGTGTACACTGCATGTACACTGCAGCGAGCTGTCCCCAAAACAGTGATCCTGCTGCTTGGGTTAGTCTTGCATACTCGTAGTGTGTACCAGTGTACCTTACCGCACATACTTGGGCTGCCATCACGACCACAAAGGCAAACGTACCCATGCTTTAGCGTAATTATATTCCGGCTTCAACGCTAAATAAAGCCAACATATGTCGAAACGTCACGGTCCTGGGTTATTTATAGTAAGAAAACGGCAACAAGAACAATCCCGCCCCCAAAGCATGATCTCGCGGGTTCCATGCGTGGTTATTGCGTGTTTCCGCTGACGGTCTACTTTCGGCACAGACTTTCCCATCATCGACACATTCAAGCCTCGCCGAAGCACCATCAAGGCTCACCGAAGCACCATCAGCACCATCAAGGCACACAGAAGCGGAAGCCCTTCCGGTGGTACATCGAACTCCCACGTACAACAGCGTACCAGGCGGGACTTGAGAGTACTACTGCTGTACTTCATTCATCGCAATCATACACTACAGAAAAACGACCAGTACAAAAAAAAACGGTATAGAAACAATACCTATACACGGACACGGTGAGTTTCTAAAATGCGCGTATTTTCTACACCGAAAAGCGACCACTGCGGCTCTCCCGGTAATACGCTAACAGCCAGAATAAACACCCCAAACCTCCTCACACAAAATATACTCTACAACCGCGCAAGACGAACGTGTGATAGACGAACAAAGTTGGTAAACGAGTGAGGGCCCTGCCAAGGCTATGGCTTAACACAAAATTGAACGCGCTGTAAACCGTCACCAACAACACTGTACTGCAATATATCACGTACTGAAGAGGTCGAGCGCTTGGCACAGCAAGCTGAAGTAAGGCTCTTGGTTCTCTACCAAGGCCGCCACCTGTACAGGTGGTGTTGCACGGCAGATAGAACAGCAGTGACGATAAGTAGATAACGCCAGTCAGTTGTGCGATTCTTGGTGCAGGAAAATTACACGAACATCAGATCATTCAAGAGTTAAAAAGAGACGAGGCGTACCGTACCTCATAGAACACGCCAGCCTCAGTACGAATTATCGTTGCCAGCAAATCCTAATCACTCACAAGCAGGGCCCCCTTTAGGTCGGAGGCGCGTGTTACGCACACTTGATGACCCCCCGGGAGGGGCGCCCGAACCCGCTCCCCGCGTAGGGGCCGTCGGAGCCATTTTGTTTTTCGCAATATATGCGTCAAAATACGACCGGAAATCAATTCCAGTCTGCATTTTGCGGTATCGTTTTACCGGCCTGTTTAGAGAGCCGAAACAAATCCCATACTATGTCCAAGGTGCTTGGCCCAAAATGACTGGTACAGTTGTAAAGGGCATTCAGCTGGTACGATCACGGTCATACCTGGTACATCCTCTCCAATGGTCATCCTTCTATATCTCTAGCAGAATTTTAGTGGTAAAGACAGGCATCTCTGTATGTATTTTCTACGCACCAACCATCAAAACGACTCACACTTAACTACACCTCGTCAGAAAAATAGCCGTACGATAGTGAAACAAAAAACAGAGGCTAGCTAGATGTTTTTCGACTGCGGCGCGAACTACAAAACAGTGCCTGGAATGTTTTGGCCTGCGGCGAAACCCCCCGCAACATTTTTTTGCAGTATAAAGTACGGTACGTATTGCTTTCTTCGGCGTGTGGTGCGCTATGCATATGCGTAATTTGGCGGAAAACGTGGCGCTGGCGCAACAACACCCGAAAGGAACCACGCAAGGGAGGGATATCTTCGCGCGGGTGCCACCAAAACAGTCGACATGTATTATAGTACACGGCAATCTCACACCTTGTGCAATGGAAATTTTAATCGCAGAAGCTGTTATGGACGGGTGCAAAGGCCCCAAAAACTCCTGCGCTCTTCATACGCGGCGTTTTTCATTAAGTGTGCGCGCGAGGCAAAACAAAGTGACAATTCGAAAGGCATCGTCATTTCACCTCTTTCAAGTATGCCTCCAGGTCAGTCTTCCGTTTCGTCAGGAAAGCCGGGTTCTTTTGGTCTTGAACAACCTGCACCGCGTCACCGCCAACAAACAGTAGCATCAGTACCATCCGATACAGCATTCGGTGCAAATGTACAAATATCCCCTCTCTGGCGAGTAAGAGTAGCACCCTAGCCAGGTGCAGACAATAATGGACCTACGTATGCAATCGATAAATTGAGCGAGACGACATGCGCAAATGCAGACCACCGCCGCTGGTTTCTCTTTAGCACAAAACAAGACAACGAACAAACGGGTCACCGCACGCAACGTGTTCAACAGCACAGCCATGTAGACACCCACGCGCTCACACCAAAATACCAGTAGCTCTCACGATAGAGCAGGGATTAAGCTTACCTGTCCTTTTCCTGGAAGGGGTGGCAGGTGCTCGATCAAAGGAGAATTCGTCTCCTTGAACGATCGCCTTTTCCAGGATGGCAGGAAACCACAAAAAAACGAACACGGACAACGATCGAGCAGACAATCCAAAGTTAACGTGTTGGCCACTGCCATATTCTCTCAACGTTATTTGCTATTTGCAGATTTGGGATGGGCGTCGCCATTAGCAGATGGACAAAAAAAGCCGAGAACGGTCAAAATCCATTTCACCTGTATACGCACACGTATGTGCTCAGAGTACCACATTTGGTGTTTGCGCGAACTCATCGAATACCTGGAACCTGGTGCATTCCAACAACGCAAACTTGGGGCGATTGCAACGGCTGACAATTCACGCAGATTAAGAAAGACCTCCTTGAGCTCCATCTTCGGAAGGGATTTGTTGGTTACTTAGCTCCTGCGATTCAGGTGCCAACCACGAGACTTTGCTTTTTCCGTACAATCTAAATACTTGGGATATATAAATACGTCAGAACTACAAGACGGATAAAAATTCCATATCGTCTTTCATCAACTTTTCAAGTTCCAATCTGAAGGTCAAGTAATCGTCTGACTCTTTCTCCATGCGTCATCGCAACGAGGTCTCACCGTAGCTTGTTGTGAAGCTTGTTGAAGTCTGTGTAGAGTTTTTCTGTCTTCGAGTACCACGCCCGCCACTCGGTGACTACCTTGAACATCACGATGTCCCCAAAAGACCGGTGACCGACGACGGAAACCTTGAGCCCCGTGCGGAAGGGGCACCTCCCAACATCGATCAAGAACCTGTCGTAACCAAACGTAACCACAGGAGATTGCGTTAAGCTACGTATGATGAATATTGATGGATAGCACGCCACGACAAGCCAACAGCAAGGCAGCATGCCAAATCCTCAAATACTCGGCCTGTAACATGCCTACGATGCCTGGCGCTCTAGACTACTTCGTACCTGGTATGATACTAATAGAGGCTCGGTCTTCAAGACCAACAACGAATGAAATACTGCAGGACCACTACTGTACGATGGTTCGTCGAAGTTACGCTGTTGTATTACCAGTACATATTCGGGGAGGAAGCTTAATTTCGATTTACGGCAAGTGAATTTATCTTTGAGCCACGTTCTGCTTTCACTTCAAAGGCTGCGTCGTAGTCAAGTTTATGACATTGCTTGCATGTGCCACTATTGTGCGTCCTCACTACGACATCAACAGCGTGCGAACACCCGAATTTCAGAATGTGTATCAAACGTATGCGATGACTACTTCGCCATCTCCTACATCGTCCGACACTATTGGCTCTGTCCTATCGATTGCCTGTCCTGTAACTGCTGCGCTCGGACTACAGATCAATTTAATACATCGCAAGAGACAAAAGGGTATGGGGTGGGCCTCCTCTGTGGGGCATTGACACTGAATTACTGACTTTTACCCCAAGCACGTCTTGAGACATTTAGCGCGCCCTCGGACAATGCACCGCATGTAGCCCTGTATCGTACCAAGACAATCACAGTTCAAAGTTACCGACACGTGTGTTTCGTAGAGACAATACCCCACACGACGTAGACCCACACCAGACACAGCAGACACGGCACACACACCTGCGGTGAAGCGGGTTCTTGACGTCAAGTTTATCCAAATCTGATGCCTTGAGCCCTTGTCGCTTGATTTTCTGAAGGTCGGTGTACCTTTCAAACACAGGCAGCGAACGGGGGACGCTTGTGTCAGATTGGCTCAAACAGACCACAACACCAACACCGACATGAGACATTCCATGTCCCACTCACCCGTGAGCCTCGAAGTTCGGCCACAGTGCCTCCAGCCCGAGGTCGAAGAGCCAGTCCATAATACTATCGGAGATACCGTTCACGGGCGTGCACACAGGGCGCGTCGCTGGATCCTCCGGGCTAGTCGCTCCTTGTGTATCCGCGTAGGCGATAGAACTCTGTCCGTGTCAACCAACGCATGTGTCACAGAAGGGTAAGCGTTCCAGCGTAAGCACAACTCTCCTCGAAGAGCCCGTCTTAACGATAAAAGAGACAGCGGCGAAAAACAAAAGTGTACGTATCTACAAATCGGAATTCGACTTTAGATTCAAAGTAATATTTGAGTCTCAACGGGAAATAGGTCAAATAGGTCCACACACTCCCACGTAGACCGACACGAGGCCAACCTTCGTGCGCGGTGTTTGTCGTTCACGCTGCACTCTCGGCAACACTAGGAGAAAGTGGTTTTCCATCGCAGCACCAGCGCCGCCGTTTTAGTTTTGGCCTCATCACTTTTAATAAAAACAAAAAGTGCACAGGCCCGTCCATAGCATGAAATGCCTGTTTTGGGCGTGCACCGCCTGATCATATGTTCGCTATTTCGTTTAGCACCGGTGGCAGGGGATGCATATGGAAGCCAAGGCAGCACGTCACATCCAAACGTGGTTGGAAGCGTATTGGTTCGCTGACTCCGACGGTTTTATAAAAATAACGTGTAACGGAAACAAATATCGTCCAGGAGTGACTCTGAATCGAAATGAAAGGCGAGGTTTCCTTCCAATTGGAGCAGTCGTCAAAGGTAGCTCAATGTTCGGCCGACAATCGATTTTCATGCTATATTCCGTACTTCGATATTGTGTTCGTCGGTTAGACGGGCCCTAACGGGGTGCTTTCCCGGGCGACCTCAAAACCCACCCTCTACCGCAGATCTCAATGAAAGCCATTCAGCATTGGTCACGCCTCAACTGACCTCGATCGTGGAAAGCCAGGCTTCCAAAGAGTGGCTGTTGGTAGCCGCGAGCTCCATCTCCTCGATACCCTCCTTGTCTTCACTTACTTCCGTCCGCTCGACACGTACCTTGATAATCTGGAATCTTGAAGCCTGGTTGATCAAAACAATCCGGTCAAGTTGGGGCGCAAGGGCTCGTCAACCTCGTCGATGGTGAACGCTTTTATAGGTAACCTGCCAGTAGGAAATACAATACAGTCGGATGCGTTAAAAAAACAATACCCCCCCCCCCCTAAGAACGTGGCCAAGAAAAAAGCAACCAGGCAAATACAGATGGTACTATAGCTGCATGCCATTTAATTGCAAAAGGCACTGGTAGAGCCCACCCGCTATTCTCGTGAGAAACTGTCTGACCTTTCCCCGCTTGATCGTGCAGCCTCGCAAGCCCACGGTCTCGATGTGTCCACCGTCCTTGTAGCACACCAGCTCTGCCCCTTGCAGAACAAACCACCGCTTTTTCCAGTTTCGGAAACCGATCCCCTAGTCACACCATCACACGAGGTGCGCATTGGGAACCAAAAGGAAGGACAATTAGGAAAGCTTCGAAGTGCAAAAAACCCCGACTAGCGCATTGGCCTCGAAGTTGGTATTTATTTATAGGAGGAAATCACACCAAGACGATCCTCGTCAGTATTACGTACTGTTTTGTGTCTCTATGATATGCAGTAGAACCGCTGAAGGCGACGAATTGTTCGCACGCAGGGCATTCATTGCAAGGCGGCAAGGCGATTCCAGCGGCTGCCGTCGTAGCGCTCGAAAATTGCTGGCACCGTAAGGCTGTGTTTCTAAATCGCAGCTTTAGTCGTTACTGCACCTGGTTTTTGATGTGCAGGTAGCCCATTTTCGACGGTACGAACTGCTCCTCTCCCCCTCCCCCTGGAGTCGGTATTGGAGCAGATGAGAAGAAGGACGGGTCGTCTCCACCCATGGCTGGCGGAGAAGGGAGGCCAAAATTAGCGTCCGCGTCTCCTGCCCACTGTGCTCTGTCGGCACACGTTGTCGACATCGAGAGGCAAAGAGAACAGCAAATACGTATGATATAGGTAGGCTGGGTCTGGAAAACAGCGTTCTACGAACTAGACACAAGTGTAGAAAGAGAACAGCGTAATAAAGCACTCCAGTTTGCAACGGGAGTAGCGGACAGTGATATTAATACGGTACTGGGGCCTGAGGGCCAACTGCACACTTGGTCGTCGAAGCACATATATACCATGTTCATCAACACGCGGAAGGCGAAAAACAACATCCTGCCCGCGTGAGCAAGCTGACTAGATAACCACATAAAAGAAGGGCATTCCCACCTGTCCCGGCCAGCGTGAACACGGGTCTCGTCAGCACCGGAAATATTTTGAGACTGGTGGAGACCATCCATGCCTACGTTCCCGGCACTGGCAGATGCGGGCGGCGTCTCCGAGCTATCGAATCGGTCTTCAGCCTCCATAATTGCAGGGATGTCGAGCGGGTCAGGTATTGCGCATGCATCGTTCGGGAGTTCCGTGAGTAGCTCCTGAGGAAAAAATGTCCGCCGCACGTAAAAGGGGCACTTGCCGTGATCAGCACGTGATACATGACACGTTTGCAGTGTCCCGACTCAGGCTGGCTTGCTGATCAGCTTGGCACAAAGAGCCTTGATTCACAGGCCCTTCGTTGAAGTGTTGTTATACGCACGGAATATTTCTTCCGCATATTAACTCACCCAACGAAGCTCGTGCGACGAGACGAAACGACAGGATAAAACAAAACACACACCAAACTCAATCATGGGGTTGTTTCCATAGATCCTCATCTTTGTCACTCTGGACAAAAGTACGACAGAGTATCGGCAAACCGAGTGTGACTACCTACTGTTGTAGATCTGCATGTTTTGCTTGCTCTGGATGATCAATGGCGGTGGACTGGCTTAGTTGAAACTCGTGAAACAAACACCTAACACTGCATCATGCCCATGGAACACAACACAGACAATATCGTCACCTCTAACCACGCTCTCGTCTCATCCGCTGATGGTCGTTCGTCTGCCTCGTACTCCATGCACCTGCCAGACCATGAAGAGCACGAAACACGCACAGCAGGGATCAATGTAACCAGTTCTACGGGTCCAACAATCCGTGGCCGTGAACTATGGCTGGCGCGAATTATAATTAACAAACTATAAACAATACATAGGGGGCGGTCCACGTTGTTGGCTGCATCATCTTCCCCTGCTCAGGAGCATGCAACCCCACAATACCACAACCTCCAGACCGGGAGCCAGCGAGATTCGCGAATCTTAAGCATGCTCACGACCTTCGCAGTCATTCATTCGTGTGCGATGGGTGGACTCACATGGCGGCTAGGTTGAGAAGGGAATCTGGTGCATCCGACGGAGACTCTTGTCGAATGTCTTCTGCCTCTAGGGCGAAGAGTTTGGCAGGGGTTCTGCGCGCGAAACCGTTTTCGCCAATCTTCTTCCGCGTGATCAGTTCCAGCAGCACCATTCCTGAATCGCCAGAAATTGCCAAGATTCATCATCACAAGGGCGCGGCAACAGTTGACGGCAAAGTCGAAACGTGGTGTGATTGATCATCTTTGCCTTTCAGCTGTCTCCTTTTTTGCTTGTTTTCACATTCCTCTGACAGACGGCCGACTGGGCTACAACACAACTCCAGCGCTGCCACGTAGAGGGGGATATTTGAAGCCTAAAGCGTGCTAAAGTCCCGGCACCGAGTTACAAATGACAAGTGCCACGATGCGAAATAAGGACCTTCACACGGTTCAATCCTGCTCAAATATACTAAACGCGTACATTGTGTGCCTAAAGCCGGCAGCAGAGAGCACGGAACCGGCAACACATTGTGCATACTCAATGCGGTCAACGGTGATGGCCGATCGAAATCAAGAATCTCAGGGGAAAATCTCGAAGTTGCCCCCAAGCTTACCCTACTCTACGCTCTCGAAGCCGCGAGCGATATAACCCCAAACATAATTTAGGGCGCGAGTGCGAGCTACAGTGTTGATTAACCAACACCGTGCGTGGCAATTGCAGGCGAAGGGACTGGGATTCATGGCACAAAACTCACCGAAGCTGAACATATCGGCTGGGTAGCTGAAGGACTCGTCAAAAAGCATTTCCGGTGCCATGTACTCGTCTGTGCCGCAGATCGTCATCTTGCCGTTGCTTGACACCTGTGCAACAACATATCATACATACAACACCAAAATTTACACCGCGTTGAATAGGGGGTTTACAGCGCACAAAAATCAACACATCATCGCGGGCAAGAGTCGGGAATCGTGCAGAACCAAATCACGCACCGCTCCAACTGCTTGCGGGTTGAACAGCGCAAACGATGTGGACCAACACTTGCACTGCGTTAAAAGTATACGTGGATTCCATCAAAGGCTGTCGTGTACCAGCTACCTGGTACGGTGTTGGACAACATCACTGTCTAAACGAGCGCTGCCTTTGCTAGATTTGGCACTGTCGTCAATCGTAATCCTGCCATCGACGGCTGTGATACCTACCGTTGGTATTAATAGTTGTTGATTGACATTTTTCCATGCTCGACGAACAGAAGGAACCATGTATGGTATCCCATGAAATACAAGCGGTCCACAAACTTATATATACCTCGTGCACGTTTAGCTTGGTGCCCGAGGCACGCCTACAGCAGGTGCATCGTGCAATACTTTTAATCCTTTTCGTATTTCCCATTATGCATACAAGTGTTTCCCACCTCACGCGCCATGCCGAAGTCGCTTAGCTTGCAGTGCCAGTCCCCATCCAATAAAAAGTTGCTGCTCTTTATGTCCCGGTGAATCAGCTGTTGGCTGTGCAAGTACTCCAGCGCTTCTGCCCCCTGCGCAAGCAAACCCGAGGCAATCAGCTTTCTCCCACCAATCCATGGACTAGAACAAAACATTCAGTGCTCATACACATCCAGCACCAGTCGTGTTTATAAATTATTTGTAATACACACATGTTGACGTGCAGCAGACTACTGGTAGCATACTGGTAGCATACATGCAAACACTGGCGCGGTGGCGGCACGGAGTATTGTAGTAGGCATGTAGGCATGTAGGCCTGCCACACGTGTCCAACCGTAGAGCAACGAGATAGACAATCAAAAAGCTGCACCAGCAATCACACCGACAGCAAAGTGGGGCGCAGACGAACTGAAAGTACCCGACACAATAAACTCGATTTCGGCGAAAGCAGAGTGTCCCTAGAGACGCCCAGAACACATACGGTAGTTTTTGCCTCTTTCGCCGGTACGTCTGGTAACTTTCGCAAAGCACCACAAAGCCAAGATAGAGGAGCGGTAACGCCAGACATGCAATAGTCGCGTTCTATCTTCAAGGTGCGCAAGTGCAACGGGTGCTCGTTGTTAGACATCGTCGGTCAGCGGCTGCGTCAAACAGCTATTATACGAATTATGTGCATACGACTAATTGACGCACATACAGGACTGGCCTTAGCCTTTCACCTCTCACAATGTTTGATGACTATTCATATTAACTATTAATAGGGTATATATGATACGAGTAAACCGTGGAACACCACGAACTAGAAGAGCTGAATGCCTGCACATCTGCACATCGCACAATAACATATTCGGCTGACGGAATAATTTCCGTCACACATGGTAACAACACGGTGTTCGCCATTTTCAATACTTTATTTTACAAAGAAAGCAAATAATGCGCATTCGGATAATAGCTGCTGTAGGTCCAAGTACGTACTCGTACCTCCTTGGCAATCTGTATACGAAATCTCCATCCCAGGGGCGTATCCTTCCTTAGTAAAAGCTTCAGCAGGTCACCGCCTTGTGCATACTCCGTGATGATGTACACGGCATGCAGCTGCCCTCGCGATTTGGCGATAACGTTGTAGGCGCTGAGGTAGGGTGACCAAACCAGTGCAGGCAAGGGCAACGGTATCGTTATATTACTACTATTAATATTAATACCAGAGTTTTAGGTAAATACCAGTATCTCGATAGCTTACAAAGTTATAGTATAATATCACATTGCACATCACCAAAGGTGTCAAAGTGCCTTCCTCACATGGCTGTGGCAACGGATGGCCAGGGGTTAGGGGAAAACATACCACAGGACAGTTCCTAGGGTACAAGCGTACAAGCTTCTAAATCCGAGTTGGATCTCCTCAATTTTACCAGGTGTGCTCCAAAATGTTGTCCTGGTCACTCCTGGTCACTCCGGCACTGTCCAAGGGGCCCAGCGGACTAAATTTTGCACAATAAACCAATCAATGTACATATAATACAACACGCGCGTCCAACGTGTTGAGTGTATGCCGCAGATTACAGAGTTCAACATCGACAAATTCGTTCGAACTGTCAGTTGACATAATATACGAGCACAGTAGTACCGAACTTCACATTTTTCCAGCAGTATAACTACGTATATAAAAAAAAAACTACGGTCTACAGCACAAGTACGTACATACCTTGTACATACCTTGTGCATATGTGGCATATACATAACAAGCGAAAAGGCCCAGAGTAGACCCTAGACTTTAAAGGCATGCCTGACATAATGCCTGAACCACGTTTTCAGAAACAGGTGTGCCTGAAACACCGCTTGCGTGCCTATCTTGCCTGTCTTTACTACGGCACGGACAGGCACGCGTAAAATACCATTTCGTGTACGTGAAGATAACGCCGTTAGGCCGGAACTCCCAAATTCGGGGAAAACCAGACATAGGATACCGTGTCTACTGCTTTCCGATGCCTTAAAAAAATGCCTGAACCACGTTTTCTGTGACAGCGATTTCGTTCCTATCTTGCCTATCTTTCTTAAGGCACGGACAGGCACGCGCAAAATACTTTTCAGGCACTTGAAAGTAACGCCGGTAGGCTGGACCTCCCAATTTCAGGGGAAAGGGGGTGATACAGTGTCTACAAGGTAGGCTTTACCAACTTCAAAAAAAAACTACTTAACATTAGTATAGGGTGTGCCCTGGGGCGCCCACAAGGTTTCAGGCACGCCTCATTTGTTCAAGGAAAATGCGTTAAATTGATAGCTACGTTTAAGGTACGAGTACGTTTCCGCAGTTCAGGCGTTTGCCTATCTACGTGCCCATCTCAACCTTTTTAGCGTGGGGTGTGCCAATCTACATGTGCCTGAAAGCGCCTGCGGCGTGCTTTTAACGCTAGGGATTAGCCCAGCGTGTGTTCGGTTCGGTCTGGTTCTGGGCTTTCATCATGCTTACCGATCGGTTGGAATGCTGTTCTTGTACGGTGCGTTCCAAAGCAAGGTGTTGAGAACCACACGGACAAAAACGTGCATTCATCGGCATTCCGATATATTTATAGTACACTAGTATTGGTCAGATTATCCAAAACATTTGGTCAAACTTTGGGCACGTCGGCACAAAACAAGTGAGCGTATCGTCTTTAGAATTATATGTGTAAGAACCGAAGATATCGGTTATAAAATGTCGAAGCAAACGACCAGGACACCAGCACGTGACACATATACATGTATCCTTATTGTACTTCGGTGCTATTATTATGAGTTTTTTTCCCCATATATCAAAGTGCGAAAGCGCGAGTTGGCAAAACTCGATGAAAATCGACGAGCAGAGGGAATGCTCAACGCCATACTTAGTATACAAGTAAAAACGATAAAATTGAAGGCAGCTACCCTCGCGGTCGAAGGGAACACACCTATGACACCTATCATGATATCTATCATATCTATCATATCATACGAGTACGACCACGGTTTGGGTTTGTCCAGAAGGTCGTCGAAGGTAAAACCTCCCATGAGATGGTTCATGCTTGAGCGAGCGTCAAAGTAAAAGTGATCACAAACCGAATCAAATACCAGGAAGGCGTTGAATAGCGGTTCCAATGATGAACGACGAAGAACTGCGGTTTCGTTCTACGTATTAATAGTTTATCATATGTACGGTTCCAGAAGATTCAAATCGTAGAAGAGCCATCACTTCATGGCGCTGAACCGCACCTTGCCCATTCTCACGGTTCGGTTCGGGTCGGTTCGGTGCCGCTGAGAGCCTTGAGGATCGGTGCGGGTCGGATCGTCGGATCTCGCCATTTACGTGCCATACGGCCCGGTTCGGTGCGGTTTAATATGGTTCATATCCTTAGGGCTCGGTTCGGTTCGGCTCGGTTCGCGACAATCGAACCGGCATTCGAAATCTTACACTTCAGTTCGGTCCTTTTATCCGACAGCAATACTCCTACGGCTGGACACAGGAAGGTACGGTAAACAGCCCTTAAAAAATTCGGGTCTACTGCTGTGCACCCACAGCTAAAAATAGAAAATAGGAATACGGACAGGATAATAAATACCTGGTAGTAGCAGCAGAGCTTTAATGTCCAGCTCGTCGACCCATCATTCGTGTCATGGCATTTTTTCCCCAATTTGTTTTGTCCAACTATTGGAACTGGTCATTGGTTCAAGCTTGACAGCATGATGACTAAGATACGTACTGCAATACTGAACATATATCATTTGATAGGTCGTTTGGAAGGGTTGACGAACAGCAATATGTACAATGTACAGTACGAATATACAAGGTTTCTGCCGCTCACGTCGCCCCGCTCAAGAAGCGATTCCAAGATGCTTGACAAACAAACGTATGAATAACATATATTATAGTCCCTATCAATAGCCTTCCTGCGCAACGGCGTGCAGCTGGGCCCTCTTCGTGACGTTCAGCTGGTGCTATGCTGCTGTTTGTCTTCTGTGTTGGCTTGTGATTTATGATGGTTTGTCGTGATTTCGGTACAACAAAAAAAGTCGCCGGTTTCGATGCCCCTCGACATGCACAGAGAACGGGCAGCAGAACGCACACCAAGGCAACAGAACAGGGCAGGCAGCCAAAAAAAACGCAGTTCGGGTGGTTCTCGTTTACGATACTCCGTGTGCGCACAGCTGCGATGCTCGGTGAGTGTGTCTGGGCGGCTGTTCTGCTGCCTGTTATTATGGCGGTTTTATCTTGAATGTTTCTTGTGCAACAGATGAAACCAGGTGAACCCTTTGGCAACTCTTCGGTGAGCTCCAAAGGGCCGTTAAAAGGCCTTTATAGCGCGCACTCCAAATATGGCCTTCGTTAGGGCCGGTCTATTCCTAGAGGTTGGCCAGGCAAGCGCCCTGGTAGACATTAGAGGTGCATCGCAGAGCGATAACTATATGCGCATCATGTTCGGGGGAGCAGGAGCAGATGAGCGGCTCAAAAAAACTCTGGGGTGGAAGAATATCTCGGCAAAACTAAAAGTAAAGTACGCGTATAACAATACCTGGTATAAATCAGTCCAATACACATAATAACGGAAGCAAGCACATCGCAGACCTCCGGCAAGAAAAAGGAAAAACATGAAATCAATCCAATTGAAAAAGAAGGAACAGGTGAAAGGCAGCGAAGCATGACAGTACACTGTACTTATGCGAGAATAGAGAAAATAATACGAAAGCGAAAAAACACAAACAAATACACAGATTTGCAAACCCGCAGGCAAGTAGTTAAGCAGACGAGGGGGGGGGGGGTGCGACCCAAAATACTAAAAAAGAAAAGAAAAGCAAAGCCCATCAGCAGGGAGAGCTACGAGTATATACGACTAGTAATACCTATGAAACGCACGCGCGTTCAAGATATTAGCAAAAACAAAAAGCGGAAGACCTCGTATTTACCGGTACAAACAAAGCAAAGGCCATCCACAGATTAACAGAGAGAGCTATAGTACGTATGAATACGCACGCGCGTTCAAGAGAGGCAACACCAAAAAAGAGAAAGAGCGTACATATTAATACATATTATACGTAAACGAAGCAGGAAAAAGAGAGAAAAATATAAAAAAGAGAAAAAATACAAGGTCAGGTTCTGTAGGGTACCTACAGAACCATACCCGGGGTATTTACCCGGGAAATACCCTACAGAGAACTTCTGTGACTTCTGTAAGGGTTTTATACCCGTACCCGGAACTTCTGTAAGCTGTGTAAGACATCCGTACCCGGCCCCGGAACTTCTGTAAGCTGTGTAAGACATCCGTACCCGGCCCCGGAACTTCTGTAAGCTGTGTAAGACATCCGTACCCGGCCCCGGAACTTCTGTAAGCTGTGTAAGACATCCGTACCCGGCCCCGGAACTTCTGTAAGCTGTGTAAGACATCCGTACCCGGCCCCGGAACTTCTGTAAGCTGTGTAAGACATCCGTACCCGGCCCCGGAACTTCTGTAAGCTGTGTAAGACATCCGTACCCGGCCCCGGAACTTCTGTAAGCTGTGTAAGACATCCGTACCCGGCCCCGGAACTTCTGTAAGCTGTGTAAGACATCCGTACCCGGCCCCGGAACTTCTGTAAGCTGTGTAAGACATCCGTACCCGGCCCCGGAACTTCTGTAAGCTGTGTAAGACATCCGTACCCGGCCCCGGAACTTCTGTAAGCTGTGTAAGACATCCGTACCCGGCCCCGGAACTTCTGTAAGCTGTGTAAGACATCCGTACCCGGCCCCGGAACTTCTGTAAGCTGTGTAAGACATCCGTACCCGGCCCCGGAACTTCTGTAAGCTGTGTAAGACATCCGTACCCGGCCCCGGAACTTCTGTGAGCTCTGTAAGGGTTTTATACCCTAACCCGGAACTTCTGTAAGTTCTGTAAGACACCCATACCCTGACCCTAAATTCACAAACCCTACAGAACCTAACCTTGAAAAAATATATCAAGTGTTAGTATGGGATGCCCGCCGCAAGCACGTTTACACGTTTACGGCTTACGAGAATGTTAAAGCGTGTTATTAATATAATAATAAGAGTTGAAAATTAAAAATGAAAGCGCGACGTACATGAATGAATATATAATATAATATATAATATTATATATAATATATACCCGTAATACAGGACAGATGAATGAGATGAATGAGACCAGGAGATACCATGAAAATATCAGGGGTACGCGCGGTAAAGGTCGGGACGGGAAAATGTGGTCGGGACGGGAACGGTACGGTACGGGAATGGGAAACCGGTACATAGTAAAACCCACCTCACTCACAACCACACATAAACCGAGCACACAAGTACGTGGATGTTGATTTGGGGGGGATATCTATGACCGCGGAAGTCATTCCCATGAAGTTGGAACGGTCCTTACCGTGAAAATCGCGAAAGACAGCTATAACAGAAATTAGCCACAATGGTACATGCATGGTATATACGCGTTAGTACCGGTATAGTGTGTCATGTTCGAAGTACACCAATCGCAGTATTTCGAAATGCATTTTATGTATATTTTTTGAGGAGTACATTTGCAGTTTTTTCGCCCCCTTGAGGTGGGTATTCACCAGGGTATCACCGGAACTTCTGTAAGTTCTGTACGCCCGTGCCTCAATCGGAACTTCTGTGAGTTCTGCACGCCCGGGCCACAATCGGAGCTTCTGTGAGTTCTGTACGACTGGGCCACAATCGGAGCTTCTGTGAGTTCTGTACGCCCGTTCCACAATAAATACCCGGAACTTCTGTAAACCATCGCATGATCATGGATGGATGCAAGTGCGTATACTGCATTTTTACTCGTATTTTATAAATATATTTCCGAACTATAAAAACAAATCGTCTACGCGCGAATATATATTTCCTTTTTTCTTTATTTTTCCTCTCGTTTTTTTTTTTCCGAACTATAAAAACAAATCGTCTACGCGCGAATATATATTTCCTTTTTTCTTTATTTTTCCTCTCGTTTTTTTTTAATTCAAAATTTAAACACGAACATAAAATTTGTATCAACCATTCAATCGGCCCCACTCACACCTCGCTATTTGAAATAATAGTACGTCTAATAAATCGGTCGTACATTTGGGAAATTATTATGTCGAGAATAAAACCAAGAACACTCACACCACCACCCGGCCCAAAGACAAAACATGGCATCAAGCATGGACGTTGTGGAGGTGGAGGATCCCGGCGGATCCGCTTCGGCGCCTCAAGCAGCGCCAAAGCAATCAGCCCCGGTTCCTGCTCCTATTGGCACTGTTCTCGCGAATGTTATACTCGTACTCGAAGAAGACTTTTGATTATACCCTTTTCAGTCGTTGTCTCCAGCGTGTGTTCCCGACCGTGTTCCCAACAATTCCCGACTGCGTTTCCCGACTGCGTTTCCCGACCGTATTCCCGACCCGGTTCCCGATCCATTCCCGACCCATTCCCGACCCATTCCCGACCCATTCCCGACCCATTCCCGACCCGTTCACCGATTATTTCCCGTACCGCCGAAAAATGTTTCCCGTACCGTACCGTACCGCCAAAAATCGATTCCCGTCCCGTCCCGTACCGACAAAGAATCGTGTCTTCCCGTCCAATCCCGTCAACCAAATGGTTTCCCACCTTCCCGTCCCATTCCCGTCCCGCGGTAAACAGACGGGAACATTTTCCCATACCGCCCCTCGGGAAGACCCAATTTTTTTTCCGCCTGCGGCGGGCAAAACGGTCCCATCCCGTACCGCGCGGTGCCTTCGGCACCGCGCGTACCCCTGGAAAATATCGTCCGTGTGGCCTGTGAGCGACCGGTGAAATTGGCCGACAGAGGCCTAATTACTAATTACCTGTTTTTAAGAGCCGAATCACTATTGATATTGTTGTTAATATTATTGGCAATATGTTCCCCGAAGGTATGATATCACATCATATATTATATATTATACCTGGTACCAGGTATACAGTCGCCCCGGTAGTCTAGAGGTCAGCTTCAAAAGCTACTACTAATAGCATTGGTACCCGAGTTCAAATCGTGGTGAGATTTGTACTTTATTTGCAACAATAAAAAGGAACCAACTGCTAAGAGCGCCTTCGTAGCGTGGGTAGGCGGAATTCGACGCGAGTCGACGAGGAAAGAAACTGCTGAAACCTTCTCGCGATAAAAATGCAAGGCACGTACCGTAGTGGGGAGGGAGAGGAGCCTACTTAGTGACCCCAGACCCCAGATCTGAGTTACGACTAAAGAGGGAGAGAGAAAAGAAGGGCGAAGAAAATAAATGAGATGGAAAAAAAAAAAAAGAGAAAAAAATATGTATCGTACATATATATATAAAATATGTACGGGGTATATTTGATACGCGTACCAGGTTCTACATAGTGTGCTGCTGTTGTCATAGGAGGTTGATGTACGTATAGAAATGTTCGTACACATAACATATCATACTCGTCGTACCATATATGATATCATATAATACGTAGCTCCAACGATGGAAGCAAAAGTACGTACTATTAATAGTAACAGTACATAACAGCAAGAAGGAGCTCCATATTATCAGCACGTTTCATAACGAAGGCGCTCTTGGCTGTTCGCTTTTGGTCCTCTTAGCCTTCTTGTTCTTATGTTCATATTATGTACGAGGCGCGACTACTTGGGACTTGAGGCTTGGCACCTGCGCGTCTCCGCAGACGGGCAATTTTCAATTAGCCTTCATACACGGACGGCGGATTTATAATTCTGGTGTTGTTTTTCATACTGCGTACGGCCATATAGGTGCTGTACAACGAAAAGAAGCGGTAGTAACTGCTCCTGCACCCTACGTATTGCTTCAGAGTTTCAACTCTGAGGAGGTCGTAAAATCGTAAAGCTCGCTCAGTGTGTAGTGTGTAGTGTGTAGAGCTTACTCGTAGAGCTCTTGCCATTGGTTGAGGAGGCGCCATTGACGCAGCAGTACTATACACTATATTTATATATAACTTGATAGATTAATAGCGACTGGCGCCCCCTATTCGCGCACCGGGTACGTACGCAAATTGTACGCTGCACACCCTTCGGTATAGAGTCGTGATACAGTCGTGGTCCCATTTTAGTGCGGTCGGTCGGCAGGCGACCATAACCGCACTAAAGTGGGATATATGGGGAAACGTAAGATTGAGGCTACCCTGCATAGTGCGGGGACCACAATGACGTGCGTTCTGGGACCCAAAAAATGGCGTGACGGGGCCACCGGGGCCCCTGAATGATACACAAGCGCACGGGAGGAGGGGAGGAGCGTTGAGGGAGGGGAAGGAGGGCGAGGGGGGAGGGGAGAGGGAGGGAGGGGGAAGCGGTCTGGCCAACAGACTGACTTCCCTTTCTCCTTTTTCCTTTTTCTTCCCTTTGCCTATTTTCTTCTCTCTCTTCATTCTTTTTTCTGTTTTTTTCCTGTGTCCCTTCCTTTCCCTTCTTCTTTTTTCGTTTTTTTTTCGTTTTTCCGTGCTTCCCTGTACGTATCGCCCTTTCGTTTTCACTATTTGGTCGCTCCCTTGTTCTCCTTGGTGTATTCTATCTTGTATCTCGGTGCTACAACCCCTCGTATAGACAGCGTACCGTACAAATGTGTATGGTACGTACGTATGCTGATCTAATTTGTATTATTGCCTGAGGCACACGGTTTGTTGCAGTTACTGACAATATTGCAGTATGTGTACAATTTTTTTCCGTTTTGGTTTGTTTTCCTCCTGACGTAAAATTCCACTCCAGAGTTATTGGAACCTGTCCTCTGACCACAGACTTGCATTGTCGCAAATGGGTTATGGGTTAATGTGCGAACAACATCGACACTGGTGCAAACCAGTATCATGAGAAACGCATTGGTTTCTTCATGTACATACCCCTAACCCTATCCACATGTTCTGAGTGAGGGCGGTGGAGTGGACTATCACTGTCGCTGTCGGGATCCTCCACTTCCACTTCACCACAAATGCGTGGGGACGGCCACCACACCCTCCTCGACATTTGTGCCGTCAGGGGGCTTTGGCGTGCGGTCTGGAATCAGGCACTGTTCCCCTGTCGCACATGGCATCGTGTGTGTTGGTAATACCGGTGCGGTGGGTATACTGCTAGCTGAGAACTGCAGCTTTGTCGAGCTTCTTCTGTGCGTACTAAACTGTAGTAATGTAGTGGTGTGGAGGCGAGACGGTCGTGCTGTAGTGCGGGAACCGCACAAATGCCAATGAATGAGGGACCGGTCCCACTATAGGGCAGGGACCGCACTAAAGTGGGCCGAAGAAGTGACCAGCGATTTTGACCGCCCCAAAGTGGGACCCCGAACAAAAGTGGGACCACGACTGTATGCTACTTTTAGTGTAGTGTATTTTGTTCTTTGCTGCTGTGGCCATGCGGTGGAAACGCTCGATTTTGGTGGATTATATCAGGGTGCCAGGGGTTGTGGCCGTGCGCTTAAAGCCGACCCACCCGACCCGAACCCTAACCGTATTCCAGAGATGAGAGATGAGTGCTTTGATAAGGGTGCCAAGCGGGAGCAGGGTGGAGGTGTGCAGAGTACTATTTGCATATGTACCTGGTGTGCACTTACGTAGGTCTCGTCAGCAGTACTATATAGGCAGTAGTGTAATATCAACTAAAAACACTTCTTTGAAGAAACACTGTTGCTTCGTATGCTGCTGCCTGCTGCCGAAGTGAAACCGATGTCGCGGCATGTTGCTGTGTCATACCAGGTACCGGTATATGATCGAAACGGCAAGACATTTCATCAACGTCAACCTTACCGACTGCGAACAATGCGTACGATTCGTGCAGCAGCCGACAGCGGAGAGCAACAAGCCGCAGCCGAGCTTCCAACAAGTGTGTGCATGTTACACACAATCATTGGAAATACCACTGGCACGCAAAAACGCACAGGTTTCAGAAAAGTTCGGTGTATTCATGCATGTCCGTCACAGCAGTATAATACGAGCAGTCTAATGTGACAGGTACCCATGTGCCGGTATAGCAGGATTGCAGGATAGCAGGTACCAGTATATATATCAGGTCGTTGGCCTCAAAGGTACGCAGGGGATATGATCCATATGAGATCATACAGCCGCTATCGTTCGTACTCCTCACTCCTCACTGCTCACCCGATGTACTCCAGCATATTCTGGTGCCGAATATACTTGAGCACCGACAGCTCCCGCAGCAGATACTTTTCCAAGTCCCGCCCCTGCCGCGTTTGCTTCTTCACGGCCACCACATCCCCGAAGTACTTCCCTATGTACACTGTCGAGAAAGCCCCCTCGCCAACAGCAGGTCCGATCGTTACCTGCAACAAGACGTGGGTAAACAGAAGCAGAAGCAGTATATATCGTGCATATGAATATGATATCAGGTACCTGACCTGGTATGTATGCCGTCATATCGTACCAGGTATTCAAGTATTCCTGGCGTTGCACAGCAAATGCCTTCTGCTACCGCAAGTCACACCCAGCTACCAGATCAAGTTACGTACACCAGGTGCAGCAGTAACCGTAACGAGTTTCAGTTTACGTACCGCATGGGCCCCAACCATGCGCTTGCATTCTAGACCTCCCAGCCTCCCACATAATCAATTCAAGTATGACCCCCCGTCGGTTATACCGAAACTCACTTGCTCTTGCTCGACATAGAAGTCGCTCTCCTCGAAGTCGGGTAATTGCAGACCTGCTTCCTCCACCATAGTGGCCAACCCCTCCTCCGCTCGTGTTTCCTAGTTGTACCTCTTGCCCTTCTGCTCACTCTCAGCGCCTCCGTAAATCGAGTTGACGGCAAAGAAAGAGCGACGCGGTTGAGCGGTACGTGTTGCGTGCTTGTGTGTCCCGGCGCCTTCCCTATCCCCCCACAACGACCATAATGGAAAGAAGGGTAATGCGGTCCTCGCAGTGCTTTTACAAGAGGGTGCGTTTGACTCAAAAGTTGGGAGTTCCATGAATGCCAGCGAATGTGCATATCGGTACACCGGGGACGAATTACCGTAGAAGCTTGAAGCTTTTGGCTAACACACAGCTGCTGTTATATCGGTTCTTGGGCCTGTGTCTAGTAGTGGTAGCAGCGGTCTTTGACATCCCCAGCAACATGTCTTTCAAACCCCCCGTACGAGCGATACGAACTGTTGTGGACTTGAACCAGTTCAAACAATCAGAGGTGAGAACTCGAAAGCTTTTCTGCTTACGAGAGGATTCCTCAGATTCGGAGTACTACTCGAACTTTCAACCTCTAATGTGTTGTTATGTTATGTAGCTGTAGCTGTAGACCACTACTGCTTCTCGTATAGACCTACTGTAGAGCTACTGCAGCAGCAGTACTCATACGGGTTTTCAAATGCCCGCTCGAGTAGAGCTCCATGCTTGGAAATCGTGTTGCTCGAGCAGGTACTTTCACTTTCAAAATGGGCAGCGCTACTGCGCTAATTGCAGTTCTAGAACTACAAGCACAAATTGCAATCCCCAAGAACGGTTCGCGCTTCGCGCTCTTGGTTCTCGTGTTCTCGTGTCGTTGGTCGTTGGCAAAGCAACTATTAATATTTAATATTAACTATCAATAGGATTCATCATGGGTTTGTAAATAAAGGGGTTGCTTTATTTGATTATTTGGTTTGTAAGGTGTTCACACCTCGGATAACGTAACACATAACGTTTTATGTTAAGGGCCCGTATTAACGAGTATAAAATCAATTCAATTTGGAAAAATAAAAATAAAAATTCGCTTTTCATTGGTCAACACACGCACCAGCACCAATTTTTATGCCCCAAGATCCTAATCTTTGGTGCTGGTGCGTGTGTTGACCAATTAAAAGCGGATTTGAATTAAAAAAAATCAAAATTGAATTTTTTTCTTCTTCGTTAATACGGGCCCTAATGTTACGCGCCAGCGGAAAAAAATCGTAACATTACTTTACTACGTTATCTAATTTCCGGATTTTGTGAAAACATAGTGTAAGTGCGTTACGATATTGGCGGGCGATCGCGTAACACTATGTTAGAGTGTTGCCTTTATCCCGTGATGACCGCAGTATAAGTGTTACGGTGTTAAGGTAGGCAGCCCATAGCGAGTAACACTATGTTAGTGTGTTACCGAAATTCCTAGTTGCCATCGTAACACACGTTACAGGGATAACGTACATGGTCAATGAAGCGTTAACATTATGTTAGTGTGTTAGCGGAATTCTTACTTGCTGCCGTAACACACTTTAGATAGATAACGTACATACATGGTCCAATAAACGTTTACATAACACTATGTGTTAGTATGTTAGCGGAATTATCAATATTACGTCAACATTGTGTTACCGTGTTAGCGACACCAGCCCGTAGCGAGCAACATTATGTTGTTACCTTATTCTTACTTGCTACCTTGGCACAAATCAGACTGATAACGTACATGGACAATTAAACCCTTACATAACACTACAGTACGCGACACCAGTTAAGAATCTCTTACGTAATTATGATCAGACTGTAATTCCTATGTAAGGCAGGGTGTGTCCTACACCATTTTCAGTACAAAAGAGGTGATGTTCTTATTTTCGTCTGAAAATCCAGCCTTAAATTCTTAACTGCCGAGTTCTTAAGGGTTAACGTAAGTATGTATATAGCCAATAAAACGTTGACATTATTATATGTTACCGTAGCAGCGGCAGCAGCAGTCCGTATCGAGCGACGTATTGCCAGGCCCACCTTCCTACTGATGAGGGGACGAAGAATGCTGTAAATATCCTACAGCAGTAGGAGTGTGGTGGCACCTATGTTACGAAAATATCTGTTGTTGTGGACAGGTACGAATCACAGGTGCAGAGTTTTCGTCTTCCAATTATGCCGAATATCAATACTCGTACCGCTTTGGTGAACCAGGAGACACACAATAAATGAAATACTTGTACCGAGGGTTCAAGGGTTAGACCGACAAGCCGAGGGTAAAGCGACCTATACTGATGCTGCTGATGCTGCTGTTCTGCTGCTGCTGTACAGTACAGGACACACTAATACGAAACAGGAAATCTGGTCCAGGCTGGATTTCTTATTCGAGAGGGTGCTTTTTACACTAATTTCAAGATAACGACTCCCGAATTTCTTATTTTACTCTAAATCTTAGCCTGGCTTTCTTATCAGCCTGTTTCTTATTAGGTGTCCTGTACTGTATGCTGACGATATATTTTGCTTGAAATAAAAATAAATAACTCAGACGGCACGTATACGTAGATGTTCATTCGCGTTGGTTCAGCACAATCAGTATTCCCCCAGCGTGATGCATTGCAGATTTGACTACTGCAGGTACTGAGGTCGCGCCTCATATTCACTACGAGTAAATTACTACAGTAGTAACTACTGTGTCACTGGGATGTCAGCAAAATTGGATAACACGGCTACATTATGTTACTCCGCGACGCCGCTTTACCCCTAATACAGGTAACACATGTTAGAGCGTGGGAAGATCCAAAGGGTAACGTAGTAACATTACGTTGGATTGACTCCGGCCCCCACGGTAACTCAGTAACATAATGTTACGCCAGGATTGATTATTATGGCAACACAGTAACATACTTTTAAAATCAGATCTTTACTGACAGTAACACCGTAACATAATGTTAGGCAGACCTCGGCATTTAGGCTAACACCCTAACATAGTGTTACGTATCGGCCGGCTAAGACTGTAACGTATCTAACGTATGTTAAATGTTACGTTATCCGACCTTAAGACAATCAGACTGGGGGTCCGAATAACGTAGTGTTAGTAGTGCTGGACACTACTATGTTAGTGATGTGTTACTGTGTTATTTATACCACAATGTTAACACTCATTAGAAGGGTAACACAATGTTAGTGTGTTATGTCTAACGCTCCGTGGACAGTCACATTATGTTATCATGTTAGTAAATCTGCAGATATCGATCTGGGAATGTTAGAGTGATAACGTACGTGTTGGGCCAGAGCCTAACACTATGTTAAAGTGATAGTTGAAGGACGGATCACCGTATAACATAACGTTAAGGCGTGTGCACATTCGTGGGTTTCCAGTTAACACTGTGTTACCGCGTTACCGTGATTGCCCCTCCAGTGTTAACACTGTGTTACCGCGTTACCGTGATTGCCCCTCCAGTGTTAACACTGTGTTACCGCGTTACCGTGATTGCCCCTCCAGTGTTAACACTATGTTAGTACGTTGCCAAGTCCCTGTGTTAGGCCCCATAACGTAGATAAGTGTTATCCGAGTGTTACGTTTTCCGAGGTGTGAAGGTGTTTAGTTTTGTGTACGTATCATAACCCATTCCAGGCACTCGTACGTATATACCAGCAGATACGATTTATTCGTACACTGATACACGTACGCTTTTATTTGTGTAGATTTTATCATGGGCTTTCTAAAACCCATACTGGTACACTTTATTTGTTGGCGTTACTTTGCACCAGAGGGCATTAATTAGGTGTTGCGCTGTTGCGCTGGCGCAACATTTGGCCAAAATAACCGTTTTCCGCAACAGTCGCCGCGAGGCTGGTTGCGCGCAGCGCAACACGAGTTTTTGGGCGCGCAACATTTTTCGTCGCAGGCGAAAATTTTTGTTGCGTGTTTATTTCTCGCCGGAGGCGAGAATTTTTTTTGGGGGTCTTTTTTTCTTAATATTTAGTCGTAATTGAACATCGTTTAGGCCCCTTGTCCTATTCGCCATAGTCGAAAACAAAAATTAGGCACCTTTTGCTATTCGCCGTAGCCAAAAACAAATTAAAAGGCTTTTTACGTAGTTTTGAGGCGTATATTCGCGCATAAATCGCAATTTTTCGCCTCCGGCGGCCCTCCGGGGGCCCTCCGGGGCCCCTGCGGCGCGCAACACACATTGCGTCGCATGTTGCGCTGCGCGCAACAGAGGCCGAACCACTAATTAATGCCCTGGTTTGTACCTATACTAAAAGTACGACGAAAATATAAAATAGGCAAGGCCCAGTTGTGGCATGTCCAAACAGAAACAAAAATCATCGAAAAACGACATAATTTCGTTTTCGATACTCTGTACGTGTATTATTTTAGCCGATGTGTCCAAACAGAAACGAAATGTAAAAAACAAGATCCAGGCGAACAACAGCGAAGAGCACAACCTAAACCTATGGGCCGTTCACAACTATTACTATGTACACACGCCGACAATCTAGCGCTCGGCAACACAGGCCCACCAGAGAAGCAAGCAGACGCGACGACACTTCAATCCTGGGAGATTGTCGGGCCTCCTCTCATGGAGGTGGTCGCGTGTCCAACGTTGACGCCCCGGGATCAAACTATAATTTATGCTGAGAACGAACTTCCAACCTCATTCTCGAGGGCATAATGCTGAACTCTACTCAAACTATCTTCGCTTCGGCTCCAACGCCGGGAAACAAAGACCCTAGAGCGTCGGGGCTGGTGTTGTGGTTGGCCTGCTGGCTATTTACGGGGGATGTGTGCTTCTGTGTGCCGTGCTAGCTGTGGGTTGCGAGCTGTGTGCGGCAGTCCTGATGCGATATTTTGACGTGGCTGCGCTGACCAGTAGGACACGCTGAAGTGTTGCTGTTCGTGCGTTCGTTTCCCTTTTCGTTTTTCAGCTGTCAACTGTCAACTTGTTTTTCGCAATAGGTTGGAAATCGTTGATTTTCTCGGAACCAAAAAAAAACGAAGGGGAACACATTTGTGCCATGGACCAATCAGCGCCCTATTTATCTTCATTTCGTTTTTCGTTTTTGTTTTTGTTTCTGTTTGGAGTTTGGGCATGCCCTGATTCTGCTTTCGAAAAAAAAGCAGCTAAAACAAGCGACATATCATACGTAGACCGATGCGAATGGAAACGCGAGGTTTCAATGTGTTGTTTCCAAACTATTTTTGCTTTCAACAAACAGCTGAAGATCTTATCGTGCCGCCGCCGTGGGAGAAACGGGAAAACAGACTTGTTTTTTCTTGATGGTTCCATACGACGCAATTTGTTTCTTCTCGTTGTAAATTGGCAACGCGCTGATAACAAATCAGCCCATGCGACGATAGACTTTTGATCTCGACATTGCATCAACCCACTGCCAACCCGCTTCGTGCCGAGCAAAAACCAGGGAATGTAGATGCCGGCCTCGAAGATGGCAGGTAGAGATCCGTGGTCTAGGGGGCGAGAGGTTGCCAGCTCTTCTCCCAATCTGAAAAAAGTATATTTTTTGCCATCCGAAAAAAAATCGAGAAAATATGTTGTTTTTCATACGTCTGGCCAGCGCCCGCCACATATCACCAGCCATTGAACACTGCTGTGACCCTAGGGTGGTTCGCAGCTGCTGCTAACGAGCGCGCCCCGTTTAGATAGAGTTCATGACGCAGCCGTCGGTTTTGTCGACCGATCAAGGGGGGTGGGTAGGCGTTATTTTGCAATAGAGATATTCATAAAAGGGAATATCGCCGCTTCGAAGTGTTTTAAACATTTCTCTGAGTTTTTCTCGAGACGATATTTGCCCACATCTGCCCAGGTTTTTTTCGTTTTTTTTTCAAGTTTTTTTTCAAAACTAATTCTTACGCAGTCGGATGCGTGGATCGAAAAAGCCGATTTCCGATTGGAGACAAAATCAGGCTATTGTTGAAAAAGAGCCTTTTCGATCCCAAGTTTTTCGATCGAGCTATTCGATCCACCCATCCCGTCGAAAACTCGAGTTTTTCGACGGGATTCGTGAGTTTTTCGACGGGATTCGTGGATCGGATTTCTCGGTCCAATTTGTTTTTGAAGCCCACCGCATCTCTCTCCCCCCGTCGGAACACACGGTCACACCGCACAGCAGCAGCCTAAACACCTCTCCGATGCTGGGTTGCCTGGTCTGCTGCTGCTGCTGCTGCTGCTGCTGCTGCTCTTAGCGCAGCATCTCCTACACTGTAGAACCCGCGAGCAGGGCACGAAGCAGTTTTCAACTCTCGTATCAACCGCCCCCAGAAATAGCACCAAAAGCCACAAACTCGATCCGACTGACGAGGGGGAAGGCATCCAGACACACCTCGTCGGTTTTATTATCGATCGGGAACCGATCTTTTCGATCCTCCGAATTCGACGGCGTAAGAATTAGCCTAAAAATATGATTCCACGCCTCAACGCCTCGGGCAGATAATCGATTCCTTTGTATGCACTTCAAGATCTAGATATTTCAAGGCAGATATATTCCCCATCTTGTATGATTTAGCTCATGTTGCCGGGCGGGACCCGTATACTCTGCATGATATATAGCACTTGTTTCCTGGATTATATCTACTCTATGTAGATCCTGCACAACCTCTCACAATGCCAGTTGAGGAACTACCTGTAGATGATCTAGATGATTTAGATGATCTAAATGATCTACAGTAGATCATGATCTGTCCGAGGTGTGAAAGATTCATGCTCATAGCGAGCGATACTGAAATATTACGACGGGTATCTTTGGAATTCAAACTATTTATGCAAAGAAAAACGTTTTCATTGTAACAGCTTAGTTATGTTGCTTATCAACACTACTCGTATAGCCAAACGGTTGTTCCCAGAAATTATTGTACTTTACTTTTCAATTGAATTAAACTTCACATTTGGGTTTAATTTCATGAAAAATGCGAGTTTGGGTTTGGGTCCCTATCGCTCAACAGTGTTGTACAATCCTTCAAACAATGATGACATTGGAATAACGCAGCACGTCACACAACGCCTAGCTGGCAAACATCGCTTAGAGTAGACGAGAGCGAAGGCATGCGGGGTCGCGTGCGCACCGCCGCCAGCCGCCTCTGTTTTTTTTCGTGGCGCAGGCTAGGCAGCTATCACTCTCAGGGTCTCTTGGGTTAAAAAAGGAGCCTTAAAACGCCACTCGCGGAACAGCGACGGCGATGCAGCTATCGAAGGCACGAGCGTATCCTCCGTGTTTTCGGTCGATAGCTCGGTTCTCATGGGGCTTGGCCGATCGAGCTGGTTGGATGCGCGTGCGACCGTCATGATTTGTTTGGAGGCGCCACCGCCGGAGCACGCTGTGCTTTGGTCTGTAGGCGTTGGCGTGGCTGTTGCTCCGTTCGCCACTATTTGAGGTTCACGGCTTATTGCCTCGGTTGTGGTCGTCGACAAAACCCAAACACCCGACGGACTGCCTCGGGGACGTTGGCCCAGTGTGAAGGTGCCATTTCATGTTGGATCAACTCCTGAAATTCATTTCATTTTTCTCCCAAATAAGTATTTTGGGACTTGCTTTGTCAAGTTCGATTACTAATAATCGAATTCCCTCGCCCCAAAAATAAAATGGCTTCTTCGTGAATCATTTTTCGACGAATCAGTACGTAGCAACCTAATTTCGATTCCAAAATTTGCAAAATAGAATTATGGTATTTGTTTTCCTCCTTAAAACAAGCCCTCGTTATATGGAAAGCGGATCTTGAACTTACATTTTCTCCCGATCTTCCCTTTTCTGCCTACTCATCGCAATTTCACTTGCGGAGGGCTCACAATCGAACGGTCTCTTGAAAGTGTGAAGGTGTTACCTATTGAACTATAGGGGTAACATATCGATCGAAGGGGGGGGGTGTTATAAGGATTACCCAGCCAACATAGGATAATCCTTGTAACACTCTTCCCCCCTTTGAACGGCGGGATCTTTGGAACGTCGGTACCGTATACGGCCGTACGTTGACCTACCCGGTTCGTTTCAATACCTGGGGAACCAGGGAGGCATGTTTTTAGGGACGCAGGCGCAAGCGTTTCTATAAGAGAAACGTACGAAGTGAGATTCGAACCCGTGTCCTCGGCGACGTCAACTGTGAAGGTGTTACCTACTGTCTGAGCTATATGGGTAAAAGGTCGATCGATTACCCAGCCTCCGGTACTCTCCTTCTACTACTAATAACAAAAGGAACTGTCCGAGCTCTCTTCAACGTGTTTCCAGTGGACCTGCACATTCCTACAGGGATCAGGTCGATTTTTGCCGTTTTTTTATGAGGTTGTCAACATCTACACAGTAACTCACCCTTTGAGGATATAGGACAAATATGTGGCAAATATCGGGAATTTGAAAAAATTGGGCGAATCTTACCCCGTCGTAAGAATGAGTTCCTGTACCCTGCTGTGCCCTGTACCCCTTCAACGGCCAGATGCGTTGGAAACCCCTGGAAGAAAGCTCGGAAAGTTCCTTTTAAGAAAACGTCTGATTTTGAGCCCTCCCTGCGTGAAATTGCTATTATTTATAGTAGGTAGAAAAGGGAAGATCGGGGGAATTGTAAGATCAAGATCGAATTTAGCATAACGTTCGGCCTAGAAGTGGGAGCAGGGTGCCAAATGGGATCGTGACGGTGGTGTGGATGGAGGTGTGGTCGTGTGGTCTATTGGGGTTGGTCCGACAACCTGTTTCACCCTAGAACATTGAAACCCTGATACTATGGGTCGTAGCTTGTGCTGCAGTTCTAGAATTGCAGTTAGGCGCCCTTTCAAAAAGTGATGTATAGACCTTCTTACATTTGTCCTCGTTTTTTTTTTAACTTGATCGTAAGCACCTGCTGCGCTCTCAGAAAGTCTACTCGTACGACAAATAATTCGAGCTTCTACGATCCTTGCTTTCCCGGAGTTCTTGGCTTTCTCTGCTTTCTTCTACCCACACTAATTTCAAGAGACACATTTTCCACACTAATTTCAAGATATTCCCTTCCACACTAAAACCAAGTTATTAATTTTCAAAGAGTCCAAAAAAAGTGAAAAAATGGATCTCCAGAACCTCGGGCAGAATCGAAAAATCCCTTAAACTGGGCGAGTTAGCCGTTCTTACACTAATTTCAAGATAAAAGCTCCGAAAAACAAGAATCGGGAGAAAAAATAGTTTTTTATTGGTCTGATACAAGGGCTCCGCATAGGTGCCGGCATAGTGCTACCAGGGCTCCGCATCGATGCGCTATACCGGCCCCGCTCTGGCATATCGTTCGGCGTACTACTGCTGTGCTGCTGTAGCACATGTTGGCTGTGTGGGTGGGTGAATGGGTGGGTGTGTGGGTGTGTGGGTGTGTGGGTGTTTTCCGTTGACGTTGCTGTTGCTGTAGTTAGTTGTCGATCTGTTGTTTGTCACATCATACTCTACTGTTGTTGTACTAGCACACATAGTCACGGATAGCTAGTCACGGGAAAGGCATACATCACACCCACAGCAGGCAGCGCAGCGCCGTGCTGTGAGCCGTGTTGCTGTGTTTTCTCTTCCTTTCGAATATAGAGCTTTTTTGTTGTCCTGGAACATGGAGCTCTATCTATCTACTATGCATTTGCAAGTCGCCTGTACTTTTTTTTTTACTATTTGTGGTGTACGACTGCTGCCGTCGTGTCGTACAGTAGGTGCTTTGCCACATGCCATATTCCAGTACTCCTGCAGGACAATACAGAGCGGTAGGCGGGTACTGCGCGTTCAGTTGTGCGTACGTACAGCAGTACGTATTTCGCTGCATTGCACCATGGATCTCTTGGCATTATCAAGTCGGTCCTTGAACCACATCGTGGACCTCTTCTGCCCCTTTCCTTGCACGAGCGTTGCGGACGGCGTCAGCCGCCCTCGGAGTGGAGCTTTGCTTTCTTCGCGATCTTTTTTCGTGTTGGAAGATAGATATTAACTGTATGTCCTGTATTTGCCGACATATAGATGGAGCTCTTGGCAATATCAAGTCGCCAATTGCAGCTACTGTAGTTGTCGTTGCTGTTGCTGTAGTTAGTAGTCGATCTAATCTGTTGTTTGTCACAATACCGTACTACTACTGTTGTGCTAGCAAACATATTCACGGAAAAGGCATAAATCACACCCACAGCAGGCAGCGCAGCGCCGTGCTGTGAGCCGTGTTGCTGTGCTTTCTCTTTCGAATATAGAGCTTTTTTGTTGTCCTGGAGCATGGAGCTCCATCTATCTATTATGCATTTGCAAGTCGCCTGTACTTTTTGTTTTTACTCTTTGTGGTGTACGACTGCTGCTGCTGTCGTGTCGTAGGTGCTTTGCCACATGCCACATACCAGTACTCCTCCTGCAGTACGATACAGAGCGGTAGGCGGGTACTACACGTTCAGTTGTACGTACGTACAGCAGTACGTATTTCGCTGCATTGCACCATTCATCTCTTGGCATTTTCAAGTCGGTCCTTGCACCACATCGTGGACGTCTTCTGTCCCTTTCTTTGCACGGGCGTAGCGGACGGCGTCAGCCGCCCTCGGAGTGGAACTTTGCTTTCTTCGCGATCTTTTTTCGTGTTGGAAGATAGATATTCACTACTGTATGTCCTGTATTTGCCGACATACAGATGGAGCTCTTGGCATTATCAAGTCGCCAATTGCAGCTATTTTATGTTCCTCTTTTACCTTTCTACATTATTTGGTTCTATTCTTCCTTCCGCGAGCGTAGCGGGCGGCGTTAGCCGCCCGCGCAGCGGAGCCCTTGTGTATCATACCATCTACAATGCGCTCAGATGCGCTAGCAAATATTGTTTCTGTCTCCCGAAAACGCTGGCTTTTCGTGTTCAGCTCCCAACTCTGTTCCCTTTGGATGTCGACACCCGGACTCTTGTGTGCGTTGATCTCTGCGGATTTGACAGACGTATAAGGAGTTCATGACATTTATCCGCTTATGCAACGATGCTGTCACGGGGGTGCGAGCTTCATCCCTGCAGCCAAAGCCTACCAATGCGGGTAGCGACACGATCGGGCTAATCGTGGGGATGTTACAGCAGATGGGAAGCTGGGTAGACGACATCCCTCCGATCGACGAGCCAATGAGGTTCGGTAACAACGCCTTCAGGTGAATCGATTACAGACACTATTGCCAGCACATGTTATACATAATGTTATACATACCAGTAGGCCGTTTTGTTTCACAAGTTTTTTATGTTGAAAAAGGGTTCAATTATTTTAAAAAGAGGCCATCTTGTGCAATCCCAAATAGATCATGTCCGCCCCGAAAAAAATGCAACACATGTTTGATACGACCACCTTGAGTATTTAATCTGAGCTTCAGCTTGCTCGAGGTTGCCTCTTACATACACGAGTTGAAAACGGGACGACTGCGACAGGACTTTTAAGCCCACACCCACTACAGCAGTATGTACAAGTGCGGGCCCATTTTCTGTCCACAGACTGCAGAGGCCGCGTACAAGCCATACTCGCCCGGGCTTTAGTGAGAAAATGTTACAATGGCATCGGTGAGGGGCGATGCGATAGATGAGCCACCGGAGGGTGTCGATGAGCTTTTGCCCACGACTGCTGTCCTCTTTTGTTGTTGTTGTTGCATTGACTGCTTTGCATAAATAGAGGAGGAGCAGCGTCAACAGCGCACAATCGCAGTGTTCGGCGTGGGCTGTTTTCTTGCACGCCTTCGTCAGCGATGATGATGACGAGCTAAGATGCCGACGGCGATGGTTCTCCGTGTGTGAAGCGCACGCGTTGCATCCTCCGGCGGCCACAACCTCTCATTACTTGTAAGCGAGAAAGTCCGCTAGTTTTGTCCCCATCCGAGGAGAGAGCGGTGGCATGCCGCGACGATGCCCTCGGCTCGCCGAACACGCTTCACATCCATTTTTTTTTGCCATGGCCGCCCGCTTGATCTCAGCGATTGCACCAACCAGCGTTCGCGAGCTGCGCGCGCATACGCGCCTCCTGAAAAATAGTAGCCACAGCTCCATGCCAACGGCGTCCGCGATTTGCTCTTCGTATATACGAGTACGTACGAGTGTATGAGTACTGCTGCACGTGGTTTCGTGGTCTTCCGTATGACCTACGCGTAAACAACATACTAAAAACGTTTTTTTTTTAGTGCAGGTCTGCCTAATGTACTGAACTGCATGCACTCCGAGATACCCCGGTTTAAGAGTGCCCTAGATACATATGAACACTACGTACGCAGGGATTTCAGAGCGGTCAAAACAGCCTTTTTCTTGTCCCCTACACCCGCTCTTGAATAGGGTCTGTAGCGCCTCCGAACCACTACATAACCCGAATAAGAGGCGAGGGCGCGTAACAGAGCGGTGCATCACCGTGCGCTGCGCAGTGGGTGTGGTCGAGAGTGTCGGAACCCATCCCAAACAACTTCAACTGGGATACAGTCGTGTAGTTATCAACAACCACCGTGTTTCGCTCGAATTTTGAAGAGCGTTTTTGCTCTTGTCCGGGAGTAAGATTAATGTACTCTTGAATCGAGGTAAGCAATCTGCGGTTAAGATCGCGTGTTTTTGCTTGTCACGTTGTGTGTCTTGAACCGGGGTACCCACTACTGTATATATACCTGGCATGTTTTTGAGGCCCCATGCGCATCAACTACTGTAGTCTATGGTCATTCAGCGCCATTTTTCAATACCAAAAAATATTTGCATACAAAACGGCCTTACTCATGCTGTTCGTATGATAAATTCTATTACAACAGCTGGTTACATACAATGTATTCCGTTGTTCAATCCCGCGACGCGTAGTGTGATTGTTGTTGTTGCTGGCGCACGTTTGAGAGCCCGTTATGCCTGCGATGCGTCTTATCTTGATCGCTATTCGTATAATCCCTGAGGCAACGTGGTATTCACAGATGATCATATACGACGTATTGGATGGACTGTTTTGGTCGCGATCTTACATTGACTGACTCATCGAAATCTCCAGCAAAGTGCTTCGGACATTTTTAAAACGAGCTGTTGTCAAAGATGAACCAACAACGAATCGAATCTCAGTACGTATTCATATAGTGTTTACGCGTACACCGCTGTTGCTTGATTTCATATTTTCAAAGAGAGGAGAGTGGTTGCTATCTTCCGATTGAGTTTCGTTGCGAGCAACCGCCACACATGCTTCGGGTTAATGTTATTTAGTACGGACAGCATCAAGTATGAGCGGAGGCGTGTGAAGGCGTGTCTCTCGCCTTTCTTCCTTGCAGAAACTGCTGCATTGTTTTTCAACTCCTCGACCCCTAATGCTCGTGTCCATGAAAAAGAGGACATCCGTCGGCGCCGCACAAAGGCTTGCCATCTCCATGCGCGTCTTGTGATGGAGGCGGTGGTTGCGCGCTGTTCGAATCATAAACCACCCACGGTCGCGACTGCCCGCCGACCAAGCCATAGAGCTCACCCGTCGCGCTGTTCGTGATCGGACGACTACTATTATAATACAAGGAACAACACGAACCAAAGACCATAGCAAGGTGTCAACCAAGCTCCACACACGGTACCACGTCGTAGAAACGCAATAGGTCGACGAGCACATACGCCGAGCATACAAAATGTGACGCCCCCCATATATTTGAGCTTCAGAGGGGCACCGAGGCCACTTATTAAAGACACATCCAAGGATCAAAAGTGGTTGTGCCTCGCTCTCGCGTGTGAACCGCCAATATCCTGTATACCGGAGTTTTCGCGTCAGCAAGATTTTCGCCTCCTGACACGCACGGGCCATGTTCCATCTATCGCCAGGTGCTCGCCCCCCCACATGTTCCGCAAATAGAATATTCAGTGTTTGGTGGGGTTGAGGATTGTCATGCTGCAGTTCATGTATTTCTTTCTCTTACCAGATACTTGACAGACCGATGCAGAACTTGAGTCCGTTAGGATTTCTGGCATGACGTGCGCCTGGCCAGCAAGGGCCTACATATTAAAGATGCCCTACTTTGTTCATTCGCCGCTGGCAGGCTGTGGCATCGGAAGCTTGAGGAGGAAGCTGGCGGTATGGTGGACGCTATTCTACGAGACACCGAGCACCAGGTGTTTGTCGCGTGGTTCCGTGCTACTTATTATGATCTTGTTTTTTTCCTGCAGTGCGGTTTCTGCCAATGTGTTTCCTGGAAGTCACCGCCCTGATGATCCTGTCCTCTCGGGGTCGGGTTGGTGTGTGATTTTTGTAGCACGGAATAATCCCTTCAATGTGGAAGATGCAAGCTGATCTTGTCTCCCGCTGTGATCCGATCGATTGCCATTCGTCCGTTGCAGGGGGCCGCCGTGGAGCTGGTGCCGTATTTACTGGCGTCATTTGGGCACCCGAGCAGGATCGACTACGGCACCGGGCACGAAACTACATTTGTCGTTTGGCTTTGTGAGTCAATGTCTCTTGTTATTGAACAACATCCCGGCATGGCCTCTGGTGTATGTCGCTTGCGAGCTCCATACCTTGCTTTAAGGTTGTACGGTACCGATTGTTGCAGGTTTTGCTCATGATGCGCAGCTATCGGGTGGTCGTGCAGCTAAGCGGAGGTTATATGCTTTCGATGGAAATCTACCTCGTACTGCACGCGCATTGAACATAATACTGTTTAATACCAGGTATTTCTGACCAGGTAGAAGATAACTACGTAATCTATCCGGATCGTTTTTCCGCAGGTTGCCTTTTCAAACTGGGCTCGCTCACCAAGGATGACTTGGCGCCGGCAGTGCTTCAGATCTTCACTAGGTGAGGAGGGTACTAAACCAAATGCGGCTCGCTGCCACAGGAGATTCATATTCAATTCAATCACCAAATTTCACTGGCATGCCAGCGAGCACCATTCTTATTGCTCATGATGCCGTTGTCAGTTATTTGCAGGTGATGCGAAGACTACAAACCGTGTACATGCTCGAACCTGCGGGCTCGCACGGGGTGTGGGGCCTGGACGACTATCACTGTCTCCCCTTCTTGTGGGGGAGTGCTCAGCTCATCGATCATCCATCAATCAGACCGCACGATGTGCTCGATGATGATGTTTTACGAGAAGGTATTTCTCGTACCTCCAGCGTTTCAGATGCGCAATAGCGGTTGCGCAATCGCTCTGCATTGTAACCTTTAGGTGTTATGGCCATGTCATGATGCTCGCTTTTCGTACGAGCTGCGAAATTACACGCTCTTTCAATGGAATACTCAAAGTCTTCTTCGACCTCTCCTCGACCCGTCGAAATACCAGGAAAAGGTGACTACCTGTACCTAGCCGCTGTCGACTTCGTCAAGAGTCTGAAGAAGGGCGCTGCTTTCGGAGAGTGCTGCCCAATGTTGAACGACATTTCACAGCTACCTTCCTGGAGCAAGGTCAACAAAGGCATGCAGCGTCTCTACGAAGGTACTGGGCGTAGTAGTCATCGTAATGACTACCCTGGTACCTGGTACCTGGTGAAGACTCGGCTGCCGCCCGATGTGGTTGAGTGGCGAACCATCATTCTTTTTAGAGCATGCTTTCTTTGTTTTGAGATCTCGGTGTTTGCCTGGCCTGACAACGGAAGAGCTTCTAATTATGCAGACACTACTCCGATCACGCCTACTACTGTAAGTAGTAGTAAATTAACACGATTTTTTTTCTAATTCGTGCGCATTGCAGGGGATGTCTTGGGAAAGATGCCGGTCATACAGCACTTCCTTTTCGGATCTTTACTACCATGCACATGGGAGCCTAGCGCTGCACCCATCGTCAATATCCCAGGTGAAACATTAAAAATGGTTACCTAACTTGTGTGTATTTTATTTACTCTTAGCTCCAGGTCATTTACGAGTGCAGCCCGGAGACGATTTCCACCCGACACTGCCACGGTTTTGGTATTTTCAGATCGAGCCTACGAGCCATGAGTAGTATTACGGTACCGATAATACAGCTGTATGTATCCCTACACAGATGATAAAATCTGTAACATACATTATGCTATGCTCTTAATTTGTTGCTATTAATAGAACGTCACCATGTCGGCAAGTTGGTTAACACTTTTATGACAGCTGGCTGACAGGAGTAAGGGATCGGATGCCTTAACACTTAATGGGGTGTGTTGCGCATTGCATACTACGCAGTTGCTGGTGTCCTACGCAACGACATATTATACAACTTTTTGAAATTGTTCGGGTACGAAACAAAATACCGCTGCTATTCTTTCAGGCGGAGCTTGGGGTGTAATGTAAGCAACTACGTATTGATACTATTTAATACTCATACAATAAATCACACTATTAATAGTGTGGGTATCTGAGGCGCTCATGCAGGGAACAGATGCGACATGAGAAGGCACGCTGTCCAGGAGCTGTCAGCTATTAGTAGAGGTCTCCATGGAGAGGCATTTGCAGTATATCGCACAACACCTTTCCTCTCCTACTTTTGTAGATGGCATGGGGCCACGCACAGCCGTGCTGCCATGCGCTTGGCACCAAATTAAACGGCGATTGAACGACAAGGTGGTAGTTGTTCCCGCTCGTATTCTGCCACACTCATGTCTACTGCTGTGAGTTTCACGTGAGACGTTTCTGAGCTTTCGCGAAACGGCAATCGGATATCGCTGCTGCTCCTGCAGGCGGAATCCCCACTCGCCCGCCATGGGCTCAGGCGAACTCATCGCTCCCCGTTCTTGGCGGGGCGCATGCAGCACCACGTGGTCCGCCAGATGTGAGTCTACTATTTATAGTAGTACGCGTATTCCTTTGATTTCGTTTCAACTTGGACAGGGCACGCATCGTAAAAATGTGTACGCGTGGGAAACAAAGCTTATTCGCATCTTGACCCAACAATATGTGCGTCACTGACACTAAAGTGTACGCGTGGGAAACAAAAATTATTCGCATCTTGCCCCAACAATATGTACGTCACTGATGCAAATGTGTACGCGTGGGTAAAAAAGCTTATTCGCATCTTGCAAATGTGTACGCGTGGGTAACAAAGCTTATTCCCCCAACAATATGTGCGTCACTGATTGCAGGCGCACGCATCTGAGGGCCGTCATATGCAATCTTCGGCCAGCGAAAAGCATACCAAGGACACCCCAGCGCACCTAAATTCGTAAAGGAGCGGTGATGCTGACGGTGCTCTTGGCACCAGGCCTGTTCAAGTGGTGCTCGTGCATGGAGCTGTGGCGGTGATGCTTTGATCCTGGACAATTAAGAGATAATCGTCCCTACGCTATCGATAACTTTGAGCGTGTGAACGGTCTTGGCTTGCTCTGGACTCTGGGTGCATGTCATTGCAAGCGTTTGCGACAGTCTCTCGTACTTGTATTATTGATAGCTCCGAAACGGTATGACGACGACCCCCTCTCTGCGCACTAATTTGTTTTATCTAAAAACTCGCGAGTCTGTCCATTAACAGAATCCAAGGACGTAATGGATTTCCCTTCGCGGCGGCAGGGCGGCTGCATACCTCAAGTTCGTTGCGCACAATGGTGTTGCTCTGAGTGTGTTTCCTTCTTTACTCTGTTACTCGGCCCACCATATCGAAAACATGGAATGCGGGGTATGTACTCACTTCCACGCCTGGCCATGCGAAGTTCCGCCGCGGAATCAAGCCTATGGCCGTCTCAATATCGAAGGCGTTGTTTGCACATGGTGCGGGAAACAAGCGAAGGGCATGCTCCATCGTACCTTGAGTTATCAGCTACAGCTTACTTACTGCCTCAATGACCATTGGAAAGCTAAAGACAACGATGCCAGCAGGGAGGGCATTGCCGCCGGCTGCCACTGCCTGTTCGCTTTGCTGCAGTCGCCCTTTCCTCGATGAGGCACCTCGTGTTTGTTGTATTCGTACCTGAAAAAAAGTTGCGCGATGCACAGATGGTCGTACCGGATTTTTCGGTGACAAGTGTTTGCAAGGTGGCTTGCATTTGTCTCTAGCCCTTTAGGGAACGGACCCAGATGTCGCGACCTAAACAACGAATGCGGTTTTATCAACCGTCTTGGAAGAGCGTGAAGCACTATAAGGATATCATGCTGCGCACCACATGCCGTGCATCTCCCTGCGTTGCCCTTCGGACGCATCCTTTATGCCAGCAGCCGTGCAGTTTCATGTGGCCGTAGCTCTACGTCATAATCGTATTTCTTGTGGACGCTGTTTGTTAACACTTCCCCTCTCAAGGGCTAACGGGGTTATCGGTCAGCATCTTTTGCCAATGGGTTTCGAACGGGGACGTGATCTACCATCCATTCCGTACACAAGGGTATATATAATCTAAAGCTGTCGGGGTGTTTGTGGTGTAAAAGGCGAAGAGCGCCATACATGCGCAAAAATGGATTCGAAGCTCGCCCGTGGGATGATATTTATTGGCTTTTTTGTTTTTCGGAAAACGAGATGGTGGTTTGTCGCTTGCTCGTAACTGAGAATCTGAAATTGCTCAAGTCATATTTGCGCGAGCGTACATAGATGGCAGGGCCACACAATCTAACGGCAACACGGGGCTTAAACGGAACACTGCGGTGGGCAAGACACTTTAAACTGTGAATTTGACCCCAGGGCTGCAGATACCCAAAATAGAGAAACTTCGGCGAATTCTATTTTCATGTCGCACGGCAATTCCGGGATGATGTCGATGAAGGCAGGGATTTGACGGTATATAAATGTTCTCAAACGTACCTCACCGACATAATAAAATCAGCGATATTACAGTCTGCAGTCGAAGCGTTTACAAACGACGCGGCTGCTGTCACGTGCATCATTTATCGATATTCCGAGTACATATTTCAGGTTGAATGAGCCAGGCCAACTTTTCATCCACCTCGTTTTCGTTGGGCGCAATTGCGCTGAGCTTCCATCATCTTACACTAAAGCCACCCTCATTTTTGATGTTGTGCGTAAGTTTTTGTTGGGGTTGTGAGGGTTGACACCTATTTGGATAGAGACTGTATAGCCTGAGTCTGCGTGGTACAATGACAGTGACTATTATATCACTACAGTAGGTATACCAGGTACTCTGTATGAGATATTTTATTGTCGTACCTGGGGCACATGAAGTCACTCGTGCTGCAGGCCCATCTTCCACATTGGCCAAATGTTTCGCACAAAATCCTGGTAATCAATTCCGCGCACAAAATGAACACGCAAGGGCGTGTTCAGATACCGCAGGTCACTGATTTCGAGCCCCTCCGCGAGTGAAGTTGCTACTTTTAATAGTAGGTAGAAAAGGGAAGATCGGGGGAATTGTAAGATCAAGATCGAATTTACCATAACGTTCGGCCTAAAAGTAGGAGCAGGGTGCCAAAGAGGATCGTGAGGGTGGTGTGGATGGATGTGTGGTCGTGTGGTCCTCTTTCCGGAAACTGCGTTTTTCTCCTGTTGTAATTATGGTCTTGGGTACGAGTAATATAATCATGATGGATTTAATGATGATGTACTCTACTCTATATAATATACTACAGTATGTATACGTACGTCTTACGAGTACTTCGTATCGTACATACGGACACGGCACCTCGTAAATACTACAGTAAACACATAACTTCATTTTTGTACGTATTGCATATTGCAGATGATACATCATGCGTACGTACCTCTAGTAAGTTGTAGACAACTCTGAAAGCCTACGTACACACCCCGCCGTAGAACGCGCGATCGAAGTGTCACGCCACATTCTCCACAGTTTTTTTTCTTCTTAAATTTACCGCCGTGTATGCGCCCTGAAATCATACATATTTCTGCTGAAAAGTCCGGAGTGTACATATGTATGTAGACCTTCCCGCCCCGACCTCACCTCGTTTCGGTGTTTTTTTTTAGCCCCGGCACTGGGTTCAACACTCCCAACGCTCGTTGCGTTGTGCGTCTATCCTTATTACTTAAATGCTTCGGCTCGGTAGTGATGATGGTGACGATCATGTCCAAATGACCCTTCACGACTACGACTTGTATGCTAGTTTTAGTCCCGCGCTGGCTCCAATATTCCCAGCGCTCGTCGTTTTGTGCGTCTATTATTACAGTATTACAGGTATAGTCATAATACCAGGCAATACAAGTGTCGTACGAAGTTAACCCTCACCTCCCTGAGTTCGCCGCGCACCAATCTCCAGGTGCATGGTATATTGGATCTGTAGGTTGCGTTGATAGCTCGAGGCAGGTACACCCAGAAAGGGACATGGCTTGTTCCCTTATTGCGTCGCTCAGTATGCATTCATCGGCACACATCACGTCATATATGTACTTGTCCGGGGCGGGACCGTTCCTTCCCGCGCGATCCAGGCGAAGCGTGTTCATCATGACTAGGCAGGTTGACGACACCACTTCAAGGGCCTGGCCATTAGTGAGCTCTGCGTCCGAGAACAACCAAAAGTCAGTCAAGTCATCGAGGAGTGCGCCAGAATACGAAGAGTCGTACCACCCATCATAGATCGTAGCATTGCACGCTGTCTCGCCATCGTAGGATGCGGTATCCAGGTCGACGGATAGAGTAAACGGAACTATTGCGAACGAGGCAACCAGGATTTGTGGCACAAGCGTGGTCAAGGCAACCCCGATTCTCTTCACCCCTATCGATCGCCCAGACGATTCCATCACGTAGTCATTTCCGTTAAAAAAACTCCTTTCTCTGGGGTGATATCTCTTAGATCGACGTTCGTGTCTGCGCAAGTTTCATCAGGCTAAAGCAGTGCCATGCACCCACGCCACCATGAGCCCTAGTTCAAGGTACAGGATATATCATGATCATGTCATCATATCATACGATGGATATCAGTTTGTCCGTTACGTTGGTTTGTGTATGACCTGCAAAGGCGTTTACAACATGATCGCCAAGGGGATGATGGGAATCGTCTGATTCTCGGTGCAGTGCTCACCCATCACTTGCAGTTGGTGGTGTACAATGGCGATGGATGGCAAGCTCAGCGGCCGCAAGGCCAGTCAGGAGGATGATATTGATGTGGACCACTACTTTCTACCAGGAGGTATACTGGATACGCCCTCGCACGAGGAGGATATGATCGGCGGGTCTCTGTTGGACGAGATAGGCGGAGTCGGGAATGTCAATGTAAGTGTCCATCATTGCCATGGCCGCACTCTGCTGCTACACTATTAAGTACACAAACCAATCCTCTGTACTCGTGTACTCGTGTACTTGTATAATAAATACTACCAGTACCAGGTAGTCCGTAGCCAATTTCACACCATCCCCTTTCCGCTGCTTCTGCAGCTTCTACCTGCAAAACAGATGAGTGTGAGCAGAATAGTGGGGTCCGAAGCACGAGGCGATGTTCCTTCAACAGGCGCGGCTAGACTTGAACCTCAGGGCCACATGAAACCGACTGGAAGCGTCATCAGAGGAGGCCCAACGTAAGTCTCTATGTATTCATAGCTGTACCTACCACGCCGCCAGTGCTAAAGCACACCAGGTACCTGTTAGCAAACGGCCAGAAAAATTGACGTTTTCTATGACATACCTGGGGTAGCATCCGTACCTATAATATATTTTATTTTACAACCAGGTACCCAGGTACCAGGTACCGGTATTATACGCGTACATATATACAAGGGCTCCGCTTCGCGGGCGGCTGACGCCGCCCGCTACGCTCGCGCAAGGAAAAGGGTACATAAGAGGCCCACATGATGTAGTGCAGGCACCGCGAGTTGAAAATGCCAAGAGGTTCAGGGTGCAGCAAATAAACGGCGGACTTGACATGCATGCAAAACATGCTCGGGGTGCACAATAGCTCCATGCTCCAGGACGACAAAGCTGTACGTTCGAAAGAGAAAGCACAGCAACACGGCTCACGGCACGGCGCTGCGCTGTCTGCTGTGGGTGTGTGAGTTGTGCATTTTTCGTGATTATGTGTGGTAGTACTTCGTACTTTGTACGAGTATATACTTTTTTGTATGAAAGAGAAAAATCACAGCACCAGCACGGTCGCCAAGTTGTGAAGTATGCAAAACAAAAAAACCACAAAACTGAGAAAGACGTACGTATGTGCTCGTACTCATACTCGTACTCGTACTCGTAGTCGTACTCGACTCGTACTCGACTCGTACTCGACTCGTACTCGACTCGTACTCGACTCGTACTCGACTCGTACTCGTACTCGACTCGTACACGTACTCGACTCGTACTCGTACTCGTATTATACTCGAACTCGTACTCGTACTCGAACAAAAACGGCAAGCAACAACAACAACAGCAGCAGTAGCACTTCGAATGACATAAATACTCGTACTCGTATCGTGATTGCGCCGCTCAAAAAACAAAAAAAGTTGAAACGACTGGCGTTTTGTCACCCTCGACGCTTCCAGCCACCCCGCGATAACCCCGCGATCACCTCGCCATCGATTCGGCCCGGGTCGAGCTTTACTGCCTCTCTGCCCCAGTGAGCCCCGTGGCCCGCATCGCGTGAAGCCCGGTGCTCACCGTGGCCCTCGTTCGCCCGCTCGAGCATGATGGTAATCAAAAAAACCTTGCTGTCACTCTCAAACAAAATATTTGGTGTGTGTTCCGAAAAATAAGCACCGCTTGAATGTTCTTTTACAGTAATAAACGACCTTTATAACTATGACATACTGGATTGATACAGCAAGCAGCAACGCAAACAAAGACCCTTCATGCTTCCCTCGTGTCTCGGTGGACACGCCCCGCCTAGCCACGAAAAAGACGACCGCGCTCCTTCTGAGCCCCCCTCTACTGGCCAGCGCCCTCCCATACCCGCGATGGCGCCGGGCTCGCCCGCGCTGCCGTGCTCTCTGGGCACACACACGAACCCAAAACTGAAAGAGGAAGAAGCCTCTCGACAAGTAAAGTATATAGGGAACAAAGAGAGAAAGCAATGAGCAAGTAATGAAAGGCGGCGGTGTCGAAGTGGGAGCTCTGAGAGTGCAGGGATGAAAGACCCCTAAGAAAGACAACAGTAGTATGTGTATAAGGGCTCCGCTCCGCGGGCGGCTGACGCCGCCCGCTACGCTCGCGCAAGGAAAGGGGCAGAAGAGGCTCATGATGTAGTGCAAGCACCGACTTGAAAATGCCAAGAGGTTCATGGTGTAGCGGAGAAACGGCGGACTTGACATGCATGCAAGACATGCTCGGGATGCACACATTATAAGCTCCATGCTCCAGGACAACAAAGCTGTACGTTCGACAGAGAAAACACAGCAACACAGATCACAGCACGGCACTGCGCTGCCTGCTGTGGGTGTGATTCGTGCCCTTTTCGTAATTATGTGTGGTACGTATTACAGCAACACCAGCAGTATAGTACTTCGTACTTTGTATGTACTCGTAATATGAAAGAGAAAGCGCAGCACGGTCGTCAAGTGGTGAAGTACGAAAAACAATAAAACTGAGAAAAAGACGTCCACTGGTACATACGTACGAGTATACGTACGAGTACTCGTACTCGAAGAAACCGACAGGAGCAAAAAACAAAAACGAAGAAAAACGAAGAAAAAAAAATAAAGTCAAGTACACCTCGAATCACACACGAATAATACATTTTTTACGACTGGTCCAGGGTCTAAACTGTCGTGATTGCGCCGCTTAAAAAAGTAAAAAGTAAAAACGACTGTCACGTTCTGTCACCCTCGACGCTCCCCGCCCCCCCGCGATCACCTCGCCATCCATTCGGCCCGGTTCGAGCTCTGCTGCCTCTCTGCCCCAGTGAGCCCCGTGGCCCGCCTCGCGTGAAGCCCGGTGCTCACCGTGGCCCTCGTTCGCCCGCTCGAGAATGATGGTGGTCAACGCGCCTGGCTCTCTCTCTGTAAATAGTGTATTTCGAAAAATAAGCACCGCTTGATTTTTTTTTTTACATTTAGAAACGACCCTTATAATGTCGGACATACCGGATTCACACAGCAGCAGCACGGCAGATAAAGCTCCTTCATGCTCCCTTCGTGTCTCGAAGGACAGGCCACGCCTAGGCACGAAAAAGGCGACCGCGTCCCTTCTGACCCCCCCTCTACTGGTCAGCGCCCTTCCGTATCCGCGATGGCGCCGGGCTCGCCCGCGCTGCCGTGCTCACTGTACACGTACAAACAAACCTAAAACTGAAAAAGCAAAAAGACTCGCCAAGAAAAAAAGTATAGGAAACAAAGACAGGAAGGAAGCTTGGCAAGTAATGGAAGGAGGCGGTGTCGAAGTGGGAGCTCTGAGAGGCCAGGGATGGGCAATCCCTGAAAGAGATATCCGTAAGTATGCCCATGTACCGTGCGATATCTGTGCTCGTATCATACGTACAGAACGCGGTAGCAGCACAGCAGTCCAGACGTAGCAGTAAGAAACAGGATACCGGTACGTATTATACCAGGTACGCATAATAGCTACGTACCAGGTACGGTAGTAGGCCAGGCTGGATTTCTTATTTGAAAATGGGTGCGTTCTACACCAACTTCAGTATAATGACTCCTGAATGGAAAATCTCACCCTGCCTTTCTTATTGCTCGTTTTCTTATTACGTAGGTGTGCTGTAGGTGTGCTGGTAGTGCACCAGGTATAGACGAGACGTAAGTGCGCACTGGGTATACAAATACTACGGTAGTACTGCACTCTACAAACCTCCACCTTGCTCCCGCTTGACACCCTGAGCAAAGCACTGATCACTGACATAGGGACCGGGTTATAAAGGTAGAGGTGGGCACCTAGAGGGAGCCCCCCCCCCTATATGGGCTATGACAGTAAAACATATGATTGGGGGTGAACCTGATTTTTTTCACGTCTATTTCGTCCACGACACGTCCTAGTTAAAAACAAAAAAAGCGGCATTCACCCAGCGGGGACGCGTATATTGACCACAAAAACAACCCCAAGAGGGCAGGTTGAGAACCCTGCCTAAACCTCCCGCGGAGACACCACGTGCTCTAGCGCTAATAATCCGGTGACACAACACCAGAGAGAAGGGTCTGGGCGAAATTTTGACCGAAAAGGACCAAGGGCAAGCTCGAAAAGTGGAAAATTGACATTGCGGGTTCGAAGTTGTTTCCGATTGTCGTACAATATGGCACTTTTTGACCACGCCCTGAGACCTCACCTACTGTATGTACATGGTCTGCAAATAGCTGCACCGTGCGACGGGCCATATCGCACAGGGCATGCAGGAGAGTCCGTTCGGAAATCGCCTTTGTGTGGGCAGAGCAATCTCGTGCGACGATAAAAGTTGTTCAAGTTTTTGCTCAGAGCGAGAGGAATGCACCAAATCAGTTGCAATTCCAAGTTTGTTTTGGCACTCAAATGCAATGCAACAACTTTTTCACGTGCACTTGGAACGGATTTTGTACACTCGAGCCGCGATATCGACTATCGAACGGACATTTTTTTATCGTCGCATGAGATTGCTCTGCCCACGCGACGGCGATTTCCAAACGGATTCCTCCTGCAAGCTCTGTGTGATACGGCCCGTCACTCGGTGCAGCTTTTTGCAGACCATGCACATAAGTGAGGCCTCGGGGCGTGGTCCAAAAGTACCATATCGTATGAGAATCGGGAACAAGTTCGAACCCGGAATGCCAAGTTTTCATTTTTTGAACCTGCTCTTGTTCCTTTTCGGTTGAATCTTCGCCCAGACCCTTCTCTCCGGTATTGCGTCACCGGAATGATAGCTAGGGTACGTAGTGTCTCCGCGGGAGGTGAAGGCAGGGTTCTCAACCTGCCCTCTCGAGGTTGTTTTTGTGGTCAATATACGCGTTCCCGAAGGGTGAATGCCGCTGTTTTTGTTTGGAAAACTGGGACGCATCGTGAGCCATTTTTTTTTTCAAGCACAAGGTACACCCCAATCCTTTTTTTTACTGTCATAGCCCATACGCCCCACTCTCACCAACCCCCCCCCCCACCCAGAAATTAAATTAACTCATTGAAGCTGTCGTCCATATGCAAGTCCGCCTCAGAGGCGGTTCTTAGCAGGATGCAGCTCACCCTCCATGCGACTCGCCCAATACCTCACGGCGTTTCGCGCTTGGTGCAAGCAATGTCTGCCTGGTTGGTGAAAACCCAACGCGCTCCGTCCCGGCATTGTAGGGATGCGAGGGTCTATGGTCATATGACTACGGCCGTGCACAACATGAGTACCCCCCCCCCCCCCCCCCCCCGATACTAGGCAAACAAGCAGGAGAGGCAGATACGGGGATAGCTACATTAAGAGCACACAACGGTAAAATGGTTAGTAGTTCGAAGGGGAAAAGGGAAGTACTTGTAGAGCATTACCGCAAGCTAGGGACGCCCACAACCAACGAAACGTTCGACAAAGAATTTGAGAAAGATATCAACGCGTGGGCGGAGGCGAACGTAGATGCATCAGAAAGGGAAGACAGTGGTTCAGAAGGGTTACAGGGAGAGTTCACAAGAGAAGAAGTAAAGAAGTGTGTAGCTAAACTTAAGAATAGAAAGGCAGCAGGGGCAGACCAAATAGTTAATGAATTTATGAAGTACGGGGGAGAAGGAATGCTTACCATGATGGTTAAGTTGTATAACTGGATATGGAAAAACGAGTACGCACCTAAGAGATGGAGAGAAGGAGTAGTAGTAAACTTGTTTAAGAAAGGAGACAAAGCTGACCCGGGTAACTATAGCGGGATAACGCTACTACGCACTGTAGGTAAAACGTTCTGTAAGATTTTGAACGATAGAATGGGAACAATGATGGAGAAGGAAGAAAAAATTAGCGAAGGGCAAGCAGGATTTAGGCCAAACCGTAGCCGCGTCGACCATGTGTACACATTAGGTAAGATAATCCAAGACAGGAAAGACGCGGGGCTAACAACGTACTGTTTCCTTTTAGATGTACAGAAGGCCTACGATACAGTATGGAGAAATGGGCTGTGGAAAAAGTTGTGGGAAATAGGGATAAGAGGAAAGATGTGGAGAATGAAGATGACGGAATGTGCGAGAAGTGCTGTGATGTTGGACGGAGAAATATCGAAGTACGTTGATATCCTACAAGGAGTTGCACAGGGATGTACGCTATCACCTAACCTATTCAAGGTATATATTAATAACATGATAGTAGCAGTAGAAGCAGCATCGCAGGGAGTCATGGTGGGGGAAGATACGGTGTCGGGATTGATGTTTGCGGATGATTTCGTGTGCATCATCAGAAACACCCGAAGGACTGCAGAAACAAATAGAGAAGGCACTAGAGTACACCAGGAAGTGGAGAGTGACCGCGAACGTAAAAAAGTGCGCAGTAGTTGTATGTAACGAAGATAAGGAGCGTCCGGTAACTTGTAAGTGGAAGTGGGGAGAAGATGAATTACCGATCGTAGACCAGTATACGTACCTTGGCGTAGAGATCTCAAAAGATTGCTCTTGGGACGCACACATAAATAAAATAATAGGCAAGGGTAAGGCACACGTAGGCAAGATGGAAGCAGTCCTAACAGACTCGCACCTTGATACTAGAATTAAGAGATGTATACTGATGAATGTGATTGTACCAAAGCTAGAATATGCAGGAGAAGTATGGGAAGGGAACGCGAAGCTCGTAAAACAGCTGGAAACAGTACAGATGACAGCAGCTAAAAAAGTACTAGGTTGCTCAAGTACGACGAGTAATACAATATTGAGAGCAGAACTAGGAATGTACCCACTTAAGACAAATAGAGACGTGCGTAAGTTGAAATGGCAATATAAAGTAAAGAACATGCCAAATAAGAGGTTGCCAGCCATAGCTGATAAAGCTGTATGGGAGAAAGTAACCAAAGGGCGAGCTGGAATAAGGTGGGATAGCGTAGTGGAGAAAGTATGGAAGGAAATAGGAAACCAAAAAGAGACGCTGGCCATAGAGAAATTTAGCGGATACAAGACAGAAGTGAAAGAAAGGATAGAAAGAAGGGAAAGGCTAGCACTGAGAAAGAAGGTGGAAGGGGAAGAACACTTAGAGATGTACGGGGGGTTGAGAGAAGGAATAGGAATGAAAAGGTATCTGCACGGCCCAATGGACTTCGCGAAAAAGCTGAAACTGCGATTTCGTGTAGGGGACCTGGACCTGCCAGAAAGAAGAAGGAGGTATACCAGTAGCCGGGAGGAGGAGGAAGTAGAGGCACAGATGTGCCCATGTGGCAAAGCCATAGAGAGTAGAGTTCACATAGTGGGAGAATGTGAAAGGTATAAGGAGGAAAGGGATGTGCTAGAGGAGGAGATGAGGAAAATAGACGAGTGTGACATAGAGCAGTTTGGTACACTAAATAGTAGCGAGAAAACGATTGCTATCTTAGGAGATAGATGGTGGCCACAGGCGGCGAAACAGGAAGGGGATAAGATTAGCAAAAAGTTTCTTTGTAATATATGGAAACAACGTAATGAGCGCCCAAGTGTTGGAGGTGTCTCTATTAGGAGTAGGAACGGTGCTCCGTCTCGAAAGGGATGCGTGGTCAATGGTCAAATGACTAAGGCAAGCAACAAATGAGTACGCCCCCCCCCCCCCCCGAAAACCGGATAATGAGGCGTTATACCCCAAATAAAAAACCGGTAAAACGTTTTTTTTCAGGCGGTTTCAACCGGTTAACCGAAAACCGGTTAAAATCGGATGTCAACATAAAAAGCCTCTAAATCGTTGAAACCAATGTCTGTTTGTGTCCAGAATGAGTTTTTTTTGGCACCCGAGTCACTCATAGCCTACACGAAAACAAGGTGATACCCTACGTACTCCATAGCAGTAGCAGTACTACTGTAGTACTCATGTACGTGCACGATAACTTTTTTCTTGTGCCAACGAGACTCTTACGATCAACCCCGAAAAACCCTCTTTCCAAATCGGCATAAAAAATCTTGAGGATCGATTCTGAAAAATAATTTCCACGTCGGCAATTAAGAGCTGAGGAGGTCCTCAGAGGCTACGTATATAATTGCCGATGGTGTCCTCCGAGGGGGGGGCATCTGTCAGAAAGTCTACATGTACCTGTTACGTTAAAATACAGCGTCGATCAACCGTCGGTCATCGGGGTATGACGCATGTGCAGCAGCAGCAGCAGCAAGTACTGCTGTAGTATCTAAACGCACACACATTTGTACATATGTATACGAAGTATGTATCAAATTTCCTTTTTTTGGACATCGGCCACGATTTATCTTCTGGCCGCCGGTCTTTTCTCGCGCTCTCGGCCGCGGGGCACGCATAAGGCCCGCGTGTACACACGCCTCAACTTTGGGCCACGGCCACGGCCGAGGTCCGTGGCGCGTGCTCTGGGCGTTCAAAGTCGCTAAACCTGGCAATTATCTACGGGATCTGTCTCCGCCAAGCTAGGGCCTGCCAGGACAATACAAATCCCTATATTTCAAGATGGTGCTCTGCTCTGCTTTTGGCTGCTGCTGCTGCTGCTGCTGTCTTCTGTCTGTGTTCTGTCCTATTTCATTGTCCATAGAACGCTCTGCTATATTGCAACCACGGAATAAACTAACAGCAGTCACACGCACATCAAGTTCTTCCTGTTGTGACGACACGGACGGTGCACATGTGTGTGCGCGTGTGTGCCGTGTTTCCTGTCGACCTAGGAAGTAGGAACGAACACGTATTATACTTAATCTCAGCAGGGCAGGACAACTATGATTCGAACGCACACTTGCTCCGCATTTCAAAAGCAACCGTGCAGCCATGGTACATACACACTACAACAGCACCAGCGGTTCAATAGCAGTACAACAGCACCAGCGCTACGCACTTTGGCTTTTGTGACAGCGATGGTGCTTTTGTGTTCGTATGTGTTTGCAGTATTCAATAGGAGATACTTGCACATGGGCAATATTTATTTTCACATTTCCACGCACAATTTTATAATGAAGCACCCGTCGTCGAGCCTCATCCTGTTACACAGCAGTATACAGCAGTACTCGGAGGTAAATACCTGGTAAATACTGCACGTAGGGACGCCTGATGGCGAGGATGCTCCCACTTTTCAACTTGCGACACCTCCGTTATTTGAAGTCAACACCATTCCGAAGGGGAACGTTGTATTTATATGTGCCACACTATTAATAATAATACAAGAGTGGAAGCAATGAGTTTTTTTTCAGTCCGGGTGAAATCTCCATCATCAACTGCATTAGGCTACGTAGGCTGCCGGCCGGCACTCCCTCACATGCCATACGTCGTAGACACCCTGCCTTGGTCCTCGATAGCGAGATGTGATGCAGTGGCAGTGTGTGTTGTTGTTACGAGTGCTCTACAGGCTCGTGCGGTGTTGTGACGAGTGCTCTACAGGCTCGTGCTGCTCAAACCCATGGCGTGCCTCCGTTTCTTCTTTTCAAATCCCACCAGATCTCAGCCTATACCTGGTAGTCCAAATAGACCACTCTACAGCAGTAGCAGACCCCCCTCTCCAAACTCTTGACGGCTTGAGACGAGACTGGTGAGATCATTTTCTCCTATCTTGTCCGTCCCTCCAACGCCGATCGCATCGCAATCGATGGAGTGTGCGTCGCTTATCTATTCATTGTCGGAGACAGACACATCCAGACATGAGGAAATAATTGAATAACGGGACCCTCAGTCGATAGTTTTCAGTGCCAAATACTCTTCCTCGTGTGTGTGCGGTCTGCTGTACGTACGTGCGACCCGATTAGGAAGAGGATTATTTGAGGCCTCATTCTAACACGTGTGATGTTAATAGTAAGATAACACACCCCCTCGGACGAATGTGCTATTTTCAAGCTGCTTTTGTCGACAACGGGGAGAGTGTAAACATAACATAACATAACATAACATACGGCCGTCTGTTGAAATATGTTTCGACGAGATATTTATATTTCCAAAGCCACTACTCGTACTTGTACTCGTACTCGTCTCGTACTTGTACTCGTACTCGTACTCGTACTTTCGCCGAGTTTGCCCCCCCCCGTTTTGGAGTGAATCGGTTCGGAAATTCGTCACAGGGTGTGTTTTGCGTGTTATACAGCTACCTACATACACGCGTCTGCAAACTGCCTCATGTACAAGGTTGAGGTTCCCCTTCGAAATGTGGGTGACTTGAAATCCCGGGGGTGTCGCAGGTTGAAATGGGGGAACGAAGAAAAACGATCCCATATGAGACGTCATGAGGTTTGACGATGTGTGTTTGAGTTGTGCATCGGACGTGAAAATGTGTTCGGGACTGGATCTACTGCTGAGCACGGACAACGCACACAAAATCACCGCCGTGTTTGTCAGAACGCAATTGGTTTGAAGCGCGGCTGTTGTTATACCGGTGTCGTTGTACTGTGTGTAACACGATGCACACGCTCAAGCGCATACCACAAGTCCACATTCACACAGATCTCCGGTCACTAACCTTGTGTGCGCTCACCGCATCCACGAATGACTCGATTGTTCGACCACTACCATAGCCCCCCCCCGATCGGAACTGCGGTAAGCACCAGCCTTGTGTGTACTTACCGCATCCACGAATAACTCCAACTGACCTCTTCTACCATAATCCCTCTAATCCGAATTATGGTAAATACCGGTAGACGTAACCGCTTCGACACGTTGTCTGGCGATATAGTATTGTTGGCCATGCAAAGTACCTAGGAATCCGGTGTAGCACGAGCTGAGGATGCCCAAGCAAGTAGGTTTTGCCAGGCACACCAAAGGCCCTGCCAACTACCGAAATAATCATCCCTATCTAGCCCCTATCGAACTCAAAAAGTAAGGTGTCCTCAATGGCAACTTCCGTAGAAGCGGGATTTTTCTCGCGAGTTACAGTGAACATCGATAGGGTACCTTCAGCCAAACCATATGATATTTCGTCAACCTAGTGTTTTTCTAATCTCTAGAAAATTGGCACCCTGTGTGTCACCCAAACTTCGCCAGCTTATCCATGTGAATGGACTGGTTCATGTTGTCACAAATTTTGACACTCCAAGTTCCAAACCCAATACAAAATGTGTCGTTTACATGTACTACTAATAGCACTCCCACGAAAATGCCCCTTGCCTTGGCCAAGCACATGATACACGCATCAGCATAACACCGCCCAAAGCCAAGACCCCCCATGACATATATCTCTAGCATGGATTGTGTCCAACCTTGGACGTATTATGCGTATATCAACGTGGTTCCTCCATATCCTTTCTCCACTATAGAGTAACCCCCCCCCGTTACGGTATACGTAACAAATTCTTAGTATCCTAACTATGGGCGTTGACATGACTTCCAGGTAGGTACACGACAACGTAGAAGAAAGCGATCATCACCAAACACACTTTATTCCCCGGATCCCGATATGATTGCCAGGCCCAGCTTCCAAAGGTATCCAGCCCCTCTACCCCAAACACGAAAGTAGGTGTACCGCATAGAAGATTCAAAAGGAAACAGAAGACGAGGAACATAGTGTAGCCATATACCCAATCTAATAAAAAGCGCGTGAGCCAGGGGATCACTGAACGCCATAATGTTGGATCTGGATAGCAAACTGCAACAAAACGTCACCCGCCATTGACATTTGCGGTATCTCCGTCATACAGAGTACCCAACCATGTTTTGCGTCATGGGCATGAATATCGTTCTCAAAGACAGACCGTTTCCGGAAAGATTGGCTACCAAGGCTCTGCTAAGGGGCAGACAAGTCCTTTCTCGTTGCTAATAAATTATATATTTCGAAAAGTTATGTTCTTTAAACATTCCCTATGTAAACAAAACGATAAAGCGAACACACAATGGAGAAACCAATGACCCTAGTTACCCCGTATACTGTGTCGTATATGCTTCCAAGCCGTGTATGTGTGAACTCGTATTCATCTTCACAACTGAACACGGAATTTTGATAAAATCAGTAACTACTGGGAAGACATACCTTCGTCGACCGTTTGGTAGAATCGACGGGCAGCTATAGTTTCTTCATTTGACCCTGTCGCTCGCTGGACCTCTCCATAACAGTACCACCAGTCAGCAATAGCTGTGGTCACATCAGCCTGCTCCTTGGTGCTGACGGCTCCTGATTCTGCTGCCGCTTCAGAGTTCAGAGTTACCCAGTCCTGCTCGGTCTGATTTTCCCGTACCATAACTTTAACGTTCGTCGAGACCGCTGCAGCAGCCTGCGAGAAACTACTTTGGCTTCCCACAAGCACGTCGGCGGCTGCGAAGCAGTCGAACGTCTCGAACACTGACGAATTCAAGAATATTTTCTGCCACGGAAGGCAACGACGACGGTTTAAGTTGTCAGTATCGGCTAACTATATAAATACCTCAAGCTCTACAAATGTCCCCAGCTACCATGCTTATCTTGTGCGATCGCATTTGAACAACGCTGCCAACGTGTGAGTGCGACGATCGGTTGAGGAGGGGGAGGTGAACAGTCCGATACATTAATTACCCGGCCATAGAGACATGAAGGTAGCGATCGATACGCGACCAACGCTGTTCATGTGGTAGTGGAATGTAACAGCTGCAAGTACAACTCTACATTCGCGATATTGTACCTATACCTCACCAGTTGTGGCGGCTACGCGGGAGGGTGCACTGAATTCTCGCACGGTCGTAATCGTATGACCATACACCCTCGTATTCCTACAATCGCGGGACGGAAGCCGTTGGGCATCCACCAGCGAGGTAGGCATTGCTTGCACGTCGAGCGAAGCGCCGTGAACTATTGTGGGAGTTGCTGAAGGGCAACCTGCATCTTGCTAAAACTGCCTATTGGGTGGACTTGCGTTTGGACGACAGCTTCCTACGGGTTAAGCAATGAATAATGTAATAAAAGTTTGTTTGAAGGTTAACTAATCTCAAATCGCCGCAGTCAGCGTAACAATTCGGGTCGGCTGACCTGTCGTTCGTGTGATGCCTCTCACCTGGCTGCAATTAAGTCCAAACTCCAAACATGACTCGTGCCCAATATCCCAAGTGAGTGGCTTGCCGTGCTCGTCTGGCAGCTGTAATCCTTTCATCGTGTCGGGCCCCTCGCTAAACACCAATACGGACACATGCGCGGCGGGGCTAGATGCAGCGATCCCCCGAATGACTGATTTCACAGCCGCAGAGAAGTAGCTGTGGGGGATACTTCTAAACCCATGACGAAACTTAATGATGTCTCCTCGTCGAACATGAACCGCAATAACCCATGGTCGTTTCCTTTCACATGAGTACCCCGAGTCTTTCGGCTCAATACCAATCGTGGGCGCATGATGATCCTCGGGTAAAAAGGCATGGCAGCGTCCACGGATTTGGGGGGCGCTCCAGTACACGTTGCGCAAGGCTTGACGGGCGTAACGGCATACAAAAGCATTTGAATTTGGCTTTGAAACTGGTATTCCCCAATCATGAAGCATGTGCGCTTTCATCGCGTTCGCCTCATACACCACGGAGGTACGGTTTTCCTGTTTGAGAAACCAGGCATCACTATCTCCTTCAGGGAAAGGCACCGTCTGACGGGTCGCATTTTCAAACGCTCCTGGATCCTGGATTTCCAGCTGTGGGTTGTGTGTTAGGCCCATATAAACGCCGAATTCACCCGTACCGTGAGCAGTGGTGATCGGCCCAACAAAAACTGGTTCCAGATCGAACGATATCGCCCGGTTCAGCGCCCACGCGACCCTCATAAGGCTCACACCAAGCCCTCCCAGTGGCTGCAGATTGCTGTACAAGAGATAGCGGTGATGGGGCTTGCCCGACCACAAACGGCACGGCCCGTGCCATTCCTCGCGATTGGCGCATCGTCGTGATGGGGCCGTCGCGGTAGACGCGAAATCGTCTGCTGCCGCCGGTGGTTGTCGACGACTTACTCCAAATTCTGGACCGTGTGACTCTTGCTCGTGACTTGATAGGATGAACGCGGGCTGCTGGGCATCTGTAATTGCAGACATTTGCACCACGGAGTCGTGAATGAGGAATTTAAGCGTGGGATCCGCTATATATATCGCTAGGGTTTACAACTGGCCGCTCCCCGCGCAATGGTGGAGCGGCCAAACATGTGATAGAAAATATCGGTGGGAAGAAGCGCGAACTATCTTTCTTGCGTCAAAACTTGTTATTCAACACTATTACTAGCTCAAGTTATTCAATAAATTTCTAACATCCACCCTACCCTTATAGTTTACCTGACATATAAGACGTGTAATGTCCTACTGTTGACGTTTTTTTCGTATTTATTATTGACATGGATCAGGTTTTTTTTAATATTTCCAAACTCAGAATCGCTTATTTCTCTACAATTATATACCTGGTGTGCAATCCGAGTCTATGTATTCGAATGGGCCTCTTCGTGCCATTAGTGTACTGACCAAAATGTGTGTTTTGCGCCAACTACGTCATACACAGACCTATACATGGCAGGTAGGTCTATATCCTTACTATTTGGGCTTCTCAGTAGTGGCAGCAGTGCTGGCAAAAACTTTCGGCTAGAGAGCTAGACGATCATCACCACCAGCACTACAGTAAGACGGCTGTAAGAAGAATATGCATACATATATGCACAAACTGCAACCTCGTCATGAAATCACACACCGCACACACCAAAGGAAGCAGAGCAGCAGCAACGAACAGGGTATAGTATATGAAAAATACCCTGGTACAATAGACGGCACCCCATACTACTAACCCCACGCGGGCATGCTGTACAATATCCCATGCAGAGCCGCCAACTCAACCGCGTACATGCCGAGGAGCAGTTGAAGGATACCGTTTCCCTACGTGGCCGACTTGCTGCATTGTTGTAGTTACATATTATTGTTGTTTCGGGTTTACAAACATTCGCCTCCCTCCTCATGCCGAAGACGAACCCACTACTACTGCAGAGCAACAGCACTAAACTCTTCCTCGCGCTGGTACACGCACAGAGACAGTAGCAGTAGCAGCAACAGCGGTAGTTGTGTGGATAACGACGGTGACACCCGTCCTCAGTCAACTCCGAAGAATATACGGAGACAGATGCGTCATGCCAGCTAAATATATCAAAAGAACGGTCTGTAGATCGTCAACTCTCGTCGAATTGTGCTTACTCACCCTAGAGTACAATACCATGCGCTCTCGACCGTTGATGCCATTTGAGAAAAAAACGTCCAATCTAACTGTCTTCGTGGTTACCTGCTAGACCACCGGGGCGGCCGGCTTTCACTACCGGGATTGAATACCGGGGTTAGCACTAAAGTTGCAGTGTGAGACTTAGTTCACTTTCGTTTATCGCCGAATGTATAGAAAAAAACGTACACGAAAAAGCGCGAACTTGCCAAACACAGGGTCAACTCCAGCATTCTTCTAAGAATGTCTTCAACACACCAAACACGTAGTCACCGCTGTCAATGTATCCCGACGGCCGAGACTGCTACAACAGAGAAAAAAATCTGCTTCGCGGAAAATTCTGCATACAATACCTGAATGTTCTACGCGTACTTCACGGAATCAACAAACATCGGGAAACTGGCCATACCTCGTGCGGCGGAAGCCACCGCCGCCGTCGTTGATGTTGCCCTATTGGTATGCCCGTTCAGACCAGGACGATGGTCGTGTGAATTGGACATTATTACTGGGACAAGCCACATCACAGCGACACAAATGAGTTGCGTATGTAGAGTTGACAGCCCCCTGCACAAACAACGGTAGCGGCGAATCCGCGTAATATGTCAAACTCGTCTGAGGCACCGGCAACTTGTCGTCTAGGTATCCTGAGGCAAACATAACCTGTGCCCTTGACGAACGTACGGGGTTTGGAGTTTGAGTTGCGACGGTGGTCGCTTGTAAAGGAATACAGGCGACCGGTATATGCCACACAACATATGTACGAAAAAACGTTGCGAATGTATCAGGCATATAGGCAGCTTAATTTTACATGTAGGCAGCCACCCTCCTTGTGTAGTGTATGAGTCGATGGACACACACGCGGTCCTGGGCCTCGGAGGCTGTTCGAAACCCTTGGCATATCCTATTATATATCTTGACCGACACACAACACGCCAGTGATCGGACGAATGTTGATATTTGGATCGGCATGTACGGCTAAAGAGTGCAGACTACAACATAGGATGAAGTGTATCCAAACGCAATCAACACAATCTAGAATGTTCGAGGTTTCAGGTATATTTGACACCGGGTTGGGCCAACTCAGTGCGTACTCAGCTGCAGACTGTTGTCCTGCCGTTACAAAAGCTGTATACTAAAGCAAAATGAAACGAGCGGGGTACTCACATTATCAGTGGTATCACACACAGGTCGAGTCGACCCTAGCCTTTCTGTGACGATGGATGACCTTCCAGAATATCTCGTGAAACCTGATCGAAGCGCAGATGGCGTGTGTATGATTGTGTTTTGTTTCATTAACACGAAGAAGAAGCGAAGAACTAAACTGCAATTATTTCACACGAGCTTTTGTATTTGCAAGTGCAGATAACCCACGATGGAAAAAACGTACTCTGCGATCCTCTCACATACAACAGCCGCCCTTCCTGCCCACTGGATGATTACCCGACATGTTTGCAGCAACTCTATATAAGCGCACTCAATTACTCATGGGTCCCGGAAATAATCGCGATTGATCCTTGGGGGACGACGCTTTCGGAATGCCCGAGGCATGCTTATTTTTCATTAATTTTGTTGTACAAGAGTAATCGAAAAGGTCTTGCAGAAGCACAACACTTGTCGTTCGAGGGACGAGACGATTCTATGTATACTTGACAAGACGGCCTGCTCGTAAACGAGTAAATTTGAACGGGCGAGCCTCGGCATTGTAGGTTCCCATAGATAGGACCAAACAACCGTCTCCTGCCGGCTGCTGGGGGTGGATGCGTACTCATGTCGTGCACAGATGTAGGCGTATGACCAAAGACCAGCGCATCCCTACAACGCCGGGACAGAGCGCATTGGGTTTTCGCCAACCAGGAAGAGCCAAATGCTAAGGGGGGAAATAATACCTAAAATACACATGATGAACGCATCGCGATATAGTCAAAAATGAGGTCAGGCCATGATGTAGATCGGGTTGTCCGATTGAATCGAATGCACCTCCTGATATTAACCGCCCTTCTATTGAACGGAATGTATGGCTTGCACTTCGTACGAAACAGCTCTACAAACAAAGCCTTCGTTACACACATTTGTATGTGTACCTTCTCCCGCCAGGCTCGAGTCAAGCTCGCATAAGTTCGGGAAACGAGGTCCGGTTGCGTCGGGCATCTCCCATCGCTTCTCGTTCAATTGGGAATTGGTACACTTGCCTTTGTTGTTCGTAGCGTTCAACGTTTAAGTTTTAGATTGAAATATCCCTCAAGCTTCCAAATTTTGAGTTTTCTGGAATGTTCAGTTAGCCCCGAGGCGAGATCGAACAGACGTGTACTAAAGACACAAGGCACCGCACCATATCAAATGAGCTAGGTCGCTTTTAGGAGAGCGTCAACCCTGTCCGCAGTTCGTGGTACCGTGTCGTTGAGATGTATGAACGTCAAGTTGACTTTGTGGGTGGGTGGTCTTTATAGTAAAGGAAATAACACACTGGGAAGGTGGGTATGATTCGTTGGTGTATACCCTACCAGGTAGTGCAGAAGGCATCCAGTACGTACACACGGTCGACACACATTAGACATTACCGATTAACGCAGCTAGCAAGCACAGCATTCCACCACGGGGCAGTCGCTTAAGGTTCCATTGGGGCTTCGGGTCGTAGGTTCAGCTTATCTGCGAAAACTAAACCTCCGCAAATATTATCTATCAAGTGGCGACCGCACCTCGCTGTACACACGCCACACACAAATGACAGCGCGCAGCAAACAGTTGCACAGCACTGCCTGCTGATGCCTGGCTAGACTTCAGTTTCAAGACCGAATATCCGGTTTTCCAACTTCACCATAGAGTAGTAGGCCTTGCAAATGAACTAGGACTGTGCTGCTTCTGCTGCCTCTATACGTCGGTTACACTAACGAAGCACAGCATCCTAGCACGGTTTACTGGATTAGGATCCAGATTCGAGTCAGGGTTAGGGCTCGGGTCGGAGGGTCGGCTATATTTATGGGCCAAGCACAAAACCTCCGTAAAGTGTAACGCTCAAGCGGCGACCACGTCGTCGCCCTCTTCTGTTGGAGGGTGCACACGCCACATACAACAAACCCGAACAGCACCATTTGCAGTGTTGAGTGTGTTACTTTCATGCGGCCGTCCACGACGGCGGGATGACATGGTACTACTGATATAGGTGGTAGTTGTCGGCTTCGTAAGCAACAGTACCGTTGTATCACGGATATTTATATGTAGATTATTTATTTAATATAGAGCAAAGTACATATACGATACGGTATGGTATTGGGGATGCATAGGTATGGACTCGTGTTTGGCGAGCATCCTCGCTGTTAAATCACCACTGAACTTTAAAATTCAAATATCCCGTCGTATCCCCCTAATAATGAAAGCAAAACGTTCTTCCCCTAATCAAAAGTAAAAGGATGGCGTGCAGTATTTTTTTCTGTACTCCCCTGGCCAAACATGTACATTGTTGTATTGAAGTTTGATTTACATACTTGAATCGATAGGAGTACATAGATTCCGAGCCGCCTATGCAAGGCATGGGAAACAACATAAATGGTACAGGTTTATAAAGGGAAACGTCGTGTATACAGCGTGTGGTTTCCTTATCTCTATAAGGCGTTTTGGATAACCCACCTCCCATAAAACCTAACTCTAGTCCTAGCGCTAACCGTGAAAACAACCCAACATACACCCTTGGTCGACACGTAAGGAAGTTGGCCGGAAAAACATCGAACACGTATGTTTTTTAACACCTCGACCAGGGGCGGCCGGGGATTTTGATATCATACACCTAACCCCGCCCCCCTCGAAAATTAATTTTTAAACAGCTTTTTGTTTTTTCAGTGTATGATATCCATCGTGCATCGGTGTACGTATCATACGGGATTTGTGTGACACAGTAAAGTACCGGAGAGGCGCAAACCCTCACATCGAATCAAATAGCGTAACATGACACCACACGTACACCCCTCGTGCGACATATTTCACCTCGAATGCTTGTTCTGCTTAGCCACGATGTAGTATGAGAGTGTCGAACACTGGTCGCGATGTCGCCGGCAGTGACGTACACGACGTGTGTACAGAAGCATGTGGGACTTGTGTGGGACGGCAAACTGCCGATGACACCAGGCAGGGTCAGCAGTTGGTTTCCCTGATCGATTATCGTTGCAAGGGTACACACAGGTGTCGAAGATACCTACCTGGGGTCTATCGATATATCTGCTAAGAAGGAAGGAACCTGCATGTTGATCCGACCAAGCTTGTCGACCAAATACAATGTGCCGAAGCAAGAAAAGAACGCACTCGACATTCCATGCCAAGCCTGCCGATCCCACGAGTCTTCGCGGCCTTCTGATCCACCTTCGAGCGAGTTCATAGCTCCTTTGTTCCTCTCACTACTGCTGCATGCAGTCGCTGTCACTACTCCTGCTGCAGTAGCTGTCACTACGCAGTTGCGGCCTCCTCGCATAGGTCGCAGCGCCGCCCAGTAGTATTGTAGTACTATGGAAGGCCTTGTATCAAGCAGGGGACGGCTCTCTACCGTCCCTTGTGTTCAATAGAGGGAAAATATGTCAGGAGACGGGCAACCGTCAAGCAATCAGTCAGTCAAGGGCGTCCGTCAAGGCATTTCCATCCGGATTGTCCCCTATCCCCGCTAGAAAAACGACTCATTATCTCTGTGGAAACCCCTATTTATTATTTGTTTATTTGTGCTACTGGCGCGTGGTGCTACGGTAGGGGGGTCATGTATAAGTGCTTGTTTTTCACCTGCACAGAGCCACTCGGCCGAGTGACTGCTTTACTGTGTGGTACTCATAAGTGTGTTTGTATTTTTGTTGTTCTATATGCAACGCCATCGGGGATTTTGTTACGTAACGCGAACAAACTATGTTTAGGTCCAATGTTTAGCGAGAGTCGGAGCCACTCGTCCGAGTGGCCAAAACCCGGTAGTGAAAATGTGGGAATCCCCCCTATCGTAGCACCAGTCTGGGCTTCAACACAACATCGTGAAGGAGCGAGAAGATACGAGGATATTGCTGTGTCGCTCGTTGCTCGTTATAAGAAGTATACTGCTGTAGATCTGGACTCCGAACAAGAAAAAGAATGGCAGACTGGCAGACAAAAAATCTCAACAAAAAAAACAGTTACTAAAACATTTGGTCAGGCGTTTTCCGCACAACGGGGATATTTACTTCGTGTCCCCGGGATTTGCCGTCAAGGCACGTCCGTCAAGGCATTTGCCCTGAACCCGTCCGTCAAGGGGTAAAAGTGCCGTCTCCTGACATATTTCATAGAGGGAGGGGACAGTGTCCGGTAGTATTGTAGTACTATGGAAGGCCTTGTATATCAAGCAGGGGGGGGGGCGGCTTCATACTGTACCCTGTGTTCAGTTTTATATGGTTGTTGTGCAGGCGTAGAGGGAGGGGACGGTCTCAGGTAGCCCCCCCCCCTGTCAAAAGGTCAAAGTTGAACAATTCGACGTGAGGTGTCGAAAACATATTTTTCGACCACCCTCGCCTCGACCCTGTGTATAAACAACAATACATTTACGTAAACTGGGGTCGGTCGTTACGAGCGGACCGTAAGACAGTTCTTCTTCGTGACAAATGGCCCTTATTAGCTTTTAGCTTTTCATTTTTTGCTGACAGCACCACGCCTGCAGGTCATCAGACAGAGCCGATGGTTCAGAGGTACATCAGTAGCACACGATCAACTATTATTAATATTATCTGCTGCTATAGCGCATGCCTAAGTCATGTGGAGCTATAATACAAGTACGAGATACCAGGTATATATTTCACGCGTGCACGGTGGTACGAAAAATTACCAAATGTACTGCTTTTCTTTGCACCATGCTTTTTCATTTCGACTTGGCCCAGTGGGTTGTTGGTCCACACTATTAATACTATATTAATACTAACTGTACTACAGCTGCCTTAAGTCTTCATTGCATCTACTATACCTTAACTCAGACAATTTTCCCAGGCGGTCGGTGGTCGGGTTTTAATGTCGAGTACCCAGGTATGTTCCAACCTTTTCGCCCAATAATAGCATGATCGGCAAGTTAGATCCTCAATGATAGCGCTGAACCTCTATTAATGGCACGGATTTGCTACCGCTGGACGACCCACAATTATCTTGAAACCATCAAGTAGGGGCGGGGCGGACAAGGCAGAACATGTAGTTTGTTTTGTGTGATAACACCTCTCGTCCTCACTTGTTATCAACAGGCGGCTATCTGTAGAAGGCACGAACCCCATGGCAAAGGAGTTCACGCCATCATCATCTCCAGCACCGTCAGATATTCCACTCGAAGCTATGCCAGGTGAACCCACAATCCCTTGTCTGAGAAGTTGCCCATTCTTGATGCGACGTATTAATAGTGAGTTGTTCTCAACGTTTTGATTCGATCGTGCAAACCCTACGTAGTGTTTTTGACTTATTTGCGAACATGGCCAGTCCATAACTGCAACACAACAGCCGCTGCGGCCATTTTTGTCCTAGCTGGTGCAGGAAACAGTAGATGTTGGCGCCTTGACTCGAATATTTTGAAGATCCCTTGGTAGCATTAGCATTGTAACGTGTTCTCTGAGGTGCGTGTATCAGGCGACACCTGCAATAGATACGATACAGCACGCAGGATATTATATTATATGGTATGATATGGTATGTTACGATATGATATGATATGATATGATAACACGCCCCCAGGGATGAGTTCCCGAGCCGATTGCCTTCAAAACATGGCGAGGCACACAAAACGAAAATTGTGGCGTAGGAAATATCTCGTCTATACCTATACCTATACCTTTCCATAAACGGATAGACGGATAGACGGCGTTTGCACTCTCCTCGTTGTCGAGAAAAGCAGGTATTATCTATTATTATCTATATGATTTTACCAGGTATCTATTATCTACCAGTATGATGTATTATATATTATGTATTATATCACAATCGTCCGAGGGGGTGTGTTATCTTACGATCTTACTATCTTGCTATTCGTATATATTTGTATCGCACGTGTAGGCCAGGCAGGGGTCAACAACACACACGTTCATTAAACCAGACGTCGCCCAACGTTGTTAACCTGCCCTTATATAGCGAGCACCACGCAGGAGAGTGCCGTCCTCTCAAAGGGAGACCTGGCATGTCTTTCTATTTATTAATAGTTTAGTATATATACTGGTGTGTATGTATATGTGTTGGTGGGTTTCAGTAGAGCGTTTCGTACAGGCGTCCACCATCGCCTACGTGGTAACCTGCATGCGTATTATACCATTTTTATGAAGTCAAATTATGTTGTTGAAGAATGCGCTTTCATCTTTATCGAAGATGATCGCCCAAAAACTTGTTGTGCAGGCCATCCTTCCGTTGGAAAGTGATCTTCCCTCTTCCCTACGTAGATAGCTGGGTTTTATCGTTTCATCTTTAAGTCGAACAGGTCGACTTAACAGGAGTTACACCCACGCCTGTACGCAGGTGGTCCTCAACTGCACATCGTGTCAGAAACGCTACCGGCCAAACGGGGGTTTTCAGCCGCTGTTGGCTCAGAAGTGAAAACCGCTGCTACCGAGGTGAGATCTTGAGGTACTTTGATACTCATTCCATGACATGCCCCCAGTATGGCGCGCGAGGTCTATGATAGCCTGCCGTCAACGCATGCAATTCAAATTGTTCAAATGGTTCGAATTGTTATGTACGACAACATTAATAATTTATTGTGTACGGAACAGCGCCCGTGTATAACTAACCTGCACAGCACGAACTTTATTTCTGTCGTTGTCTACCGACCCGCCACCCTGGTATTTACGCACGCTCCGCTGTTTGTGGCTCCGCCATGAAGACCCTCACGACTCTCCTCTGAGCCCCACCAAGTGCGATTATTTAACATACACACATTCGTGTAATATAGATTATTAATAGTAGCGTTCCCTACACTAGGAAGGGATATAGAGGAAAAGGGAGGAACAGAGAGGCCGCTCTATCCAGCAAAGGCCTACCTGGTATCAGTTAGGCGACACAGACACCGATACCGACACAGACCAACGCGGTCGCGTATTGCTGCGTATAAGCCACCTCCGTATTTCTCCATTCTCCAATAGTTGTTGCCAACAACCCGAGGCAAAACTTTCTAGAATATTCCTTGCTCCAATATTAGCCATACACGAACACCGGTAACAGCATCGTTCGACCATAAAAGAGCCCTCCCGCGGCAGGCAAGCTCTCAGCTTCGATTGTCACGCCAATGTTTAATGCCTTAGTATATACCAGGTACCTGGTATAGTAATGGGGTACTGGGGTACAGCGATACATCCTGTTCAACGCCCGTCCGCTGACGCCACTTGTATGCATTTTTTGTGTTGCCCACAGTCGACTGTTCAACCCGGGCTCGGGGACCGCGGGCAGAATCGAAGGCATCACCCAGGTGAGAAAGTAGTTGTTTTCAACCGACGTATCATATATACTTCGTATGTGCGACTTTTACCGGCTATGTCATGTTGCGCTCGCGCTCCTCAATCAGCTTGTGCTTTTACACAGTTTACAGTTTACACAGCAGTGCGCGATCGGTACGGCTGGGTGTACACCACGTTCTCTTACGCGAATTCCAACAGCGAAGGTTACTTGGTGCAAGTTAAAGTCCGGCCGTGTGTACGTGCATGCGTCGGTGTCCACGCGACGGCAGCCTTTTGTAGCGCTCATATATACATCCCGTATCGGTATGGGTACCTGGTGTGTCAATACATAGATTAGAGATGTTGCTCGTGCGTGATGTGCGGATGAGGTACCCCATCTCCAGCGAATAGCTAAAATCATCACAAGTTGGCGGCGAGTTCGTATTGATATGAAAGCAATACCCATGTTACATGCCATGGCACGGATTGATTTGAGTCTTGATCAGAGGCAAGCGGGAGCGGTTCATTCATGCTGATTGGGGAATTCTGTTTAATGCGCCACCAAATCTTGTGCCCACTCTAGAGTGGTAGGGCGCAGCTGGGTGGTGTCTGTGGACATGGGCAGGCAAAATATTGCTGCGATGTTTTGCGCGGTAGGCACCGACCATTATACACAATCGACGCCTGTTATTATTAGCTTCGTGCGACTATCATACCGATAGGCGAGAGCCAGGCGCAATGACAAGCTGTCAGTAGACACCGTACTCAAACGTATTCCGATCGATCCACGATGCCCTTGACTGTTTGGTTTCCTAAGGCGCGGCATGGCCGGCTCGAGCAACTGCGCTGCCTACCCCTCCTGGCCCTCCATCGTCCTTGCGACACCAGCAGATGGTGAGTGGTCACCAACTAGCTGAACGCGTTTATTGTGTACATCTAGTAATAGTGGGTCCTATATACTGTATTTCTGTGTGATTGCAGAATGGCAGACCGCTTACGGAGGGGATCGAGCACCTGGCAAAGCTTTTGCGAGTGTGACAGCACGTTGCCTAATGGTTCCCCTGCGGTTCGCCTGACCAGGGTGTAAATCAGGGGCAACGGTCAGGGCCTCCAGGCTTCCCCCCTCTGGGAATAATTTCAGAAAGGCGGGTGCAAGGGCAAGCATTTGGTGGATCACCAGGGCCTCTGCAACGACGAGAACGTGTCGATCACAGCAGACATCAAGGCAGCAAGCTCGGGCATCACACAGACGGAACATGGGATCCGAACAAGCGGAGGCCTTCATCTGATGCTGGTGAGTTTGCCTCTCCTACTCACACAGCACTTGTCGCGATCGAAGAACGTTTTTTGTCAAGTATCGCGCATTTGCGCGTAGGCGACGCTTACCTATCTACGTTGGGAGACATTGCCTCTGTTGTAATGTAAACGCGGCGACGTGCGGGTTCCACGCCATAAACTCCATGGCTTTAGCCAAATGACTGCTGGGGGCCACTTTCGTTTGTTTTATTCCCTTGCTCCGGTGTTTGTGCACGAGTGTTTTGTTTGAGAATGGGGGGCACGGCAATTGCAGCTGCTTTTTGATGTGCACCCTTTGAGTACAAAACAAAACAAGCACGGATTCCTCCAAACCTTGCCATCATAGTACCGTAGGTCCCCTCGGAATGTACAAGGTATGTCATTGGCGACACAATAATAACAATGCCCTGTGTTCCGAATGAACACTTACTGTAGTTTTACCAGGCTTGTGAAATACGTCGCACACCTCAAACAATAATGCACTGTCGATTCTAAGCCCGAGACGGTAAGTAAAAAGCGGATGCTCTTTCCAATTGCCACCGCTGTGCGACATCCGACAGGTCCCCAGCCTGGTGGCGTTCCTTATGCCGGGCGTTCACAGCGTAGGAATCGGAATCAAGGCGCCCTCTACCAAGTGCAATCGCACGGGCAAGCTGATAACCGCACGAGAAGCTCCACGAAGAGTGTCACCAGCGCTGGGCGCGACCAGTTTCGCGAGGACGCCAGCGGTCGCCCTCAACGAGTCGACCAAGACCAGGTCGGATCCAAGTCGTCATCTCGAAACAGGATCCCAAGCAACCAATCCAGTATTCGCCGAGCATCCCATGATCCAACGAACAGCTCGGGGCAAGACACCCCCCCGACAAAGGTAGGATACTTCCAATGTTGTATACCAGGTTCCAGGTAATTATACTTTGAAGGGGTTCCCCTCTACCCTTGCCATCCTAGTCCCTAATGCGCTTTCTGACAGTTCTGACAGAAGCCGTTTGCTCGCCTATGTATGGGTACAATGATGTACCGGTATCACTCCTTATCATTTTTATTTTTGCTAACAAATCAAACGTTTTAGGTGAGGAAACCGAACGCAGCCTCCGCGATATATAAATAGATAACACACATCATATCACGTGCGCAGGGTACATACTGTAGGTCGGCAGTCTTCCTGCCGACGCTTTTCCTTGTTTTGAGTACTCTCTGGAACGGTTGGGTGCATATTAATATCGAATCGCGGGTCGAAGAGAAACGATGTGCCGATCCGATGTAATCGCTTCTTAAATCCGATACGTAACTACTGTACCTGATATTGATTATCTACGGCACAATGCTGGTTCCGACGCGGCAGGTCCCTTCCAGGCGGCAAGAGATGTGTGTGGAACATGCTCAACAACAATCGACTGCAGATTCGCGCCCGAAGCCTCCTGGAAATTGTTACCCCAACGGGCCCGCACCAGCTCTGTCACCTATTGGGCCAGGTGATGTTCGTGTTCGTGATCGTGTCCCCTGTTGACCTGTCATTATTTGCCTTTCACAACCAAAATTGGCGCGAGGCGTGCTGGCGCTGCTGTGCACGTTCGCTGCCTGCCCATTTTGAGTTTGCTCCGTCTGGCCTATCATTTTGCGCACGCCGCAGGCCAGGAGACACTAACGAAAGGTGCACCAGGTAGACTGTCGTCTCCCGCGAAGCAGGACGCGCCGCTTGCCGAGGATGTGTCGTCCGATCAGAGCGAACCAGCTTTTGCATCCGGTGGTACTTCAAACCAGTCACCAGGGCAGTGGGTGAGCAACACCGGCGAACGCGCTGCTCGGCAGGTGAGCCTGTGTTGGTTGGTTCGTATTTAACTGTGTCGCACCCTATTACGTCAGCTCTTGATCGAGGAAGCATCCGACGGAAAACCTGCAGGTGGTGTCGTTTGTACGCGTTATTCTCCTCTCCTCATGCAATTTTACCGTATCAGTTTATGACTTCATGACTGACAGTAGTGTGTTCATGTCGAAAATTGCCTTCATGCATTGTATGCATTCTTGTGTTGAGTGTGTTTGGTGTGTTTGTAGCCTGTCGTACCGAAAATACAATCCTTGACGTATGATACTGCTCAAAACATTATCTCATTGAAGGCCAAATCCGGCGAAGATTCGGGAGGCCACTTACAACCGCACGTAAGCAAGGAGAAAGACAAGGAGAAAGCCAGGCCCAAGAAGAAGGAAGAGAAGACTTACCGACCTGGATCCAAGGTGCTCTTGGGTGAGTTACCATCCGAAATCGCTATGACACGCATTTGCACTATCACTGTCAATGCTGTAATTTTCCGCCCGGCCGGCCGCAATTTCAAATAAGAAGAATATTTCGGGCTTGAACACGTATCTGGGTTGCTGGCATGTGTATGTCGTGCCTGTGGTATCCGGTACGATGACATTGCCTGTTATCCTTGCTGCAGCACAGTGTAGCATCTCTGTCTCGCGCTTTTGTGACCACAGAGGTTTTATCTCTAGAATTAACCGGTACGGACACTGGGTGTGCTGGATGTCGACGGGTAGGAATAACGGTTTTAATATGAAGAACACGCACACGTATCATACCAGTGTGTACGAGCTGGTTCAGGCATGTCACCCCAAATTTCGTCAGCCACTAATGCCGCATGCAATAGCAACTCAAACATCACATATTTGGTATCATACTGACCGCCATGAACAGTGGAAGAGGGTGACATCGCCAGTTTTTTTCCCGAGGATCCAGGACTGGCGCTTCCGCCGAAACTGTGGCCCGACCAATCACAGGCCTTCAAAGAGGCCAATAATAGTCAGGCGTTTCCGTAGGAATATATATATACATATATATAGTTTCCCCATGTTTTGTTGTGAACGAGCCGCTCCCAGGTGGTCCAAGGCATGTTTGTACAAAGTTTCACGCAACTATTCGAAGATCTGACTGCGTATGATCAATAGTAAGTGTAATGATTGACGCCATAAATCGATTATACTGAAACTACTGTAAGTAATTACGAGACGATGCCGGAATTACACGTTTTACCGCGCAAAGGTCCAGATGTCACGCGGTTTTCATGAGATAAACCCTGAACTTTTGCCCACGTGTTCTATAATATGCCCCTGCCGAACCATTAACAAATGCTTTTTCTCTTTCTTTTTCGTCGCCGGTAGTTCGGGATCCCTTCAGACCCAAATCTCCCCCCAAAAAACAAAAATCTAAATATCTGGCGAAAAAAACAAAACGAAAATCCCAACCGTTAACCGGTCGGCAGGGGTTTATATAACATATGTGCCAAATTTCAGGGTCTATCTCCGAAAAACGGCGTGAACTTTGGCTACTGAATACATTTGGGGTGATTATGCGTGAACCAGACTGCAGCCTCTAGGTATGGTAAGTTTATTGGAGGCTGGTTTGAACCTCTGTCCACCATACGCCAACGCACACAAGCTGACGGCAGAGTTAGTAATAAACTAGTATTAAAGTATTAAAATAGTGTCCTGCTGCGCGAGTTCCTAGCGACAGGTATACTATACTATCTTACGCTGTATACTTCGTGTCGTGTTTGCCCGGCGGCTAGATTCCGCACGAACCCTCGTCATTAGTTTACATCATATATTTATAGCCACAGTGTACCCGGTCGCCCCGGTAGAGTAGTGGTCAGCTTCAAAGGCTACTATCATTGGTACCCAAGTTCGAATCCCACCGTGGTGAGAGATTTTGACTTTATTCGCTTTATTTGAAAAAATAAAAAGGAACCAATTGCTGAGAGCGCCTTCGTGGCGTGGGTAGGCGGAATCCGACGCAAGTCGACGAGGGAAGAAAGTGCTGAAATCTTCTCGCGATAAAAATGCAAGGCAAGAACCGTAGTGGGGGAGGAGGGAGAAGAGTCTACTTTGTGACCCCGGATCTGAGTTACGACCAGGAAGGAGAGAGAAAGGAAGGGCGAAGATAATATAAATGGGATAGACGGAAAAAAAAAAAAAAAAAAGTGTACCAGGTACTGTACATCTTGATCTTTGGCTTCGGGCCTGTGGATTTCCAAGCGGGTATTCGAAAACAGGCGACTCGTACGATCTCGGCCAGCCTAAAATCGGATAATATTCAAGAAGGCTGTAGCGCCGCCGCTTTTGCGAGTAAGGGCGTGGAAATTGGACACACTGGCACAAGTAAGTGTGTACATGTGCGTCCTAAAATCTTTAGAATCCGAATCGATCTCGCCGCGTCATTAAAAAACACTCAAGAGTACCATTTTTTTTTGCCGATATTTATACAATGTATAATCCCTATGAGGTAAAAAACTCGTCCCTCCCGATCATGGTGAAACTTGGTGTAGACAGTGCTGATGGCACGAGGAGACGATCGATATCAGTTGCATTGCTCAATTCGCCACCCACCAAGAGATACGAAAAAACGTCTCCCTTTTACAGTAGACAAGTACTGAAGTATATATAGTGACGAGGACGAGTTGTATTTTACTGCCATGATGCGTTCAAGTTAGCGAACTTCGATCTGATTTTTTAACCCCGTTTTTGTAAAGCACGTGCAACATTATGCAGTGCCGACTTAATTATTTATCTATTTTCAGGATAGTTGGGCTAATTCTTATGCCGTCGGATACGTGGATAAAAAAAGCCTGTTTCAGATCCGAGACTAAATCGGGCTTTCCTATACTGTTCGTCAATAACCTTTTCGATTCAAACTTTTTCGATCGAGAAATTCGATCCACGCATCCCGTTGATGATTTTTTCGACGGGATGCGTGGATTGGATTTCTCGATCGAATTGTTTTTTGAAGCCCTCTCCACCGCTCTAAACACACCGTCACGCCATACAGCAGCAGCTTAAACACCTCTCCGATGCTGGGTTGACTGCTCTACAGCTGCTGCTGCTCACAGCACCTTCTAGAACCCGCGAGCACACGAAGCAGTTTTCAACGCTCGTATCAAACGCCCCCCCAAAAAGCACAAAAACCTACAAAAATCTACAAACTCGATCCGACTGACGATAGGGAAGGCACCCAGGCACACCCCGTCGAACTTAGAGTGGATCGGAAACCGTCTTTTTCTATCCTACAAAAACAACACGACGGCATCATAAATAGCCTTAAGGTCGTTAAATTAGTCATATTTCTTCGGACAGAATCATATATAAAAAAGGCCGGCACTGAATATGTCGATTGTTGCGTAAAAAACACTGTCTAAGTTTACGTGTTCAAACGCGTAAAATTGAGCGCAGCACGGCCAGTTAACCGTTCCGGCAGAGGCTTGGCTGGCCCAGCTAGTATTCCTTGGCAATATGGCAATGATTTATACCACAATACCAGATGCGTTTGGTGAACTGTTGGGGTGCAAAGGACGCTTATTCCGCCGCGATATCATGTCTTGTTTTTCGCATCGACCAGGACAACCAAAGCATTTTTTTTTGCCGGAAATCGTATCTTCTCGAATATCTTGATTAAGCACTACATCCAGGCTACAGTTTGATCGACGGTTTCTCGGGGTGTGAGTGGAGTTTGCTCTTGTTACCTGGTGGCCATTACCGCATGGTTGCTGTGGTTGTAGCACTTGAATCAGGTTGCAAAATTATTCAGAGTTGAAAGACAAATGGCCGAAAAGGCCCCCTATAATATTTACCTCTTCTCGCACAGTCATAGTTGTCTCCGTGAGTTCAAGGCACTGATATAGGAATACATGGTTTGGATTGTGGGCTAACGGCCACATCAAACTGCATCAGAATCCGCGTTATTGCAGAGGAGCAGTCTACGCCCAAAAATCTCGCCACTTTGGCCTGTTTCGGTTGATATTATTTTGTGCTTCTTTCCTACATGAAAAACAACCCCCCCCTAAATTTGTAATATTAAAATAAAAAAATGGTCCTCTTGTTGGTATAATAAGATGTACCTGGTACGTATATGGTTACAGTTCTGCAGGCGCGAGTAGCAGGCATGGCTGCTACTGCTGCCGATCAAGCAGCGTGTACGCGATCGCCGCCGGGCATGGGCTGGGTCATCCTGCCGCTGTGACCGTCGCCTATCAGCTGCTGCTGCTTGATGCTGCCGCTTGATGCTGCTGTTTTTTATTTTGATCTGGCACGGACGGCTGCTGCCGTGGTGTGTGGGCAGTCATCCCTGTGAGCGCTGGAGTCCCGCGAGGCAAGCGAGCTTGGCAAGTGTCGCTTATTGTGCGCTGTGGGTTGTGTCGTAGAGAGTGCTTACCCCAGGAGTTATTGCTCAAGGTGCAAGCAACTTCAAGAGCAGAGAGTACAGGCAGCTCGAACGAAGCCGTCCAACATCATTACGTACGAGTAGCAACGGAGATGAGCTTTGAGACGTTCATCATGACGAGGATACTTCACTGGTTCTGATTGGTTTATTTTCTAAAGGTCAAAAGTTTCATTTTTCATTTCAACTGGATCTCGTGACATAAATGGAGCCGATAACGGCAAGAATACGCGTTTAATGGCACCCTTAACTGCTGCTTTGAAAGTAACTCTGCGTCGAAGTTCGTGGGAGATCTCGGCTGTATTCGGTTTCAATCATGACATAGACGTGCATAAGTGGTCAAGTGGTGCCGATTGTAGAGCGAACCACAACTACTGTACTTCGTATATACTTTGCAGCCCGGGAAACCATGCAACCGTCGACGTGCCAGAGTGCTTCGCCATATTTTTTTACGATCCGTGCTTCACATGCCCAAAATGGATATACCTGACCAGGATTGTTTTTGATTTTATTTAACAACGCAGCAACGTCACTTCATGATACTTCGTATGGCATGCTATTTTCATCGCGACGCGTCTAGGCGTCGGGCGTGGTCTCTTGTGTCTTCGTGCTGACTTTCACGGCGCAACTCGTTGTTTTCCAATATGTTTGGGGCAGGAACCACTGCCAAGGAAACCAGCAGATCGAGAGGTGGTTCTCGCCCAAGCATTTCACAGCGTTTGAGGGTGTTGAGCGGTGACATGCGCAATTTTTTTTCCGGTATCATTGCCGCGGTACTTCGAACGATCAGCTGCCAGCTCGACAGGTGGGTTGTGCTTTAATACGTTCACCCCTTACGAGGTGATGAATATCATGCTCACCCTCAGCACGAGATGTCAAATATGTCGGCAACATTGACGATGCAGATAGTCTACCGTAGCCGTTTTGCCGTTATGCCTAGATGGCCGACGAAGCTTATGTTGGGACGCGATGGCGAACCGACAAGATCCCGTCTGCTCTTTGACTTGACCTCTTGTCGACTGGAGGGGCCAGGGCCCAGCAATGCCCGAGCTATTCCGTGTCATACCAAAGGTTCAGTTGCCACGAGGGTCGACGGCGGCCGCTCGCTCCACGTGCGCGTTTTTAACGTCTTTAGAGCTACGTGCACTCGAGTCCGCACACCGTTTGTGCCTGCTGCAGCTACAAAATACGTCCGTGCGGTTGATGTTACACTGGCACCGTTGATGCCGTTTTTGACCCGCAGCATGACCCAAATCACGTTTTGTATGTTGCGTCGATGCAAACTCCGCTGCGCCTCCGCCGTGTCTGAAAAAACAGGTTGCACCTGGTTGGGCGCTTTCTGGCCGTTCTTTCGTGTGTAGCAGCTTTTGGGGTGTCCCTCTTGAGCGTACTCATCATGGGCATGTCGTGGCTGTTTTTGCTTGGGCTTCGGGTTCATTCTCTTGCGCTGAAGGAAGCGACGGGCAGCATTCACGTCGTGGTCTGCTTCCTCTTCCCATACTGCTTCCAGTGAGTGTAGAATAGACGCAACGATTGATAATATTTTACCACAGCGGATCTATTAACAGGTTGAAGGTCAAGACGCTTCGCAGCAGGAGCGCTAGTACATTTTGTGGGCGATGAGACTGTTCGTCAACCAACTGTTTAGAATGAGCTCCGTCTGTATTCCTGCACTTATGCTCACCATGTGCTGTTTGCTCGCAGGTACCTGGTGTCGTTCATCGGCGAATGGGCGCCCCACTGGCTCCCCGCTTGCCTTTGGTACAGCTTTCTGATGCAAATGTTCTGCACTTCCAACCACCAATATAAGGTGAACACGCCCAGATTTTCGTTCGTGGAGAGTATGCTCTTTGCTACTTTCGTTGTCGATACAAGTCTTGGAGTCTTGCCTCGAGACTTGCCACTGCATGTAGGCGACGGAAGTGACTGACCTACTATTGTCTACGCTTCGTTTTCGACTCTTGCACACCAGCACTCCGTGTCTTCCCATCTGGTTCCCGCTCTCCGAGCACTACTGCCAGTGGCTTTTCTCTGTGAGGTGCGTGTGGCGACCCGTTTATCCAGTTTCCCCATAACATGGTACGCACCAGAGTATGTTTGCCTTTCTATGACGTGGCCTTACGTTGCTGTGGGCCGCAGCATTTACGGATGGATACGTACGTCTTTAGTAGTTCGTCTAACTTTGGGGATCGCTTGTTTTGGCGGGGCAAACAAAAAGGACATATTTGCCTTGGTACCTCGTACGCGTCCAACCCAGGAGCCCACAACTCACATGCGCAATGCCCCGAATCAGGTGCCGTCTGGACGCAGCTATCTGTTGGCCCTCAGTGGATCTGAACTGCTCCTACTTTCCTTCACACTGGCGGCAGTGAGGCTTCGTTGCCTTTTCAGCCCGATATTTCTTTTGTCGTGGTCTTCCCAGGCGAGTGAAATTTGCGTGTCAACGTCGTGATCCTTGCCAAGTTCAGGATGAGTAAACACGAGTAAACGGGAACTATACCAGATGTTTTACATCGGTAGGGCTGTGGGTGTGCCGACTATATGTCGCCGACCTGTTATTTTGTTGGCTAGGTATTCAAGTTGGTTGCGTTTGGAAATTGGAAGAATTATGTGTCTTTGTGCCTTGAACTTCGTGTTTGTGGCTCGACTTTTAAGTTTTTTATGGTAGTTTTTTAAAGGGGGGTATATCCCCCGGGTTTTCGGCCATTTGGGGGTATAGGCAAGATGCGCCCGCGGCAGGTGCTCCCGCATGCCCAAACCTGTCTCGAACGTAATTCCGACGCGCTGGCGAGATGCCCGAAGCCCATGCTGAGCACGCACACAACTTTTTTTTTTCCGGGCACGTTTTTGGGCCTATCGGGACAGTGGCGCATGAGGGGGCAAAACGATCCCCCCCTTTGACCGCATGTTGGGGGGAGAATACCCCCACAAATCTACTAAATTTATTTACTGCCCCCAATTGACCACTATTTCCCCCACTTGGCCGAAACCAAACCTCCTTTTGACCACCTGTGACAGCCTCGAAAACGACTACAAGTACACGTGTCCACGCCACCGCCCAACCGCCCGAATAGACGACGGGCGGAACATCCAGAACTTGCAAGTAGTCGCGACCGTTCGTCTCCCAAGAAATCTCGGCACAACTGCAAATCAAATATTTAACAGACGATATAAATATACCGGCTCTTCTTAGAAAACACGATGGTGATGAAAGAATCAGAAGACATACACGTATACCTAGGTCGTGTGGTTGCTGGGTGCTCGGTGCCTGGTTGACGGGCGGTAGGGGTCCTTGGGACACAAACATACTTCGTAACGAACGGTCCTTAGTCTTCTTGTGTGATGTATCATATGTCTTCCTCCTTCTTTCCCTCGTATCTATCCCCAAGACCGCTACGACGTATGGTACTATACGTTCTACAGTAACCCCACGACGTACGTACACGTGTATGTCTTCTGATTCTCCCTATAAATACTTGATTTGTACTTGTGCCGATATTTCTTGGAGACGAACGGTCGCGATTACTTGCAAGCTCTGGATGTTCCGCCCGTGGTCTATTCGGGCGGTTGGGCGGTGACGTGGATACGTGTACTTGTAGTCGTTTTAGAGGCTGTCACAAGTGATCAAAAGGGGGTTTGATTTCGGCCAAGTGGGGGAAATAGTGGTCAATTGGGGGTAGTAGATACATTTAGTAGATTTGTGGGGTTATCTCCCCCCAACATGTGGTCAAAGGGGGGGATCTTTTTGCCCCCTCATGCGCCACTGTCCCGATACCCGATAGGCCCAAGAACGTGCCCGAACAAAAAAAAGGTTGTGTGCGTGCTCGGCATTGGCTTCGGGCATCTATCTTGCCAGCGCGTCGGAATTGCGTTTGGGGCAGGTTTGGGCATGCGGGAGCCCTGCCGCGGGCGCATTTTTCCTGTACCCCCAAATGGCCGAAAAACCAAGGGGTATACCACCCTTCGACCGTTTCCCTTTTTTATTGATCAAGAAGAGTAAGTCAGTCATAATAGCTGACTTACTTCGCCACCCAACCAATAACTACCAATAGGTAGCTATTAATGTAGCTATTAATGTAGCTATGAATGGCAAATTCTTGAAGAACTAGATACGCCATTACCAGGTACTCGGCAGCAACGTGTTGTCTTGGCATTCTGTATCTTTGTACAGAAAGGCTTCAATGCTGCGCTCATTTTGCGCTATTATTTGCCGAAAGAGTCAAGTAATTCACCTTCACTTGGTAGAGGACCTACTTAATATGAGCCTCCGTAATGTACGTAAGAGCTATGAGTAGTAGCTATTGATATTATTTGTATATATATATAGCCGTCAAGTCTAGACAACTCACAGCCCAAGGTATACGTATCTCAGTCGTACAATCACGAGGGCAGCCTGCGCTGCCACATGTCCGGATATATACTGTCCCGACGACTTTTGTGTTTCGTGTTTGTGCGGTATTACCCAGGTATTCGCAATCGCGACGTGCGGTCCTTGCCCTTCGCTTCAGTACGGCCAGCTGCTCGTATCTTTGGCGTCTCTTCATGCTGTGTCCATGGTGGACGTAATGCTCAACAGTAGATTTTACCACGCCAGGTATGACAGGCGTGATCGCTTTCGAATGACGTCAGTACTATCGCGGATGCTGTAGGCTCTTTGTCAGGTATTGCCTTGTGCCTGGTACATTCGTAGTAGAACCTAGCCAGGTAGCGATCATTTGGTAGCCTCGTTACCTACAGTAGACCGCCGTGGGTCTTGCCGCGCAGAGGAGGTTGCACTGACTGACAAATGGAGTTGTCGATCTCGGAGCGAACAACTGGTAACTATACGTAATCGTTTCGATTTCGTCCTTTTGATTGTGTACTGTTTTGGCTGCCTCCAAAAGTACGTAGCGCGGCCTTTGTCGCGGGCAAGCATACCACCGAAGTTACAATTTTGTTTTGCTTGTGAATAGAAATTGACTGAGAGTCGCCAAACAATTTTGTATATATGGTGCAATCAGCTTGGACCACCTGTACTCTAATATCATTTGCAATTGGGTTTTCCTGCGATCCATCTTGAGTTAACTCCCTATCGGCACCAACCAACTACTGTGTCGATGTGAAACTGGGTTATGCCACAGTGTGCCTACTGCTGGCGGAGCTCGCTGTTGTATGGTCACGTCTTTTGTTCTGTCGTTACGAGGAGCCAAATGGCAGCATCGAGCGTCAAATCTGGAAGTTCACTACCAGGTATATACTAACGTCTACATCCCCGTCTCGTTGCTTTGTTGTACAGGTACAGGGCTGGAATGAGCCTTACGAACGGGTTTCGGGCCATTTCCTCCTCACCGCGTACGCTGCTACGATAGCTGGAATCGCTGATTTGAGGCCGTTATGCGAAAACCCTCCTACTGTAGTTGTGATCCCGTAACAGGTCTAAATAAACACTTGTATCGTAGCCTGAGCTAAGAAGAACAGCTGTCTTAGATTTTGTGTGGAAAGCGAGGAAGATGAGAACGCCCCACTCGATTAGGTGCAGAGTGGAAGCATTACCTCGTGGTAAGCTGGTCCACCTTGCCTCAGATGTCATCCGTCGAGGGGGGAAGATCTACATGCTACTGTTTTTTGTGATGGCTGGTTAGATTTGTCTACTAAGTAGCGTTCTAGATTATATACCCAAGGCACACACATTAGCGTGGATGACAGCAACTATGAGCCCTAATCTCCACACAACCCGCTCTAGATGCGCTGCAAGACCATCTTGCTGAGGGTGCATTGTGGCCACCGTGCAAGACAGGATTTCGTTTTTACTCGTGCACATAATCTCGTCGGCTTGATTCATTGCCCAGTGACGGGAACACGACGCCCGCCTGTATCGCGAATCGATATATTCTCCAGTCTGTGACTGGATTGGTCATTTGGAAATTCAAAACTCGTGACAGATTTCCCGTGAAAAAAGTGGTCGAGATAATCGAGTGAATAAGTGACCCCCAAAAAGTGACCGAGATAATCAAGTGAATAAGTGACCCTCATAGATCACACCTCGGGTACCCCCTCGTCCGCTTGACCCTCAAAGCCCGTTCTTGGCGCACGGCAGCAGCGTCGCGCTAGTTTCTGCACGCCTCGACAGCCTAGCACAAACCATGCGCCTCTGCGGAGTATCAGCATCAGAGGTGGGGTGTGTGCGACACGCCGAGAACAGCAGCAAACACCAAGCAGATCAACACGCAACACACGCCGAGCACTGAATGACCTTTGGGAGTTCCACAAATATTGTTTGAACAGGGGGAAGGTGGGTTAGTTGTGATGGCCGGCTGCGGGCAAAGATGTCGGGAGACATGTCAAGCAAGGCAAAACGTGCGCTGTCAAGGGTGTAGGGCGGAAGTGTACCACACTAAAACATAGTAGTTTGGTGTCAGTCACGGCATGTCAAGGCAAACCTGCTGTCAAGGGTTGAAAGTCCTGTCTCCCGACATCTTTGGCTGCGGGTATGTACGAGACACACGCCATGTACCACGCCTCGTCAGCTCGCAACAGCAACGAACAGTGAACGGCGACTCTGGATCGGTATGCATCTGCCGTACGCAGTGTGTGTGCCATTGTGCCTTGGACTTCTCGCCGTTCGTAGTTCGGCCATGGTCAACAACAGCAACAACAGTAGGTCAAATGCTGGCAGGGTGTCTACGTCAAATGCTGGCAGGGTACCCAAGATGGCCACGTGTGTGTGACTGCTGTACAGCTACAGTACTATACTGCTGTACACTGTACTGCTGCTGCTGCTGTAAAGTCTACGAGTACGAAGAGGCGCGCGCCGAGTGCGCTTCCCTTCGTCTCTAGGCCCGAGCCCGCCCCAGCCGACTGTAGTTTGGCGACAGAGAGGCCCACCGATCGTCGGCTGCGCTTCGGGCGCGAGCAACGTCGCTGTGTCACCATCCAACTCATCGATCGTGCTGCTGCTGCTGCTTGCTTGCTGCATGGATGATATCTTGAATTTAGAGACCGTGCTTTTTTTCGATATGAAAATCTGATGACCCAAGTCGTGGCCAAAATCTGACGACTTGGGTCATCATCGGATTCTCGAATCGAAACAAATCCGGTCAGATTTTGTATAATCGGACTGCATATGGCTAATTCTTCTGCAGTCGGAAACGTGGATCGAAAAAGCCGGTTTCCGATTGGGGACCCAATCGGGCTTTCTTATACTGTTGAAAAAGAGCTTTTTCGATCCCAACGAATGAATCCCGTCGAAAAACTCGAGTTTTTCGACGGGATTCGTGGATTGGATTTCTCAATCGAAATTTTTTTGAAGCTCACCGCATCTCTCTTCACCCCTCCAAACACACGGTCACACCACCCAGCAGCAGCCTAAACACCTCTCCGATGCTGGGTTGACTGCTCTACTGCTGCTGCTGCTGTTGCTCGCAGCGTAGCACCTCCTAGAACCCGCGAGTAGGACACGAAGCAGTTTTCAATTATCGTATCAACCGCCCCCAGGAAGAGCACAAAAAACTGCAAAATCGGTCCGATTGACGATAGGGAAGGCATCCAGACACCCCCCGTCGAATTTATAGTGGATCGGAAAACGAGTTTTCGATCCTCTCAATCCGACGGCATAAACATTAGCCATAGGACGGTGCTTTCGTTTTTGAGATCGAAGAATACAAATCTGAAGCTTGAAATCGAACTGCATAATAATAGGAAACGACCTAACCAAAGGCCGTTTCCTATGCGGTTCGATTTCGAGCTTCAGATTTGTATTTTTCGATGCAAAAAACGAAAGCACCGTCCTATCTAATGCAGTCCGATTGTGAAAAATCTGACCGGAAAAAATTCGATTTGAGAATCAGATGGCCCAAGTCGTCAGAGTTTGGCCTCTCCGTATATATACCCACAGACTTTACAGCAGCAGCAGCCTTATTATTTTACGGTTGTTTCTATACTGCTGTATCAGAGTACTGGTGGCCTAAATACTCGGAGTACTTGGAGTATAAGCAGTACTGAAGGCCCAAATACTCCGAGTATACTGGGAGGATGAGCAGTACTTATACTCGAATACAAGCAGTAGTACTCGGAGTAAAAACATGTAAATTGCTCGGAGTACTCCGAGAAATCGAGAGGATTGGACACCGAAATACTGCGAGTACACAAAGTACCTGAAGCATTTTTTCTCGAGAAAACTCTAACTATACTCCGAGGTAATGGGAGCATCTGTGAATTTTGAAATGCTATAAACGCCAGTCACATGCCCCCAGAACCTGGGAGCAATGACGGCCGAGAGTCTTGTTAATGATGCAAAGATGCTCCTAACGTACTTCACACTCCGAGTATACTCCGAGTTCAAGTACATTTCGTACTCCGAGTTAGAGTACTGGCCGTCTGAATACTCGGAGTACTTGGAGTATGAGCAGTACTGAAGCCCCAAAAACCCGACATACTCCAAGGACACGAAATATCGAGAGTGTTCATACCCGAAATACTCCGAGTACGAGCAGTATCCCGGAGTATCGAACCCCGAAATACTCCGAGTACACGAAGCACCTGAGATATTTTATCTCCAATATTATACTCCTTAATTTACTCCAAGGTACTCGGAGCATTTGTGCAACAATGAACACAACGAGGAACTACCCCTGAGCCCGCAGGAAAAACGCCGGACAGATACGAGTACTTGCATTTTTTTTCAAGACTGGAGACTAGAACGCGAATGATACTCATTCGATTGCGATACAAGCACAATCGATATATCGATAACTATTATAGGACACCCCACCATAGGTTTGTGCCAACTCAACAACTCAGCTTCTTGGGCGCCCTCGTCTTCCTCCTGTGCGCGGAGCCGAACACACCCCGATTCTTCGAATAGATCGGTTTTCAAGTCAAATAAGTTTAGTCGTGTAGCATGTGGTGGTGTAACATCGTTTTCTCATCACGCGGGAGGGACCGATACCAGTATCGTTGATTTTCGTGAAAAACATTGAGATTCAAACGACGCTCGCCCGAACCCCAGCGCGTATACGTAACCACATTACAAAATGTAACTAGTACAAGGGCTCCGCTTCGCGGGCGGCTGACGCCGCCCGCTACGCTCGCGCAAGGAAATGGGTACAGAAGAGGCTCACATGATGTCGTGCAGGCACCGCGACTTGAAAATGCCAAGAGGTTCATGGTGCAGCAAATAAACGGCGGACTTGACATGCATGCAAAAACATGCAGGGGGTGCACAATACATAGCTCCATGCTCCAGGACGACAAAGCTGTACGTTCGGAAGAGAAAGCACAGCAACACAGCTCACGGCACGGCGCTGCGCTGTCTGCTGTGGGTGTGTGAGTTGTGCATGTTTCGTGAGTATGTGTGGTAGTACAACACTATTCTCCGGTCCAATTTGGACCGGAGACTCAGTAAGCATAATCCCAAAAGTGAAGCCCGATTTTCAAGATAATAGGCGTGACAAAAGTTGCCCCAGTTTTCAAGTTACTCAGCGTGACAGAAAATTGACCCCTCAAATCACACCACGGGTACCCCCTTGTCCGCTCGATCCCCCAAGACCGTTCTGGGCGTACAGCGGCAGCGTCGCGACAGTTTTTGCACGCCTCGACAGCCTAGCACACACCATGCGCCCCGGCGGAGTATCAGCAACAGAGGTGGGGTGTGTGCGACACGCTGAGGACAGCAGCACGCAAACACGCCGAGCACTGAGTGACCTTTGGGAGTTCCACATTTATGATGAATAATTTCCGCGACAGAGCCCAGTAACTAAAGTCACTGGGAATATTGTTTCAACCTGGGGGGAAGGGGTGTTGTGATGATCTGCGAACTGCCGTATGAGTACATTAGCTAGAGTACATGTCACGCCTCGCCACGTGTATGAGTACGTATCACGCCTCACTAGACCGCCTTGTCAGCTCGCAACAGCAACGACGGTGACTCTGAATCGGTACAGCAGCAGCATCATCGTCAATCGGATCGATTTTGCAATTTATGTCTTCCTGGGGGCGGTTGAAACGACATTTGAAAACTAACTGCTTCGTGTCCTGCTCGCGGGTTCCAGGAGGTGCTGCGCTGCGAGCAGCAGCACAGCAGCAGTAGAGCCGTCAATTCAGTATCGGAGAGGTGTTTAGGCTGCTGCTGGGTTGTGTTACCGTGTGTTTGGAGGGGTGGAGAGAGATGCGGTTTTCGATTTGAAAATCTGATGACCCAAGTAGACCGCTTCCTATGCGGTTCGATTTCGAGCTTCAGATTTGTATTTTTCGATCTTGAAAACGAAAGCACCGTCCTCGTATTATATGCAGTCCGATTGTGCAAAATCTGACCAAGCAGCAGCAGCAGCACGATCGATGAGTTGTATGGTCACACAGCGACGTTGCTTCGCGCCCGACGCGCAGCCAACAATCGGTGCGTCTCTCCGTCGCCAAACTACAGTCGGCTGGCGCGGGCTCGGGCCTAGAGACGAAGGGAAGCGCACTCGGCGCGCGCCTCTCCGTAGTCGTAGACTTTGCATCAGCAGCGAGCATCAGCAAGCAGCAGCACAGCTAGGAGCCAGTCAACGCTCGGATGCTTCGTTGTGTCAAAATACGTAGTACCAAGACCGGTCGACTCGAGCGCACTCGGCGCTTCGCCGCCAGACCAGAGGCAGCCAGCGTGGCTTCGGGCTTCGGACGCTTGTGTTCTACGCCCAGTACAGCGCACTCGGCGCGTCTCTTCGTGGCGCCAGAACACAACAACAGCAGTTGATCTTGCCGTTTGCTCAAATATCCGCACGTATGATACAACAAATCCGTGTTTTCTCGCAAGAAGACTGCTGTTTCGATTTTCGAACTAGGGTCGGTGAAAAATCGATCGGGCCATAATCTGAAGCTCAAAAATCGAACCGCATAGGAAACGGCCTATTGCGGTTCGATTTTTTGTTTGTATTTTTCGATCTCAAAAACTAAAGCACCGTCCTATGCAGCCGATTTTGCAGTATATATACTCCGAACATCGAGTACATTCCGTACACCGAGTACCTAATTAAGAGTATTAGAGTACTGGCGGCCTGGCTACTCGGAGTACTTGGAGTATGAGCAGTACTGAAGCACCACATACTCCGAGTACAAGGAGTACCCGCAGTATCGGACGCCGAAATACTCCGAGTGCGAGAAGTATCGAGAGCCTTCATACCCGAAATACTCCCGAGTACGAAGTATCGCGGAGTATCGAACCCCGAAATACTTCGAGTACACGAAGTACCTGAAGTATTTTATCTCCACTACTCCTTACTTCACTCCCAAGGTACTATTTTTTTCAGGACTGGATACTAGCAACGCGAATGATCCTCGTTCGATTGCGGACTAACACTTGGACAAAACTTGCTCGATAATAATGGCCCTTTCTCAACACCTCATTTTTCAGTGAGACCGGAGACTAGCAACGCGAATGTTACTCATTCGATTGCGATACTAACACAATTAATATTACGAGTACGAAGTACTTCGTACTTTGTACGAGTATACCTGGTATACTTTATTGTATGAAAGAGAAAACGCACAACACCAGCATGGTCGCCAAGTTGTGAAGTATGCAAAACAAAAAAATCCACAAAATTGAGAAAGACGTATGACACATACGTACTCGTACTCGTACTCGTACTCGACTCGTACTCGACTCGTACTCGTACTCGTATTATACTCGAACTTGTACTCGTACTCGAACAAAAACGGCAAGCAACAACAGCAGTAACAGCAGCAGTAGCACTTCGAATGACATACGAACTCGTACTCATATCGTGATCGCGCCGCTCAAAAAACAAAAAAAGTTAAAACGACTGCTGTCGCGTTCTGTCACCCTCGACGCTTCCAACCATCCCGCGATCACCTCGCCATCGATTCGGCCCGGGTCGAGCTTCACTACCTCTCTGCCCCAGTGAGCCCCGTGGCCCGCATCGCGTGAAGCCCGGTGCTACTCATATCGTGATCGCGCCGCTCAAAAAACAAAAAAAGTTAAAACGACTGCTGTCGCGTTCTGTCACCCTCGACGCTTCCAACCATCCCGCGATCACCTCGCCATCGATTCGGCCCGGGTCGAGCTTCACTACCTCTCTGCCCCAGTGAGCCCCGTGGCCCGCATCGCGTGAAGCCCGGTGCTCACCGTGGCCCTCGTTCGCCCGCTCGAGCATGATGGTGTTCAAACCGCCTTGCTGTCACTCTCTGATTAAAAAAATTGTTTGTGTGTTCCGAAAAATAAGCACCGCTTGAATGTTCTTTTACACTAATAAACGACCTTTATAACTATGACATACTGGATTGATACAGCAAGCAGCAACGCAGACAAAGACCCATCATGCTTCCCTCGTGTCTCGATGGACACGCCACGCCTAGCCACAAAAAAAGCGACCGCGCTCCTTCCGTCCCCCCCTCTACTGGCCAGCGCCCTCCCATACCGGCGATGGTGCCGGGCTCGCCCGCGCTGCCGCGCTCTCTGGGCACCCGCACGAACCCAAAACTGAAAGAGGAAGAAGCCTCTCGCAACTAAAGTATATACGGAACAAAGAGAGGAGCAAGTAATGAAAGGAGGCGGTGTTCGAAGTGGGAGCTCTGAGAGGCTAGGGATGAGCAATCCCTGGGCGAGATATTAGTAAGTAAGTCTATTACGGGGGACCATGGTAAATAGGGCACCTACGGTACACACAAGAACCTATATATTTCCCTGTTCTCCGGTCCTTGGATGCCCGATTTTCAAAATAATAGGCGTGACAAAAGTGCCCCCAGTTTTCAAGTTAATCAGCGTGACAGAAAAATGACCCCCGAAATCAAGTTAATAAGCGTGACAGAAAAGTGACCCCTGAAATCACACCACGAGTACCCCTTTGTCCCCTCGACCCTCAAAGCCCGTTCTTGGCGTACAGCAGCGGCGTCGCGACAGTTTTTGCACGCCTCGACAGCCAAGCACACACCGTGCGCCTCGGCGGAGTATCAGCATCAGAGGTGGGGTGTGTGCGACACGCCGAGGAAAGCAGCACGCACCGAGGAGGTCAGCACGCAAACACGCCGAGCACTGAGTGACCTTTGGGAGTTCCACATATGAATATTGTTTGCACAGGGGGAAGGGCGGTTGTGATGATCTGAGAACTGCGAAGCATTGTCATGATCTGGAAGGTCGCGCAGGTATGAGTGCATGCCACGCCTCGCCACGTGTATGAGTACATGTCGCGCCTCCCTGGACCGTCTCGTCGGCTCGCAACAGCAACGGTGACTCTGAATCGGTACAGCAGCAGCAGCAGCACAACAGCAGTAGTACAGTACAGGACGCCTAATAAGAAACAAGGAACAGGGTCCAGGCTCGATTTGGTATTTGAGATAGGGTGCTTTCTACACCGATTTCAAGATAATGACTCCCGAATTTCTTATTTCCCTCGAAATCTCAGCCTGGCTTTCTCATTAGCTTATTTCTTATTAGGTGTCCTGTACTACTGTACGTCAACGTTCGGGTGCTTCGTTGTGTCAAAATACAAAATAATACGAAGACAGGTCGACTCGAGCGCACTTGGCGCGTCGCCGCCAGACCAGAGGCAGCCAGCGTGGCTTCGGACGCTTGGGTTCTACGCCCAGTGCAGCGCACTTGGCGCGTCTCTTCGCGGCGCCAAACTACAACAACAGCAAGTAGTTGGTCTCCCCGTTTATTCAAATATCTGCAGCTACTTTGTATTTTGACACAACGAAGCATCCGAGCGCCGAGCGTTGACTGACTGTATGTACTGCGACTGCCGCTGCTGCTGCTGCTGCTGCTGCTGCTGCTGCTGTAAAGTCTACGAGCACGGAGAGGCGCGCGCCGAGTGCGCTTCCCTTCGTCTCTAGGCCCGACCCCGCCAGCCGGCTGTAGTTTGGCGACGGAGAGACGCACCGATCGCTGGCCGCGCGTCGGGCGCGAAGCAACGTCGCTGTGTCACCATCCAACTCATCGATCGTGCTGCTGCTGCTGCTGTTGCTGTTGCTTGCTTGCTGCGTGGATAACATATTGAATTTAGAGACCATGCCATTTTTCGATTTGAAAATCTGATGACCCAAGTTGTCAGAAATTTCCGGTCAGATTTTGCATAATCGAACTGCATTCGTTTTTGAGATCGAAATCGAACCGCGTAGGAAACGGACTCTCGATTTTTGAGCTTCAGATTATGGTCCGATCAATTTTTCAGCGACCTAGTTCGAAAATCGAAACAGTCTTAGTCTTCTTATGCGAGAAAACACGGATTTTTGTATCATACGTGCAGATATTTGACGGCAAGACCAACTGCTGTTGTTGTGGTCTGCCGCCGCGAAGAGACGCGCCAAGTGCGCTGTACTGGGCGTAGAACCCAAGCGTCCGAAGCCACGCTGGCTGCCTCTGGTCTGGCGGCGACGCGCCGGGTGCGCTCGAGTCGACCTGTCTTAGTATTTTGTATTTTGACACAACGAAGCATCCGAGCGTTGACTGACGACTACTGCTGCACTGCTGCTGCTGCTGCTGCTGCTGTAAAGTACGAGTACGGAGAGGCGCGCTCCGAGTGCGCTTCCTTTCGTGTCTAGACCCGAACCCGCGCCAGCCGACTGTAGTTCGGCGACGGAGAGACGCACCGATCGTCGGCTGGTCGTTGGGCGCGAAGCAACGTCGCTGTGTCACCATCCAACTCATCGATCGTGCTGCTGCTGCTGCTGCTGCTGCTGCTGTTTCTGCTTGCTTGCTGCGTGGATAGCATCTTGAATTTAGAGACCATGCCATTTTTCGATTGGAAAATCTGATGACCCAAGTCGTCAGATTTTGGCCCAAAATCTGACGACTTGGGTCATCGGATTCTCAAATCGAAAAAACTCCGGTCGGATTTTGCACAATCAAGAGGCCGTTTCCTATGCGGTTCGATTTCGAGCTTCAGGTTTGTATTTTTCGATCTCACAAACGAAAGAACCGTCCTATGCAGTCCGATTGCGCAGTACTCCGAGTATCGAGTGCATTTCGTACTCCGAGTACTTGAGAGTATGAGAGTACTGGCGGCCTGAATACTCGGAGTACTTGGAGTATGAGCAGTACTGAAGCCCCAAATACTTGGAGTACAAGGAGTACCCGCAGTATCGGACCCCGGAATACTCCGAGTACAAGCAGTATCGACAGTGTTCATACCCGAAATACTCCGAGTACGAGCAGTATATCCCGGAGTATTGAATCCCGAAAGACTTTGAGTACACGAAGTACCTGAAGTATTTTATCTCCAATAATACTCCTTACTTTACTCCAAGGTACTCGGAGCATCCGTGCAACATTGAAGACAACGAGGAACTACCCCTGAGCCCGCGGGAAAAACGACGGACAAAGACTTGCATTTTCTTTAAGGACTGGGGACTACTGTCTACTGTAGCAACGCGAATGATACTCATTCGATTGCGATACTAACACTGGACAAAACTTGCTCGATAATATATGGCCATTTCTCAACACCTTATTTTTTAGTAAGACCGGAGACTAGCAACGCGAATGTTACTCGTTCGATTGCAATACTGACACAATTCATACTAATATTTGGTCCTATCGACTATGGTCCCCCGGAATATTACAATATTACTCCACCCTGGGTGCGTCGCATGCCGAGCCGTGGTGGTCGCTTTGCGTTGCTTCAGCTCGCAGTCATCACAGGAGGGACTTGTAAGTTCGCTTGCCATGCAGAATTAGTGGCCTTCGTGAGATACGCTTGTGAGATAAGGAGCGAACTGGTGCAGCTGTCGTTCAAAACAAAATGTGTTCACCTGCTGCTGGAGGCTTCTCGGGTGTACGAAGCGTGTAGTACACATACCACCGTAATCATGCGAGTGAACTGCTAAAACTGCTGCTGGAGGCTTTTAGGGTGTACGAAGCGTGTAGTACACATACCACCGTAATCATGCGAGTAAACGTCCCCCGGGCGTTTTATGAAACTATATTTCGGGCCTTTCCCCCCCCCGGGGCGATACAAGAAACCAAGAGAAAAAGCACACACCTCTCGCGCGCACACAACAACAGCAAGGCAGCAGCAGGGAGTGACCAGGTTACACCCCAGCAGCACCGACAAGGCACTCATCACTGATGAAAGCATGCCGACCAATCAAACTCTTGGGCAAGCTTGCGTCGTCCTGGTGATGGTCGTTTATCATTCACAAACGACAGCGATATTTTATTTGATGTTACGTAGTTCGTGCTTATAGTTTTTATCAAAACTCGTTGATATATCTACGTTGAGTAGTAACTCGCTTTTGGGGGCATCGTGGACTGTAGATTACCGGAGTGCTAGCTAGGTATTACTGACCTTGCTTATGTAGTGAGATGGGCCGTTGACATATACATATTTGATCTACAGACACGCCTGAGTCAGTCAGGGTCTATGACCAGGGGCTATCCCCATTGTGACCTAAGGAGGGGCTGGTCGTGCACCAATCCAAGGTGCTTGGTGGAAACAAATTTAGTTGTGTATATAATTTACACCGCGAGCAAATGCTCGTATCCCGGGGTCCCCTCGAGTATCCATATAGGTACGAGTGGAAACCCCTGATATCAATAAATCCATTGCACGTACGATCAGATCCTTCAACGGCCCATCTCACTAAGCAAGGTCAGTAATACCAAGCTAGCACTCTGGCGCTCTACGTACAGTCCACGATGCCCCCAAAAGCAAGTTACTACTTAAAGTAGATATCTCAACGAGATTGATAAAAAGTAAGCACCAACTTCATAACATCAAAAACACTGGTGTCGGTTGTGAATGACAAACAACCATAAACGATCGTAACCATTGATACCGTATTCAACACATGCAATAAGGCAAATGCTCCACTACATATCTATCTATCATATACAGACAGGGTGATGCCTAAATGATACCTTCAAAATAGAGTTGTCATTAATATCAACTTGTTTTTTTGAAAAAATATCTCACACTCGACAATCACCTTTTGTAAGCTCCCTCGTGCAACCGTCGAAGATCCTATCGGAGCGATCAAGAATTTTTGTCGTCTGTTTTCAACACATCCGCTGCCAAATGCTTTTTCATCAGACGCCTGGTCGGCGCCCACCACATATCATCCACCAAGGTGTGATAACTCTCATGCAGCACAAGGGAGTCTGCTTTCAGACCCGGTGCCGCACCACACTTTTGGCCCATGTTCAGACCGCCGACCTCTCTTTGATCGCTCACTGAGGGGGGGGTCTCTCTGTGTTCCACTTATTGGAGGCTAGACTAAAACACATAGATCTGAGATCAACAACTATGTCATAGCCCAGGTAGTGAAACATAGATTTTGTGAGAGTTTGCAACAGTATGTACAGCGAGGAGGTTATCACTGAGTCCGTCGTTCGAGAGAAGAGCGCCCTCCTCACCGCGAAGGAAACTTCATGCCGAAAAACGCGGCGCGATTCTGCCGCTATCGCCCCAGAAAAAAAATCCTGTTCAACTTTGACGTGATCAATCAAAGTTATCGATAACTATAGACACGCCTGGGTCAGGCAAGGGTCTTATGATCAGAGGCTATCCCCCTTCTAGCCCAGAAGGGGGCTAACCAAGCACCAATCCCAGGTGCTAGGTTAGGTAGGTAAACAGAGTTGTATTATATTTCAAACACGAGTAATTACTCGTACTCGTACATATCCCCGGTCCCCGCCCAAGTACCCATATATATTTGAATCCACACCACACACGATGATATCCTTCAACGGTCCATCTCACTAAACAAGGTCAGTACTCTCCTACTCTGGTGTTCTACTGTCTACAGAACCTTCGGTAGGTGATGACCGGTCTGCTCCTCGGTCCCCACGTGGGACCGAGGGCAGACACCACAGGGGTCCTGATGCTGTACAGTGTGGGTGGTTTAATGTGGGTGAGTGAGCGCGGAGTCCGCCACCCTGATAGGGGTCGCGCAGTATGCCTCACTCAGCAGAGCTCGGTCTCGAGGCTCAGGGTCTGTAGGGGTACAACCCCAATCCCACTCAACAGACTCAACAGACCCTGGACTCGGGGAGTTCATATATGCGTGAGAAGAGGTAACCCCACACACTCCACTTTTGTGTTCATAGCCGGTCTTTTAGAAGGAGGGACGTATCCTGGAGCCGGCCGCGCACACAATACCTTTCTATTGCGCAGCGCCTACCCGTCGCCGTGTGAGCCTACCCGTCGTAGTGTGAGCCAACCCGTACGCGTAATATTAAATCATAAACACAAAAATACACACCAAAACAGCATAGCAACCGCGAAGCAGTACGTTATGTTTTACGCAAGCACCATATATATGACCAACCGCGCAGCAGTACACATAAGGTTTGAGAAGGGGTGAATAATATTAAACTATAGAACACCGCTACCAGATATGGGCACCGTCAGCACTACACCTACATACATACTACACCTCTAGTAATGGGGCCCGAGCCTTGCCCTCGATATACCGTCAAATAGAGGGAAGACCACACTCGCGCGCACGGCAGGAAGTGAGGTGGAGAGTTGAATATTGACGGGGGAGAGAAGATAGATACCATGGTGCTGATGACGCGACCGGCGACCACACGAGTTTTCATATGTCCGCATGATACCACCATATGTCCTATACTGTATAGACTCTGGTGCTCTACGGTCTACAACTGCCAGTGGCATGCTTAGTAGGACTAGTTCAGGCACGCACATAGGTGAGAAGCTCGCTCGCACCTGGTGCGCCGAGTGACTCTCGATCCGTCATACACCCGGTATATTCACGCCCGCTTGACGCTCGTAACGCGTTGGCGTATATTCGATACAGCACTTATACGAACAAGCTTGTAGGAGCATCAGGATGGCGTTGATACCGTACGGGCCAGGCATGACGCTGCTCATAAAAGCAATATTCTTGCTTGTTGCGCGTAGCGTTTTTAACAGATGCTTTTCGCGGTGCGGTCGTCAACTCCGCTCACTTATGTATCGCATCAATAGGGGTCGAGCGTGACTCTGCTCAAAAATACACCATTCACGTGTACTATGATGTATCTATTATATCTAGTTCGTCTGATGCCCAAAAAACAATACTTTAATCAAGTGATCTTTGATGCCCACTTTATCATAGCAACTTAGAGTGGAGCAAATGCAAACAAACAAAAAAACATTTTTTTTTGTCCCACACACGTTCAAAACGCACGCTCATTATAATATCCCTACGCCGGTATGCCCGGCACCGTCTTCTTACGTCGCAGGCTGGGATACTGTAGTACAACTCGTACATGCGCCGTGCCTGTCGTCGTGGCTACAGCGATTCGCGGCTGCTCTGCGTACGGGTATTGCAGCAGTGCGGTTGCTACTTTTAACCCTTGCTGAGATTGTATCGTTCATCCTCGTTCTGGTCGTACTCGTATCGTATGATACGTACGTGGCCTTCTGTCACCGTACGCGATGAAAGCACCACTGCTTTAGAAACGGACGGGGTCTCTGAAGGCCCCTGGATAATGCCCCCTCCTCCTACCTCTGCTCGCGTTCAAAGCCGTCCCGAGTTCGCGAAGCTTGGTCATGTCGCATGGCCTACTTACCAGGTACCACGGGTGGTCCTCGGGAAAACAAGCATACGTATTCCACCCCATACCAGGTACCAGGGACGAGCAGGTACCAGAGATCACCAACAACCATCCTTAAGTCAAGCACCGCCACCATTACCACACCACCAGCTGAGCACCAGCACTTAGTTACCAGCAGAAACGTGTCGCTGGTGGTGGTGGTGGTGGTGGTGGTGGCTGTGTTTGCTTGTTTTGGTTTCTAAAACAAATCTCGATCACTCTGCGATGGCAAGAAATAGACGATTTTTGTGAATGCGGCGCAATAAGGTGATACCAGGATACCACGTATCATACCGGGCTAGACGATGCCGCGAGACACCGTATAGTAGCTCTTCAACGACACACAACGTTCAGAGCCATGCCCAGGTGACATGCTCACGTGACATCCTCGCGAGCCTGCATCATGCTGTAATCATGCTGTCTGTGCACGCACGTATATACGTACATAATAAGTAACCCTAACTTAGTCTTGTTGCGTATGTCTTCAATGTATGCGTATATGTTTCCAATCTGTCTTGTCCGTTCACGGAACAGCAACGTACCGCCTTGCGGTTTTTCGTTTTGCGCAATCCTCTTCTGTGGGGTGCTGTGCGACTTCTCTTGAATTTTATTTCATTGTACGTACATACAATGTGCCTGCTGTATAACGTACATACAATGTGCCTGCTGTATATACGTAAGCAGAGTATGCAGTATTTGTGCCCTGTTATAGTTTTCACGAAAAACTCGGTATGCATGCACATGCACGAGTCAAATTATCTCGATCATCAGCACAGCCACAGTCTCGCGAGGGATTTTGCAAGGCCCTTTCGCTATGACCGCGAGACAACCGACAACAACAAACAACGTGCTCTCAGGAACAGCCAGCCCCCCCCCCTGTCCCCCCTGGCCACATCTATTTCAAATATGTTTTCCATCAAACAACCCGCATTGATTCGGAGTCAATCCCCTTCGTTTCTATTTCCTCAACCATTTGTACTCTTATTAAGAATCTTCCACAGACCCGAGTATCTATCTATTATATATAGTTCGTCTGATGCCCAAAAAACAATACTTTAATCAAGTGATCTTTGATGCCCACTTTATCATAGAAATTTAGAGTAGCGCTGATGAAAAAAAAAAATTCTTCGTACAGCAGTTCGCTTTGATGCCCAATTCCCAAATCAACCACAAATAGAACATATATTCTGCATGCGACGATTGAACTTCGATCTCGACATAGACTCAGTCCACGACTAACGACCTTCGTACCAGGCAAGGCCAGCAAGTGTACATAGCGGCCTCGAAGGTATCATTACGATTCGTAGTCTAGGGGGCGAGCGGTTGCTTGCGGCGTCCGACGGTCTTCGTCGAAAAACCTTAAAACACTCGTTCTTGCGATCGGATAGAGTTTTCGTGTTCTGTTTTGAACTCAGCTGCCAACTGTGTTTTCGTCAGACGCCTGCTCTGCGCCCTCCGCATATCATCGACGGAGGCGTGAGAACTGTGGCACTACGCTCGTAGGGTGGATCGGAGGTCCTCACCAGCGCGATGCGTTCAGAGTTTATGACGCAGTCGTTGGGTTTGTCGATCGATATGTCAAAATGTCAAACTTGAAAAAATGCGATTTTTTTCTTGTATATGATACGTACCTGGTATAAAAAACCAAGTATCCCCGTCGTCGTACAAGTACTTGACGTATGTACGAGTATGTATGTATGTGCTGTCTGGTACCTGGTATGAACGAACCTGGTATCAACTACGCATCCCCGTCGTACATGCGTACTCGTATGAATACAAGTATGAATACGGGCTCCAGGTTCACAGCTTGAGCCTGTGGCACTTTCCTTCTTGTCTGTGTACGCGTCGAAGAGACGCCAGGTTGTTGATCACACGAGATCTGGTTTGCACGATAAGATACGGAGATCTTATGACAGGTTGAATTGGTGATACTTGCATGGGAGATCCTTACGGTGATCTCCGACAAGATGTTACCGGGCGCTTCCGACAAGATGTATGTATGTGCAGGTATATATCATACCAGTATGTACGAGTATACGAGTTCATAAGACACTCTCCTCTCGTACCACACTGGTGATGGTACTCGTATAAGTGCTGATGATGGTGTACCATAGTAGTGTTGAGTTGACGTACAGTAGTATATGTGTTGTTTGGTATCCACGACCCGGCTCCAAGAAGCACTTCGTACGAGTATGTATGTGCAGGTATACGAGTGATATATGAGTACGTAAGACAGCACACAGCACTCTCTCGTACACTGGCGACGGTGACTGTTCACCCTAGCCAAGGCCACAGTCGTTGAGCAAGATCGTTTATATTTACGCAGGGATGTGTTCATGCACGGATGCTTATACTCGTATGTTGGCCTATATCTAGACTTCGGAAATTCGCCGACATTGTAATATTGACAACCGAGAATAGGTTTGCCCCTACACGCTTTGTGCTAGAGCTGTCGACGTTGTTTACTCTTCTTTAATTCCGGAGTTATCAGGTTGACAGTCTTGTGTTTATATGTTCGTTATTGTTTCTTGCCTTCTCCTGTCTTCTTCAGCGTATTATATCTTATCATTATTATCATCATCTTTGCCATCCGACAATGTGCAGCATGACCTTCAGTGTTGACCACTCAAAACATTCCCGAAAGCAGAAAACCACGGAAACAAAGGAAACCTATGCGCAAAGTCTAACTGTTTGGCAGCTCTTGTATCTTTGGTTGTGTTTATGTCCCCATCGTTTCTATTTTCTTCACCATTATTTGTACTCCTATTGACCTTCGCCTTCAATGTTGTTTCCTATTTATTCCGGCACACTCACCTTCCGGCGGGGCGGAGTTGGGAAGGCAGTCTTCACCGGGACCGCGGCGTCTAAAACCAATCGTAAAAAAGATCGTTGATGTCTCTTGTTGGCCGCGAAAATCACTCGCCGCGACTTGCTGCTGCCTTGGGACGTGTGTGTTGTAAGCGTGTTCATGCACGCGGTGAGAGTACTTGGACATTTCTGCCACTCCTCAAATCAGCAAGTCCCCCTGCCCTGCGACACGCCCCCTGCGGACTCCGTTGCTCCCTGTTGATCACGTTCACCAGACACTTCGGACGAACGTTTGGAAATGCACCTCTGGCAGCTCGGGGCACTGCCGCGGTTCCCGGTTCGACCCGAGGTAAAAACGCGTCTATGTCGATGTTTGCTATCGGGGGAGGGATCATGTCGATGAGCCGCTTGTTAGGGTCGACGATAAACCTGAGCACATGAGACAAATTGGACGACTGGGAGAACGCCCTTGTGCTGCCATCWGGTGCCTCCTGCACACTGATTCGCTGTAGTGGAGGTACGGGTTTCTAAGCTGCTGACTGCTCCATGCCCCCAAATGGGCCACCCACGCCACCCCACGGTGGCTGCAAAGGAGGCCCTCCCCCCTGTCACCATCCTGGGAACTGCATGCCCAGAAGGTGTGGAGCTTGTGCGTAAGGCGGTTGTTGCATGCCGTGCTGCTGCTGCCCTGCTACCTGGTGGTGGTGGTGTTGTCCTGCCAGGTACGGTGGTTGTTGTGGTATCTGTGGCTCGATCTGCTGGGGCTGCTGTACTGCGGGCTGCTGCTGTGCTGCGGGCTCAGCCGGGGGCGCTGGTTGGAGGTGTTGCTGCTGATGGAGTTGCTGCTGTACTTCAGGCCCACCCGGGGGTGCTGCTAGGTGATGTTGCTGTTGCTGCTCGAGAGGTGCCTGCTGCTGCTGCTGATGCTGCTGCTGTTGCGGCTGTTGTGCTAGCTGCTGTTGCTGCGCTGGCTGTTGTTGCAAGACTTTTGTGAGCAGCAAAACGGCTTCCAGTAGCTGCTCAGCTGGCGTCTGCCTGCTGCCGCTGCTTCCTTGCGGCTCGTCGGCTCGAGCTATGCCGCTGCCGGAGCCCGTGCCCGAGCCTGCTCCGAGCTCCTCCCCCTCGGTGCTGCCGATGCCCTCTCCGTCTTTCTCCTCTCCGCTTCTCCTTCCCTCGCTGTCATTCGCCGCAAAGCGAGCCCGTCGCTTGCCTGCGTTGCTCATCTTGCCCGAAAAAACGCTCAAACCAATACCAACCTCTGCTCGCTGCACCTCTCCTTGCGCTCTGCGTGCTGCTCTGCTGTTCGCTTCGCTGCTTGCCAGCAAGTGTCCAGCTTCTACAACACTTTCCCATAACCCCTGTTCCCTCCCACATTCTTGCCACTTCAAATTACACAAACTCCACATTCGAAATGAATTTGAATATATTAAATTTTTGAGCAGCGTCATGCCTGACCCCTACCAATATTACACCTTAAACAGCGAAAAAAAAATAGAGGCGAAGAGGTCGCCGCAAAATCATGCACCAGCATGTACAAAGCTAACGGCTCAACAATCACGCACAAACACGTACCCAAAGCGCTACGTCGAGCGTACGCTAACGGTACCCACGAAAATTTGTAGAGAGCGGTATAAATGGATCTGGCGCTCGGGGGAATACCCGGTTGGCACGGTTGGGGCTCGGTGGAATCATTGAAAACCTTTTTGTTTTTACATAAACGAGTTGTAGTAATTCTTCAAGTGTAGTTGGATATTGTTGAAGCGTTTATTCTTTAGTATTAACGTTTTAAAAAATCGACCTGGAAATTTCATCTCGAGCCTGTTTCAGGTCAATTTTTTATCTCGAAATTGGCAATCATCGATCTCAAATTTGAATGTCAATTATACTCTTGGCCGAGTGTGCGTGTTTCCGCATAGTCTTGACCGAGTATAGTGTGGTGCGCTGGTGGTGCTGGTGTGTTGGTGCTAGTGCTGGTGCTGGCGCTGGTGGTGCGATGTGTGCGCTGGTGCTGTGCTGTGCTGGTGTTGGTTGCTGGTGCCGGTGCTGCTGTTGAATGTCGAACTTGTGTGTTTCGGAAAAGTGTTGTTATACACGTGCCAAAGTTGAATTCCCCTCATCCTCCTCGCTCGCGGAACCCCCTCCCCCTTCCTCCTCGCCATCTCCCTCTGAATCCCCCTCCTCCTCCTCCTCCTCCTCCTCGTCCGCGGAATTCCCCTCCTCCTCCTCGCTCGCGGAACCCCGTCCCCCTTCCTCCTCGCCCCCCTCATCCTCGTCCATGTGCCCACCCCCCTCCTCCTCCTCCTCCGCGGAATTCCCCTCATCATCCTCGCTCGCGGAACACCCTCCCCCTTCCTCCTCGCCATCTCCCTCCGAATCTCCCCCCTCATCATCCTCCTCCTCGTCCGCTGAATCCCCCTCCTCCTCCTCGCTCGCGGAACCCCCTCCCCCTTCCTCCTCGTCATCTCCCATTTCCTCCTCTCTCACGGAATCTCCCCTCTTGTCCTCGCTCACTGAGCCCCCCCTCTCCTCGCCCCCCTCATATGAATTAATGAGGGGTTGATGGAACGACGAGGGTGTTTGATGACTTCGGTCTGAATGCCAAAAATCGTCTGGTTGTCGACGTGCCCTTGTGCCACGGCGAACCTATACATGGGCACAAATCGGAGTTTTTTTTAAAATTAAATTGACGTATGACACTCGGCAACGGGAAAGATGACCCATTTCAACGTAAACTTTAAGACATGGTCTCACTATGCATCCCAGGGGAAGCTGGTAGCTCTGGCCCAGAAGTACACTGACGTGAAGGTTAGGTTGTGTAAAGAGGCATTGTGGGAGCTGTGGTGTTGTGAATAGATACATGACTACATCGAGGATCCTATCCCCGTGTGACAGGAACTTGGATTGAAAAAATATACGCAAATGGTAGGAAAACTGTGATTGATGTATATATTTCCAGTGTTTATCCAGACATCAGGCTGAGACTATCGTTGTCGAGGGAGCTCAGGTCGAATTCGCCACTGCTACTGAACCCGCTGGCGTCGTAGTTACCGGCAGCTAACCTTTTAACGGATTTAGCACCAGCACCAACACACCAGCACCAGCTAACCTTTCAATGGATTTAGACACAAACAATAGTAAACAATTATACTATCAATTTGCAGAAAATTAGTGGATAATACGTGTATAACAACACTTTTCCGAAACACACAAGTTCGACATTCAACAGCAGCACCGGCACCAGCAACCAACACCAGCACAGCACCAGCGCACACATCGCACCACCAGCACCAGCACCAGCACTAGCACCAACACACCAGCACCACCAGCGCACCACACTATAATCAATCAGAAACACGCACACTCGGCAATAATCGACATTCGACATTCAAATTTGATGCAAGTTCGACATTCAACAGCAGCACCGGCACCAGCAACCAACACCAGCACAGCACAGCACCAGCGCACACATCGCACCACCAGCACCAGCACCAGCACTAGCACCAACACACCAGCACCACCAGCGCACCACACTATAATCAATCAGAAACACGCACACTCGGCAATAATCGACATTCGACATTCAAATTTGATACAAGTTCGACATTCAACAGCAGCACCGGCACCAGCAACCAACACCAGCACAGCACAGCACCAGCGCACACATCGCACCACCAGCACCAGCACCAGCACTAGCACCAACACACCAGCACCACCAGCGCACCACACTATAATCAATCAGAAACACGCACACTCGGCAATAATCGACATTCGACATTCAAATTTGATACAAGTTCGACATTCAACAGCAGCACCGGCACCAGCAACCAACACCAGCACAGCACAGCACCAGCGCACACATCGCACCACCAGCACCAGCACCAGCACTAGCACCAACACACCAGCACCACCAGCGCACCACACTATAATCAATCAGAAACACGCACACTCGGCAATAATCGACATTCGACATTCAAATTTGATACAAGTTCGACATTCAACAGCAGCACCGGCACCAGCAACCAACACCAGCACAGCACAGCACCAGCGCACACATCGCACCACCAGCACCAGCACCAGCACTAGCACCAACACACCAGCACCACCAGCGCACCACACTATAATCAATCAGAAACACGCACACTCGGCAATAATCGACATTCGACATTCAAATTTGATACAAGTTCGACATTCAACAGCAGCACCGGCACCAGCAACCAACACCAGCACAGCACAGCACCAGCGCACACATCGCACCACCAGCACCAGCACCAGCACTAGCACCAACACACCAGCACCACCAGCGCACCACACTATAATCAATCAGAAACACGCACACTCGGCAATAATCGACATTCGACATTCAAATTTGATACAAGTTCGACATTCAACAGCAGCACCGGCACCAGCAACCAACACCAGCACAGCACAGCACCAGCGCACACATCGCACCACCAGCACCAGCACCAGCACTAGCACCAACACACCAGCACCACCAGCGCACCACACTATAATCAATCAGAAACACGCACACTCGGCAATAATCGACATTCGACATTCAAATTTGATACAAGTTCGACATTCAACAGCAGCACCGGCACCAGCAACCAACACCAGCACAGCACAGCACCAGCGCACACATCGCACCACCAGCACCAGCACCAGCACTAGCACCAACACACCAGCACCACCAGCGCACCACACTATAATCAATCAGAAACACGCACACTCGGCAATAATCGACATTCGACATTCAAATTTGATACAAGTTCGACATTCAACAGCAGCACCGGCACCAGCAACCAACACCAGCACAGCACAGCACCAGCGCACACATCGCACCACCAGCACCAGCACCAGCACTAGCACCAACACACCAGCACCACCAGCGCACCACACTATAATCAATCAGAAACACGCACACTCGGCAATAATCGACATTCGACATTCAAATTTGATACAAGTTCGACATTCAACAGCAGCACCGGCACCAGCAACCAACACCAGCACAGCACAGCACCAGCGCACACATCGCACCACCAGCACCAGCACCAGCACTAGCACCAACACACCAGCACCACCAGCGCACCACACTATAATCAATCAGAAACACGCACACTCGGCAATAATCGACATTCGACATTCAAATTTGATACAAGTTCGACATTCAACAGCAGCACCGGCACCAGCAACCAACACCAGCACAGCACAGCACCAGCGCACACATCGCACCACCAGCACCAGCACCAGCACTAGCACCAACACACCAGCACCACCAGCGCACCACACTATAATCAATCAGAAACACGCACACTCGGCAATAATCGACATTCGACATTCAAATTTGATACAAGTTCGACATTCAACAGCAGCACCGGCACCAGCAACCAACACCAGCACAGCACAGCACCAGCGCACACATCGCACCACCAGCACCAGCACCAGCACTAGCACCAACACACCAGCACCACCAGCGCACCACACTATAATCAATCAGAAACACGCACACTCGGCAATAATCGACATTCGACATTCAAATTTGATACAAGTTCGACATTCAACAGCAGCACCGGCACCAGCAACCAACACCAGCACAGCACAGCACCAGCGCACACATCGCACCACCAGCACCAGCACCAGCACTAGCACCAACACACCAGCACCACCAGCGCACCACACTATAATCAATCAGAAACACGCACACTCGGCAATAATCGACATTCGACATTCAAATTTGATACAAGTTCGACATTCAACAGCAGCACCGGCACCAGCAACCAACACCAGCACAGCACAGCACCAGCGCACACATCGCACCACCAGCACCAGCACCAGCACTAGCACCAACACACCAGCACCACCAGCGCACCACACTATAATCAATCAGAAACACGCACACTCGGCAATAATCGACATTCGACATTCAAATTTGATACAAGTTCGACATTCAACAGCAGCACCGGCACCAGCAACCAACACCAGCACAGCACAGCACCAGCGCACACATCGCACCACCAGCACCAGCACCAGCACTAGCACCAACACACCAGCACCACCAGCGCACCACACTATAATCAATCAGAAACACGCACACTCGGCAATAATCGACATTCGACATTCAAATTTGATACAAGTTCGACATTCAACAGCAGCACCGGCACCAGCAACCAACACCAGCACAGCACAGCACCAGCGCACACATCGCACCACCAGCACCAGCACCAGCACTAGCACCAACACACCAGCACCACCAGCGCACCACACTATAATCAATCAGAAACACGCACACTCGGCAATAATCGACATTCGACATTCAAATTTGATACAAGTTCGACATTCAACAGCAGCACCGGCACCAGCAACCAACACCAGCACAGCACAGCACCAGCGCACACATCGCACCACCAGCACCAGCACCAGCACTAGCACCAACACACCAGCACCACCAGCGCACCACACTATAATCAATCAGAAACACGCACACTCGGCAATAATCGACATTCGACATTCAAATTTGATACAAGTTCGACATTCAACAGCAGCACCGGCACCAGCAACCAACACCAGCACAGCACAGCACCAGCGCACACATCGCACCACCAGCACCAGCACCAGCACTAGCACCAACACACCAGCACCACCAGCGCACCACACTATAATCAATCAGAAACACGCACACTCGGCAATAATCGACATTCGACATTCAAATTTGATACAAGTTCGACATTCAACAGCAGCACCGGCACCAGCAACCAACACCAGCACAGCACAGCACCAGCGCACACATCGCACCACCAGCACCAGCACCAGCACTAGCACCAACACACCAGCACCACCAGCGCACCACACTATAATCAATCAGAAACACGCACACTCGGCAATAATCGACATTCGACATTCAAATTTGATACAAGTTCGACATTCAACAGCAGCACCGGCACCAGCAACCAACACCAGCACAGCACAGCACCAGCGCACACATCGCACCACCAGCACCAGCACCAGCACTAGCACCAACACACCAGCACCACCAGCGCACCACACTATAATCAATCAGAAACACGCACACTCGGCAATAATCGACATTCGACATTCAAATTTGATACAAGTTCGACATTCAACAGCAGCACCGGCACCAGCAACCAACACCAGCACAGCACAGCACCAGCGCACACATCGCACCACCAGCACCAGCACCAGCACTAGCACCAACACACCAGCACCACCAGCGCACCACACTATAATCAATCAGAAACACGCACACTCGGCAATAATCGACATTCGACATTCAAATTTGATACAAGTTCGACATTCAACAGCAGCACCGGCACCAGCAACCAACACCAGCACAGCACAGCACCAGCGCACACATCGCACCACCAGCACCAGCACCAGCACTAGCACCAACACACCAGCACCACCAGCGCACCACACTATAATCAATCAGAAACACGCACACTCGGCAATAATCGACATTCGACATTCAAATTTGATACAAGTTCGACATTCAACAGCAGCACCGGCACCAGCAACCAACACCAGCACAGCACAGCACCAGCGCACACATCGCACCACCAGCACCAGCACCAGCACTAGCACCAACACACCAGCACCACCAGCGCACCACACTATAATCAATCAGAAACACGCACACTCGGCAATAATCGACATTCGACATTCAAATTTGATACAAGTTCGACATTCAACAGCAGCACCGGCACCAGCAACCAACACCAGCACAGCACAGCACCAGCGCACACATCGCACCACCAGCACCAGCACCAGCACTAGCACCAACACACCAGCACCACCAGCGCACCACACTATAATCAATCAGAAACACGCACACTCGGCAATAATCGACATTCGACATTCAAATTTGATACAAGTTCGACATTCAACAGCAGCACCGGCACCAGCAACCAACACCAGCACAGCACAGCACCAGCGCACACATCGCACCACCAGCACCAGCACCAGCACTAGCACCAACACACCAGCACCACCAGCGCACCACACTATAATCAATCAGAAACACGCACACTCGGCAATAATCGACATTCGACATTCAAATTTGATACAAGTTCGACATTCAACAGCAGCACCGGCACCAGCAACCAACACCAGCACAGCACAGCACCAGCGCACACATCGCACCACCAGCACCAGCACCAGCACTAGCACCAACACACCAGCACCACCAGCGCACCACACTATAATCAATCAGAAACACGCACACTCGGCAATAATCGACATTCGACATTCAAATTTGATACAAGTTCGACATTCAACAGCAGCACCGGCACCAGCAACCAACACCAGCACAGCACAGCACCAGCGCACACATCGCACCACCAGCACCAGCACCAGCACTAGCACCAACACACCAGCACCACCAGCGCACCACACTATAATCAATCAGAAACACGCACACTCGGCAATAATCGACATTCGACATTCAAATTTGATACAAGTTCGACATTCAACAGCAGCACCGGCACCAGCAACCAACACCAGCACAGCACAGCACCAGCGCACACATCGCACCACCAGCACCAGCACCAGCACTAGCACCAACACACCAGCACCACCAGCGCACCACACTATAATCAATCAGAAACACGCACACTCGGCAATAATCGACATTCGACATTCAAATTTGATACAAGTTCGACATTCAACAGCAGCACCGGCACCAGCAACCAACACCAGCACAGCACAGCACCAGCGCACACATCGCACCACCAGCACCAGCACCAGCACTAGCACCAACACACCAGCACCACCAGCGCACCACACTATAATCAATCAGAAACACGCACACTCGGCAATAATCGACATTCGACATTCAAATTTGATACAAGTTCGACATTCAACAGCAGCACCGGCACCAGCAACCAACACCAGCACAGCACAGCACCAGCGCACACATCGCACCACCAGCACCAGCACCAGCACTAGCACCAACACACCAGCACCACCAGCGCACCACACTATAATCAATCAGAAACACGCACACTCGGCAATAATCGACATTCGACATTCAAATTTGATACAAGTTCGACATTCAACAGCAGCACCGGCACCAGCAACCAACACCAGCACAGCACAGCACCAGCGCACACATCGCACCACCAGCACCAGCACCAGCACTAGCACCAACACACCAGCACCACCAGCGCACCACACTATAATCAATCAGAAACACGCACACTCGGCAATAATCGACATTCGACATTCAAATTTGATACAAGTTCGACATTCAACAGCAGCACCGGCACCAGCAACCAACACCAGCACAGCACAGCACCAGCGCACACATCGCACCACCAGCACCAGCACCAGCACTAGCACCAACACACCAGCACCACCAGCGCACCACACTATAATCAATCAGAAACACGCACACTCGGCAATAATCGACATTCGACATTCAAATTTGATACAAGTTCGACATTCAACAGCAGCACCGGCACCAGCAACCAACACCAGCACAGCACAGCACCAGCGCACACATCGCACCACCAGCACCAGCACCAGCACTAGCACCAACACACCAGCACCACCAGCGCACCACACTATAATCAATCAGAAACACGCACACTCGGCAATAATCGACATTCGACATTCAAATTTGATACAAGTTCGACATTCAACAGCAGCACCGGCACCAGCAACCAACACCAGCACAGCACAGCACCAGCGCACACATCGCACCACCAGCACCAGCACCAGCACTAGCACCAACACACCAGCACCACCAGCGCACCACACTATAATCAATCAGAAACACGCACACTCGGCAATAATCGACATTCGACATTCAAATTTGATACAAGTTCGACATTCAACAGCAGCACCGGCACCAGCAACCAACACCAGCACAGCACAGCACCAGCGCACACATCGCACCACCAGCACCAGCACCAGCACTAGCACCAACACACCAGCACCACCAGCGCACCACACTATAATCAATCAGAAACACGCACACTCGGCAATAATCGACATTCGACATTCAAATTTGATACAAGTTCGACATTCAACAGCAGCACCGGCACCGTGCATAGAAACACAGGGATAGATACCTACATAAACGGTGAAGCTTGCTCATACCGTGATTTTTGTTTTTTTGAACGACGCTGTCTGTCGCATCTGCTACAGAGGACAGGGGTAGGTGTGTCCTCTTTCGAGGCTTGTGAGACCCGAACGATTGTCGGTAGCCGTGCCGATATGCTTGAAACAGATGTGGATGGCTCTACCCGCTTTCTATTTATAGAATCGAGAAGAGCTACCAACAACGAGATCAGTTTCTTGATGCAACATTTGAAAGATACCTTGTTGCCGAGGAAGTCATAAAAAAAATCGATTCTTCTGCAACAGTGTGTGAATCTATAGTGGGCAGCCATACCGAACGCGATATATTATGTGAGAAACTAGAAGCAGCCCATCAATGTATCTGACTCTCTCCTCTTTGGAGCTCGGGTGTCCTGCTTTGAGGCGCTTCTCTCCCTAAAACTCTTGTTCTTCGTGGAAGGTTTTGTTCTTCGTTTCACGAATATCATGTTTGTTGTGTTCGTACGCGGTCGAGCTCGGAGCCATCGCGGGTATGGGAGGGCGCTGGCCAGTAGAGGGGGGGGCGGAAGGAACGCGGTTGCCTTCTTCGTGGCTAGGCGTGTGGTGTGTCCATCGAGACACGAGGCAAGCATGAAGCGGCTTTGAATTCGTTGCTGCCCCTGCCAACACAATCCAGCCTACCCAAATTTATAAGGGTCGGTTCTGACTATAAAACAAAATTCAAGCGGTGCTTATTTCTCGAACAAATATTATGTACAGAGAGCGAGCTACGAGTTTGAACACCAACATGGTCGAGCGCGCGAACGAGGGCCATGGTGAGCACCGGGCTTCACGCGAGGCGGGCCACGGGGCTCACTAGGGCAGAGAGGCAGTAGAGCTCGACCCGGACCGAATCGATCGCGAGGTGATCGCGGGTGGGTGGAGAGCGTCGAGGCTGACAGGAATGACAGAGATTCCGATTTTTTTTTGAGAGGCGCAACCATGACAAGAGACCCGACGGCGACGGCGCGGCGGCATTTTTTTATAAATCAAATTTTCGTGTTACTTGATTTTCAATTTTTTCCGACCGTTTTTTTTCGTTTTCGTTTTTCTCTTATTCTTTGGTCATTTTGTTCGAGTACGAGTATGTCTCATACGTCTTTCTCAGTTTTGTGGGTTTTGTTTTTCGTATTTCACAACTTGACGACCGCGTGCTGTGCTTTCTCTTTCATACAAAGTACGAAGTACTGCTGTTGTAACACCACACATACCAGGTAATCACGAAAAAGGCACAAATCACACCCAGCAGGCAGCACGGCGCCGTGCTGTGAGCCGTGTTGATGTACTGTCGTTTTGTTCGAGTACGAGTATGTATCATATTTCTTTCTCAGTTGTGTGGGTTTTGTTTTTCGTATTTCACAACTTGAAGACCGCGTGCTGTGCTTTCTCTTTCATACAAAGTACGAAGTACTGCTGTTGTACTACCACACCTACCAGGTAATCACGAAAAAGGCTCAAATCACACCCAGCAGGCAGCGTGGCGCCGTGCTGTGAGCCGTGTTGCTGTATTTTCTCTTTCGAACATACGAGTACAGCTTTGTTGTCCTGGAGCATGGAGCTCTTGGCATTTGCAAGTCGCCTGTTTCCTCCTTAATTTATGTGTGCCACCTGTGACGTTCTTTCACATTCTGTTGTGATGTCCTTGACGAGCGAGCGTCGCGGGCGGAACCGCCCGCTACGCGAAGCGCCTTGTATATGTATAGTTATGTTCGTGAAATTTTCGCACTTTTCGCAACTTTTCTCTCCGCGCGAGCGCTTTTCGGCAAAACGCTAAGTACCCCGGTACAGCAAGCCCGGCCGGACACATTGGTCGAGGTTTGGGCTCGATCCGAGCTCTGTGGCTCGCGTGGCGGGCGCTCGAAGTTTTTTTTCCCGCGGGAGTGGATACGCCGATTTCCCGGGTTTCGCTGCGTGAGGCCGTGTTTCGTACGTACGTGCCAGTAAATAACGATGTTCTGTTTTTAGATGTTGTCTGTTTTTTGCTCTCTCACATGCACACAGGCCAGAAACATGTATCAGATACCAGTAGACAACAGACAACATGCACAGAGCACGGCGTTACAGCGTTGCCGCCAACACCAGTAGGGAACATCGTGCGTGAGTAGCACATCCATCTGGGCTGTACTGCTGCTGTAGGTAGTTGTTTTATCCAAGGCTGCTGTCCGTAGTCCGCCACCTGTCTTGCATTCTTTGCTGTTGTGCTGTGTGTCTATGACATATCCAGGGTCACTTTGGACCGAAATGTAAGGGCCGTTTTTATTACGTGTGAGTACGGCAACTGTTATTATATTTCTGATGTTGCGGGTTCTTGCCCCAAGCACACCACCAAACTTTTAGACATCAGATAACATGCAAAGAGAACACAAACAACACGTTGCAACCCCGCCCAGCAGCACAAGCAGCAGCAGGCAACATCACGCGCATGTGGCAGGTCCGTGCTGTACTGCTGTGGCTCCAGCAGCAGTAGTTGCTTTATCGGAGGCTATGATCCGTCATCGGTCATCTCTACCTCTCTCCTTCTGCTGCGCTGCTGCTGTGCATGTGTATGTGCGGTGTGTCACACACTCACTGCTGTGGACACGCACGCCAGTATAAAAAATATTTTGACCTTCGGTAATATGGTCAAATGAGTGCGATGCCCGGTTATTTGTTTGAAGTCGTCAGTTCGAGACTCTCGTTCATAATTTTTTCCTTTTTAGTGGGGGATAGAAATTTACTTGCTAATTGTCTGCCGGCCGAAAATGACTTGACCTTGGTATGGGGGGTGAACAAGCGCACCGTGCATTGTTATCCCACCCACTGTTCGAAAGACGCCCGAGGTGACGAGACTCGAAATACATCCAGTATTTAGTGTGTAAGTGTATCCAGCGCCTTAGCCTATATCGACTGTGGATCTGCTGCATAGTTAGCAGCAGCACCACCAGCAAGCAGTGTGTTGTTGGACCTGTGGCAGCATGCATGTACTACGCAACAGCAGAGACCCCCAGCACTACGTACTGCGTTGTACTTTGTATTTAGTGTATTATTTTTCCCTGGGGTATTCTTCCACTCCAGAGCTTTTTGGAGCCTGTCCTGTGACCACGCACTACCCCTTATAACAACAGATCACAGGGTCCGATAAAAACACACACATACAGTACAACAGTATTATAGTAGGACGCCACAGCAATACAGGGCGGACAAAACTACCGCACTCGCTTCATGCTGTTTTATTGCTCTGCACTGCTCGTGTGCTGTCTGTGGTGTCTGGGTTACGCACGTACATAATACAAACATAAAACAAACCAGAGTGAAAAATAAACAGTCATTTTCGGCTCTGACACAAAAAATAAGCCAATTTCGACCCTCCGCACCAAAACCAGGCCAATTTCGAACCCAACACAAAAACCAAGTCATGTTTGATCCCCCACATAAAACCATGATAATTTCGACCCTAGCACTGAAATCGAGTCTATTTCGATCCCCTTCTAGAACCAAGTCAACTGTGGTGCCTCTCCACACAACAAAGACATACATAAACACACTGGCGAACATAATATAATGTTTGGCGGAATCGTTAGGAAAATCTGTTAAAAATATGCAGTCAATAGTAAGGGTGCCACACTATTTCCAAGTCTTTTTATCCCCAAAAGTGCGCAGGTCATCTGATACAGTTAGTTCTAAAAAATAGTATGCATGTACCCTGCATGTACGGTAATACGCAGATAATTCATAACCACGTCGTACTATGATGTAATATGCTTGCGTAGGATATCGAATTATGTACGAGTTTGGATTTCAATTCGTTCTTGCGCCACTCCCCTAGGCATGTCCCGGAGGGGAACCTTGTATGTACTATGTTCCGTGCACATACTACATCTTGTCGGAAGCGCCCGGTAACATCTTGTCGGAGATCACCGTAAGGATCTCCCATGCAAGTATCACCAATTCACCCTGTCATAAGATCTCCGTATCTTATCGTGCAAACCAGATCTCGTGTGATCAACAACCTGGCGTCTCTTCGACGCGTACACAGACAAGAAGGAAAGTGCCACAGGCTCAAGCTGTGAACCTGGAGCCCGTATTCATACTTGTATTCATACGAGTACGCATGTACGACGGGGATGCGTAGTTGATACCAGGTTCGTTCATACCAGGTACCAGACAGCACATACATACATACTCGTACATACGTCAAGTACTCGTACGACGACGGGGATACTTGGTTTTTTATACCAGGTACGTATCATATACAAGAAAAAAATCGCATTTTTTCAAGTTTGACATTTTGACATATCGATCGACAAACCCAACGACTGCGTCATAAACTCTGAACGCATCGCGCTGGTGAGGACCTCCGATCCACCCTACGAGCGTAGTGCCACAGTTCTCACGCCTCGGTCGATGATATGCGGAGGGCGCAGAGCAGGCGTCTGACGAAAACACAGTTGGCAGCTGAGTTCAAAACAGAACACGAAAACTCTATCCGATCGCAAGAACGAGTGTTTTAAGGTTTTTCGACGAAGACCGTCGGACGCCGCAAGCAACCGCTCGCCCCCTAGACTACGAATCGTAATGATACCTTCGAGGCCGCTATGTACACTTGCTGGCCTTGCCTGGTACGAAGGTCGTTAGTCGTGGACTGAGTCTATGTCGAGATCGAAGGTCAATCGTCGCATGCAGAATATATGTTCTATTTGTGGTTGATTTGGGAATTGGGCATCAAAGCGAACTGCTGTACGAAGATTTTTTTTTTTTCATCAGCGCTACTCTAAATTGCTATGATAAAGTGGGCATCAAAGATCACTTGATTAAAGTATTGTTTTTTGGGCATCAGACGAACTATATATAATAGATAGATGCCCCGTAGGTGGAGAGATGGAGCTGCCCCGAGAGGCAGTCTGCAATAACGATGATGCAACCCGGGCTTTGATGATAAGATACTGCCCGTATACATGTGAGGGTGGAGCGTGACAGAAAGGTACGGCTCACTCCTGTGTGGTGTTCATGATGGGCCTTTGACGACAGGTACTGGCTCTACTTGTGTGTGTACATTTGGTAACGTGGTGGTACGAGTGTACATTATCTTCCACCTTCTCCTTGACGACCCACGGTATAGGCACGTGGCTACACAGAGCACGTTTGACAGCAGCGTACATAAACACGATCATCGGATTGCTTAGGGCCCGGAGGCTGTTGGAGCGCTATACTGTGCGAGAAGGGAGTGGGTGGGGACTGGTACTATGGAGATGGTCTTTTATTTTGAGGGCGCCGGGCAGCAGCAGCAGCAACAGCAGCAGCGGCAGTATGGAGGCACAGGGCCACAGCAGCAGCAGCAGCAGCAGCAGTTTGGAGGCGCCTGGCCGCATCAGCGGCAACAGCAGCGGCATTGGGGTGGAGGTCACAGTTACCAGCAGCAGCACCCACCTCAGCCGCAGCACCAGCAAAGGCCGGGGGGCACTGGTTGGACTCGTAACGCCGGAAACGGCTGGTACCAGCCCGAGTCCCCTCCACCTCCAGGAGCGTCTATGAGCGCTTTCTACACGTGCAAACGTTGTGGTGCTCGAGGGCATGAGGCCGCGATTTGTTTTGCACCAAACAGCGTGCGCGATGGGTTTCTGGCCTATGGTCACATGGCCAGGCAGTGCACTGCCCAGCCCACTATCGTCTACGCGCTGGACTACAGCAACCTGCCGCAGGGTGGAACGCCGGCGCTCCAGCAGCCGCAGGTACAGCCGGCAGTAGTGCCGAGGTCGACGACTAGGAGCGGTAGTGCTATGCCAGGGGAGAGCGAACTGCTTCGGCAGCAGATGATGAAGGACCTGATGTTGGAGCTGGATGTCGTCAACAAGGAACGGGATGCCCGCAGAGCGGCCGCGCGCGAGAGGCCTGGCGAACGATGTGGTTATCTAATGCGCGGGAACTCGCCTGGCGAAGGCGTAGAGGCCGTGTTCCTGCAGAGAGTGCTGATAGCTCTCTGTTGTGTGTCTGTTGTGATAATGCTGTCGATCAAGGCGTGGTCTCGATGCTGGTAAGGCTATGGCGTGTTCGTAGCCGGAGCTTCCCCGATCACGTGAAGCAGACTTGTGTGGCAAGTGCCTAGTTCGGCCCTGATAAGCTAGTCTCTCGCGATCGCTCCTCGACCGTCGAAAGGGCCGGTTCCCGTGGTGCGTTTAGCCACTCGAGTGCGAGCCCGGTCTAATAGAGTAGCGAGCTGTCTGAGCCGCGCTCTCTCGAGGGTGGGAGGCGCTCAGCTGATGCGGATACACACGCAGCCCGTAGGCTGAGGAGGAGGGCTCTCTCGGTTTTTGCTATGGCCGGGGCTCTCTCGCCACTCTGGTCGGTCGCTGAACCTTAGCGGACGTGGGTCTGTGGGGTGCTGGAATGGGTAAGGCGCGATGTTAGGGTTGGTGGTGACTTGATGAGCTAAGGTCAGTGGTGGTGATCTTTTGTGCGTTGCTCTGGTTCGCCTCTGAGTCGTGGTTGGGTCGATATGTGGTTGTGGGACCGAGGTGTGTCGGCGGTCGACTCTGGCGGTGATCCGCCGCATTGGAGTGTTATCTCTGCGGGCGTGCTATCAAGTTTACCCACTTCGGCCTGCTAATAGGCGTAAACCTGAGGAAACGGTGATGGGAACGTTGGGGGGGGCGGTTTTACGACGGACGGGCCAGGACGTGAGAGCTCTGTGGGAAGAGTCGGGATAGCAGCGAGCTTCGCATCGTTGCACTGGCCAGCCGGAGCCCCTGCATGTTTTCCATTTGATCCAGACGCAGGATATCGAGTCACCTTATTCCTCATAAACTTTGCGTTGTTTGGATGGATTGAGTCGGAGTTGTTATTTTCTTTGTCTGTTTGTTTTGTTTTGTGTTCTTCTGTAGTCTTGGCTACCGGCATATTTGGGCAGACTTGCTGAGTCTATCTCTCTGTAGTGAGCTGCTGTACTTTGTGTTATGCGTGACTGGCGCTCGACGCGTAATGATGTTGGTATGGCTTATGGATGGTGACCTGGGGGCATAGCTAAGAGGCGGACGTCCCGTTCGGCACGCAAGTCACACATATGTGGCGGTGGTAAAGATTGTGAGCGAGGGCCTTAGTTGTGTGATTGTATCCTTTTGGGTACGTGCATGATGTCACCCACGCTTCTCAATGTTGTGTGTAGTTCGTTGTTGGATCACGGCGTTGGACGGGCGGGGGGGGTTGTGTGCCATGCTTCTACAGACGAGTTTGTCTGGTGATGTGAGATCCAGCTTTCAGTGATGACTAGATTATACAGCAAGCAGCGGTGTATAGTTGCAATTCTGAAACTGTGTTTGATCTCGCCATCGCATCAGCCATGTGCGTAGAGGCAATCAGTGCATGCTCTTAGCTTGAGCATGCGTTGTGATGGTAACCTTTTTTTTTCGTGGTTATGGAGAAGACATATCAATTATAAATCGGTACTGGCGTTATTTTTGTCACTATTGTTACGTTGGGAAGAATCACGAGGGGGGGTTGATGGCATGATTCTACCTACAGACACAGTGCATAATGATGTTTTTCGTTATCTAACGATTTGACTTGGTTCCTGGCGCTGAAAGTAACCACCCGATGCACCCTTTGCTCAACGAGTCAAAATGCACGCTAACTCTGCGGATTTATGAGATGTAGCCATGCCGCGGTGACGTTGAGCGCGGCGGAAGACAAGCGTCGAGTCCGTGGGGTAGGGAGCAGGAGACGGGGGTTGAGCGCGTGGGGTTGGGGTGTTAGTAGCAATGGCCCACAGTAGATTAAATGTTTTGGATCGTTTTGTTTCAGTAGGAATTGACGAGCGAAATATTTATGACGCTTGGATTGTAAAATGTTGCATTGGATATACGAGTAGAGTTATATGCACCTGGTATACTGGTATCTAATATTTGGCATTCTGAATTGCGTACTTCGACCTCTGAAGTACGATGTCAGAATACTATAAAATAACAGCATCAACAGCTATACATTGTCACGTATCTCGGTTATGGCAGTCCATTTATCATGACCTGGGGTATGATTGAAAGACGATGCTTTACCTGGTATATCGAGGGCCTAAATGCTGTTTTAATAGGAGGATAGTGAATTATAACGCTGGACCGAGCAGTCTTGTACGTGAGTGAGCATACAACGACAACGACGTTCTGTTTGTTTCGTTGTCTGCGGCGCTTATTTGATATAGATCGCTGATGTTTCTGGTTTGTGGGTTAGGACTTGAGTTTGGTTTTGATTTTATGATTGAGGGGTTTTTGAGTCACACTGATAGGTCGCCCGATGGTCTAGAGGTAACCTCGAACGCTTCTGAACGTTGATGTCTGGAGTTCGAATCTCACGTGGGTCGGACTTTTGAGTTTATTTGCAAAAATAAATAAAAAACGGAATCAACTGCTGAGAGCGCCAATTAATAGTAGCGTGGGTAGGCACAATTCGATGCGAGTCGACGAGGGAAGGAAAGGCTGAAGTCTTCTCGCGATAAAAATGCAAGGCAAGAACCGTAGTGGGGGAGGAGGGAGAGGAGCCCACTTTGTGACCCCGGATCTGAGTTACGACTAGGGAGGAGAGAGAAAGGAAGGGCGAAGATAATAAATGGGATGGACAAAAAACAAAAAAAAACAAAAAAAAACAAAAAACTGATGTCGCAGGATTTTACTATTAACCATGCGATGGATGTTTTGTCGTCTTCCAAGCAGGGGGGAGATAGTAGTTGTACTCGGTAACACGACGAAGACTTTCCATCGCAGATGGTCGAGTCCAGTTGGGGTTTTATCGTACGTGGGTGCGGACTATGCACGCAAGGCTACTGACCGGACGTCTGTCTCTGGTGGAGCAGTTATACGCGCTGGTATCTGTGTATGGTTTGATTCTAGGACATAGATGTCTGGAGCATGTGTTTAACGGGTAGTTTGAGATTAACACGTACGGTCGGCAGAGCAGCATGCTGACTTTCTCTTCAAACCGTTGCACGCTGGGACGTTTCGCTTTGACCATGGCTCTGTGATGAACTTGTTGTGATTTCATCCACTGGTTTGTTTGTTTGTTTGTTTTTCCGGGGGTTTTGGGGCATTTGGTTTTGGGGGATAATAGTAGGGGTTTTCGATGTGCATGGGATGTTTTTGGAAGTACTTGAAGAATTAACGTCCAACTTCAGGAAATCTTAAGGAAATCGAGAAAGTCTTGGGAGGTACCCATACGTTGAATAAGGTTAATACGCCAATAGAGTATGCCGATGGTCTTGATGAATCGTGCCGTACGCTTTGGCTATTGGTTGACTGCGCACAACGTACAGGGGAACCAATTACTGATGCCGAAGGCAGGTACTGGACCGGGAGTTGTTATGCGATCGGCCGAGGTCGGGCTCGAGGACCTTGATATTCAAATTCGCATTAGATCAGCGAGCGATGCAAACGAAAGAGGTTTTGAGAACAAAGCGCATGGTGACACTGGGCTGGTGGGGTAAAGGAAGAAGTGTTTGCCGATGGTGCGAACGGTTCGTGTGCTGGGAGAAAGGTTGTTGGTGAATCGACAGCAGATTCGCCGGTGGTCGTGAACAGTCAAAGTTATCGATAACTATAGACACGCCTGGGTCAGGCAGGGTCTTATGATCAGAGGCTCCTCCTAGCCTAGAAGGGGGCTGACTAAGCACCAATCCCAGGTGCTAAGCACCAATCCCAGGTGCTAGATAGGTAAAACAGAGTTGTATTATATTTCAAACGAGTACTACGCTCGTACTCGTACATATCCCCGGTCACCGCCCGAGTACCATATAGGCACCAGTGGAAACCCCTGATATGTTTGAATCCACCACACTCATGATGATATCCTTCAACGGTTCATCTCACTAAGCAAGGTAAAGACCTACTACTCTGGTACGCTACTGTCTACAATGCCCCCAAAAGCAAGTTACAACTCTATAACATCAAATACCACATTGATGTCGTTTGTGAATGATAAACGACCTTAATCAATGATACCGTATTCCACACATACACTAAAACAAATGCCCCGCTGCAATTACTTCATAAATATCATATGCACGAAGTAAAAAATCACGTATATCACGCGTCAAAATAACGACGCTCAACAACGCAAAACTTATTTCACAAAACTCGAGTGAAACATACAAGATACGCGGCATAACTTGAAAAATGCGAACCAACGTTGCAATTAATTTCAAGTACGCTATTGTGTGACACTACAACATCGTACACTACCACACATGTCCAAGCCAGCCTTGACTTGCCCGAACGCGGCCCCTAAGCGCCTTCCTTCAGACGGAAAGGGTCTTTAATTTCTCCACTACTATTAATAGCGACACAAGAGTACCGTAGCGAAATAGACTTCAGCACACGAATATCAGCAACACACGCGAGCTTAATCGCCGAAAAACATACGAGATTCGACAACGCAATCTCGATATGCAACACACAACAGTATCATATCTGAGTTGACCACATCCACACTGCGTATATATACTCGTAAAAGGTTACTACTGCTCTCGTACAGCAGCAGATATAACGCCATCGTGACCACCTGCAATGATGGGCACGCCAGTCTCAGACCTCGGAATCACGGAATCATAGCTCAAATTGCTATTTCGCGCTTGTGCTTTTATACATCAAACGAATGTTTATCATGGGTGCCGTACGTTTTTGACGCGACTGCCACGTGGCGAGCTCGCTTGTACGGGGGGTATTTTTCTTATTTGTTTGGTGTAACTGCGTACTGTCACATTTTCCATAGTTGCATTGTTTTTATCTGGGGTTGAGGGAGAGGTTTTCACTTGTCGTCGGGATGAGTTTCCTCTCGATTTAATGTGTTTTGGACTTGAGAGTGTATGAGTCTTGATTTGAGGATACGGTTTTCGAGTTGCAGATTTTAGTTTGAGTTTCCGAGTTTGGTATGAGTTCATTATGATTTTACGATGTATTGACCCTGCAATGTCGTGTCTTATCATGTGCCGAGCAGGGGGGAATAAGTGACCCTCCCGCCCCCACGACGGTAGGGCCAGATTTAAGCAAGTAGTAATGGAGATGATAGAGGGTCAAAATAAATATACGAGTAATAGGAATAAATTGGAAATAAATTGACGGCGAAGGTATAGGACTGGATTCCCGTTTTGGGACAAACCATTCTAATTCTAAGTAATTTTTAGACAAAACGGGACTGCAGTCCTATAAGGGTTAATAGGAGTACAAATGGTGAAGAAAATAGAAACGATGGGGATTGACTCCGAATCAATGCGGGGGGCTGGCTGCTTCCTGAGATCATTTGACTCGTCATGCATGCATGCACGTCGATTTGGTCGTGAAAAAATATAACAGGGCACAAGCACTACTCTGCAGCATTATTGATTGATTGCTGGATGTGTATGTACGTCGTACAGTAGACACATTGAACGCACGTACACACTGTACTGTACCATGGTAGTAGATACAGCAGTTAGTTGATATGGACGCCCGCGTATGTACGTCCCCGTATATGCGTACGTACTTTTCAAATATGTGCACAGACGGCAGTTCTTATTTTGCTAGGGTTATATATAGTTCGTCTGATGCCCAAAAAACAACACTTTAATCAAGTGATATTTGATGCCCAATTTATCATAGCAACTTAGAGTGGAGCAAATGCAAACAAAAAAAAACAATTTTTCCTCCCACACACACATACATTCGAAACGCACGCTTCTCCCTACGCCGGCCTGCCCGGCACCGCCTTCTTACATCGCAGGTTGGCACTCGTACGTGCGCCGTGCTTGTCGTCGTGGCCACAGCGATTCGCGGCTGCTCTACGTACGAGTATTGCAGCAGTGCGGTTGCTACTTTTAATCTTTGCTGAGATTGTATCGTTCATCCTCGCCCTGGTCGCGTACTCGTATCGTATGATACGTACGTCACCTTCTGTCACCGTGCGCGACGAAAGCACCTCACAACCACCACCACCAACACCATCGACAAGTGTCTGCTGCTGCTGGTGCTCAGCTGGTGGTGGTGGTGGTGGTGGTGGCGGTGTTTGACTTGAGGATGGTTGTTGGTGCTCTCTGGTACCTGCTATACCTGGTACCTGGTATGGGGTGGGATACGTATGCTTGTTGTTCCCAGGACCACCCCTGGTACCTGGTAAGTAGGTCATGCAACATGACCAAGCTTCGCGAACTCGGGACGGCTTTCAACACGAGCAGAGAAGGAGGGGGTGTTATGTAGAGGGGCCTTCGGAGACCCCGTCCGTTTCTAAAGCAGTGGTGCTTTCGTCGCGCACGGTAACAGATGGCGGCGTACGTATCATATGATACGAGTACGACCAGAGCAAGGATGGACGATACAATCTCAGCAAATAATAAAAGTAGCAACCGCACTGCTGCGATACTCGTACGTACGTAGAGCAACCGCGAATCGCTGTGGCCACGACGACAAGCACGGCGCACGTACATACGAGTTGTACTTCAGTATGCCAACCTGCGACGTTAGAAGACGGTGCCGGGAATGCCGGCGTAAGGAGAAGCGTGCGTTTGGAATGTGTGTGCGAGATTTTTTTTTTTTTTTTGATTTGCTCCACTGAGTTGCTATGATAAATTGGGCATCAAAGATCACTTGATTAAAGCATTGTTTTTTGGGCATCAGACGAACTATATGTACTAGATAGATGGGGTTGGTAAGGTGATACCGTTGCCTACTTGGTGAGATGGGTTGCCGATGAAATGCATGCCGTTGCGACCTCAGACCAATGAATGACCTCGCGGCGAGTTTGGCGTTTGCAAGGTGTCCTTTAAGGTCCCTGGTGCGGACAAGCCCGGCAGTGCACTACACAGGCGAGGAGAGGCACTGCCAAGATTTCGGTGTTGCGGCCTAAGAATGACCTTGCTTGGTAGATTTTTGACGTTAGGCATACGTTGTTTACGTAACTCTCCTTTCCCGTGGATAATCTCACGTCTGTAAGGGGGTCTGGCGTCCACCTGTGCTCGCATATGCCGACTGGTCACGCGTCATCATCTAGATATACCAAGCTTTTCTGTATCAACCCTACATCGCTGAACCGATTCATCACACGCCCTTCCGTTCAAACACAAGTTTTTTTTCCTTGGCAGCGAAGCAGTACAGTAGCACAGGTGGACGAGCACACCCCATTGGGGGGTGGGGGGGGTTACAAGGTGTGCAATGTGTCCTGTCGTTGTACCGACGTGGACAAAACGCTACAAATGCCCCAACGTCGCTCATGGTGTCAACCACACCAACTTGACAACGTGGCGCTTCGGGCAGCCAGAGATACACAGGTGGCCAACGGTACACCTTGCGTCACGCTGGCTTCCGCTCCCAACCTTCCGCCTTGCGTAGGTGTTTCCCCAAGGTACCGCAAGGTCCCCTTGCCTAGGGATCCTTGGGCAACGTTTATTGGTGGGGGCACTGCCCAACTCTCGAGGTAGAGGGGTGGTCGTACAAGCCCACACTGGCCACGTTACGGAGTACCATTCTAAACCGCGCGGTAATAGATCTCTTATCTATTATATATAGTTCGTCTGATGCCCAAAAAACAATACTTTAGTCAAGTAATATTTGATGCCCACTTTATCATAGCAACTTAGAGTAGCGCTGATGGAAAAATAAATACAGTTTGCTTTGATGCCCAATTTTTTCAAATCAACCACAAATAGAACATATATTCTGCATGCAACGGTTGACTTTCGATCTCGATATAGACTCAGTCGACGACTCACTAACTTCGTACCGGGCAGGGCCAGCATAGCGACCTCGAAGGTATCATTGCGATTCGTAGTCTAGGGGGCGAGCGGTTGCTTGCGGCGTCCGACGGCCTTCGTCCAAAAACCTTCAAAAATTGTCTTTCTTGCGATCGGAGAGTTTTAGTATTCTGTTTTCAACTCATCATCAGCCAAATGTGTTTTCACAAGACGCCTGATCGGCGCCCTCCACATATCATCGACCGAGGTGTGTGGACTGTGACACTAAGGTGGGTCCGAGGTCCTTACCAGCGCGACGCGTTCAGAGTTAATGACGCAGTCGTTGGGTTTGTCGATCGATATGTCAAAATGTCAAACTTGAAAAATTGTGATTATATTTCTTGTATGATACGTACCTGGTATATAAACCAAGTATCCCTGTCGTATATGCGTACGAATACGAGTACTTGACGTATGTACTCGTATGTATTGTCTGGTATGTACGAACCAGGTATCAACACGTATTCCCGTCGTATGTAAGTACTCGTACGAGTATGAGTACGGGCTCAGGTTCCGCTTGAGCCTGTGGCACTTTCCTTTCTTGTCTGTGTAGCGTCGAGGAGACGCCAGGTTGTTGGAGCATCCAGGCTCGACGACACAGTTTGTACGATAAGAGACGAAGATCTTATGACATGGGGATTTAGTGATACTTGCATGAGAGATCCTTACGGTGATCTCCGGATATGTGCAGGTTGGACGAGTTCGGGACGGCTTTGAACACGAGCAGAGGACGAGGGGATGTTGTTTAGGGGCCTTCAGAGACCCCGTCCGTTTCTAAAGCAGTGGTGCTTTCGTCGCGCACGGTGACAGGCGACGTACGTATCATATGATATGAGTACGACCAGAGCGAGGATGAACGGTACAATCTCAGCAAAGATTAAAAGTAGCAACCGCACTGCTGCGATACTCGTACGTAGAGCAGCCGCGAATCACGAAGACAAGCACGGCGCACGTACGAGTTGTACTACAGTATGCCAACCTGCGACGTAAGAGGACGGTGCCGGGCATGCCGGCGTAGGGAGAAGCGTGCGTTTTGAATGCGTGTGTGGGAGAAAAGACTGTTTTTTTTTGTTTGCATTTGCTCCACTCTAGCTGTGATAAATTGGACAGAACACTAAGTCTAAGTGACCCATCAAAACTATGCAAGCACGCGCAATGGGGGACAAGGGGATCTATGGGTATGTCACTTCTGTTCGTCCATTATTCGATATTCGGGACTTACTGGTAGGGATATTATTGTACATGGTATACGAAGTAATAATAGTATTTTGTGAGGGTATTATCTACTGAGCTATAGCGGTAAAATATCGATTAACTATACCCAGCCCAGGGTGTGATCCATATAACACTCTCCCCCCCTCTGAACGGTGGAATCTTTGGGACGTCGGTACCGTATAAGGCCGTACGTTGACCTACCCGCTTCGTTTCGATAGCTGGGGAACCAGGGAGACGTGAATTTTTGGGACGCACGCTCAAGCGTTTCTGTAAAAGAAACTTTCGAAGTGAGATTCGAACCCGTGTCCTCGACGACGTCAAATGTGAGGGTATTACCTACTTAGCTATAGGGGTAAAGGATCGATCAATTACCCAGCCCAGCGTAATCCTAACCCCACCCGACAATGTGTAGCGATATTACTAGTTCTTGGTGGTAATGAGGCGCGACCTCGGGTACCTGCAGTAGTCAAATCTGCGATGCATCACGCTGGGGGGATACTGCTGTGCTGAGTGCTGAGCCAAAACGCGAACGAACATCTACGTATACGTGCCGTTTGAGTTTTTTTTTTAATACGAGCCGCTCACGCTTGTGGCGCTATCGCCGTGGGGGCGGGGGGGGGGGCTCTTATTCCCTAGTACCTGGTATATATGTAATATCCTTTCTTTGAAATTCGAGCCTGTGAGGTGAGGTTTTCGGCCCTTCAACCGCGCCCAGGGACGATAATATGAAATAAAATTATTATAAATACGTCAGCTGTGAGTACAACCGATTGAATGGAAGATACTCAACTTTTCGAGCTGCGTATAATGTTAGTTATATATGTGATGTGTATTCGTGTGGGCTTCGTGATGTACTAGGAACCGTGGTAATTACTACTCGATTTTAGAATAAGACATTCGCGCCTGTTATGTGTTAATTCCTCGTTAAGGATATAGTTCAGCGACTCCCCTGGATAATACCCGGGTCAGCAGGACAAGGGTATCCCATGATCAATCTGCACTGATACTATATAACCCGAATAGAGATATTCCATCCCCGCATCATAACCGAATGAATGTTCGCGATTATGATGAGCGCGTCGTGTGACAAATATTATACATATATATACCATATGGCGTGTGAGGGGGAAGGGATGGATGTTAACCATCCCCCACTCAGCGTATCACTTGATAGTGTGGCTTAACCCCCCCTCCCCCCCCGCGGAGAGCCGAATCTGAAAATACGGAGTGGTCGTGGATTGTTTGTTCTGGGCGCCCTTGGAATATTCGTGTATGTGTGTGTGTGTTTTTTTTGTTTTTCAATTTATCGTTTTTCGCCGAAATAGACTACTCTTAATCGTATGTGTATGGAAATCTTAAAAAAATAACCAGGGGGAATGTAATTAAGTATGAAGTGTGTTCGTCCACCTTGAAACTGGCATGCGCCTACGAGTACGTAATAAGTTTAGTCCGTTTTCCATAAAATATTTAGGTGGTTTTGCTTGGGTTTTGCTAAAAACAAAACTGGTTTGCGATGTCGTGTTTGCGCAGCTCAAAACTCCGAGTGAGACCAGAAAATATATATAAGCAGAAAAAACAGCACACTATTGATATTGATTACACAAATTTACTGTAAATTGTTGCTGTGTTGGTGTACCAAGTAGGTCGTTTCTATGGTTGTCTCCCACGACTATTGGCTCTTAGTTTAATGTCGGATACATGTATACCGGTTCGTGTGTTTCCGATTTTTTTCCGTGATTATTTCTTGTGTTTTCTCGTTTTTATCGTCTTTTGATTTCGTTGATTATTTCCTCGGTGTGTTACCGATTTTCGTCAAACTAACAGGGCAAACCAAACAGGTGCACAGGAGACTTTGGCCTGGCACGTTCCCCAACGTGGGTACCTTGTGACGCATATGGGCCAATCCGGGGACGTTGGGAGGGTCTTACGTTGGTCAATGACTGACTTCGAGATTTGTGACTCAAGGTGTTTTTTGTTCAGATCACCCAAAGTACGTTCGCGACGTGTACGGTTGGCCACCTGTGTACGTTGTCAACGTTAGAAACCCCCCCCACGTCCCCCAAACGTCAACGAAGGGCACGTTGGCAACGTGACGAAATGACGGCTCCAAGAACAATTTGCTAGCGAGGCAACTCCTCGTACGTCCGTCCAGTTGGCAACGTGACGAAATGACGGCTCCAAGCACAATTTTTTAGCGCGAGGCAACTCCTCGTACGTCCGTCCAGTTGGCAACGTGACGAAATGACGCCTACAAGCACAATTTATTAGTGTGGCAACTCTCATACGTCCGTCCAAAGGTCTACACACATGACTTTCCTCATTCCGATCCTCAAAAGGGTTTACGTGCCAATGCACGCAAGAGACAAGTGAGGTTGTAATTCCCACCGAAGTCGGCGTTGGCCAACCCTTCCCCAACACTAGTAATCGTCCACCTGCTAGCAGATACAAACCAAACATTGATTTGCCAAGTCCTGGAGTGAGTGCCTGTGATAGGAAGGCCTCAATCAAGGGTGTGATGTAGAACGAAGCAGTTGTTGGAGAAAATTCGCTCGTCACTGAACGGCTTTCGGAGTTGCCTAGAACAAAACACTCAGCCCAAAACTTGGAACCGTAAGCAAAGTAGACGATGGTAAAAGCACCCGTTTCTTCAACTTTTTCGCGTCCCAGGTCCCGCCGCACTGCCGTCAGCAGGAACGGGTATCTCAATAACGCATACACGACAGGCCGACTTAAAGTCGTCGCTCGCTTCGGTCAGCCAATCACCACCCTCTCGTAGCTTGGTTGCCTTTTCCCATACTTCGCCGGCTGGAACCACGTAAACGTACACACACCTCTTGATTGAAGCGAGGTTGGAAACGGCAATGTCCCAGTACTCCTCCACCCGCTTCCCGTTCACGGCCACCACGCCTGCAGACTTCATTTGGAAAAAAAACAGGGTATTGCTCCGCTCGTCCACACCGAACGAATCGATTGACGCAAAATTGGGGCTGTCCGGTACATAATACGTCGACATCGCTAAAGTCTTAGGAAAAACATTCCCGCACTTCAGTGCTTCCCTTCTGGTGAAATCCAAGTTCAAATGTTTGACCCCCATCCCATCTCCGCCGTCTCCACATATATATAAAAAATCTCCCCCATTCCATCTTCACCATCTCCACCTGTCAGGAAAATCACTTTAAACTTTGGTTCGACGGCCCCCTGCTCGCCACTGATTAACCTGTGAGCAAACTTTTTCAAACATATTATCCCAAGTAAACGCTCCAAGCGCCTTTCGAAGTATTGGGTCACCGTTAACAACCTGCACAAAAAATTCAAAAAATTATCTTCCCCTCTCGAAAACTGCTTGATAAATCAATAAGGTGGCGTATTTACTGCAAACGGTGACCGCGCATCCGCCAAAATCGTTTGTACCGCCCTGAACGATATGAATGAGCGCGTCACCAATGGCTTCAGTGTCGAAGGAGGGTTTCTGATCAGGCCCAACTGCGTCTCGTAGCAGATCCAAATTTACGTTCCTTGCCGCTGACATCATTTTCCGTTTCAGAATTTCGAGCTGGTTCATATCAAAGACTGCTCTAGCCACACCTCCCACAACATCGAAAGCTCTCTCGACGTCGGTACTTGGCACATCAGGAAAGACAAATCGCCGACATTCCAACAGCTCATCTAGGCTCAACACTGGCATGAAAAACCGTTTAGACTTGGCTTTTTTCAGGAACTCGTGAACCCTGATCGCCTTGGGCGACACCAACACAACCGTTATACCAGCGAACCTCTCCTTAGGCCTGTATTCTGGGTCACTCAAAAACCAAGCTGTTGGGTCTCCTTTCAAATACCTAGCGCGAACAAAATCGGAATACTCTCCTTCCTCCACCCCTTCATCACTGAACCGATACCAGTCGCCCTTCCGTTCAAACACAACAGTTTTCCCTTGGCAGCGAAGCAGGTACAGAAGATAACAACCGAACACAGATTTACCGATTCCGGGTGTGCCTGTGACCACAATATTCCGTAAAGTACCGCTGCTAGCACCGCTCAAGATGATCTTGGATAATTCCTTGTAACAAGGACGGATGAAGAGCTTGGATCCAAGCGTAGAATCGCCGAGGAAGAACGTGTCGTTTGCTAGTTCCAGGGTGTTGTCGGTTACCGCTGCTCCGGTGAGTGCAGCCGCATAGTCCGTGACGTTCTTACTGGCTGCAACGGGCACAGCATCAAAGACGGCGATTGCGGAATAGAAAGGTATTAAGACAACGTTGATGAGCAACATTACTCCGCCGCCGAAGCCGATTACAGCAATCGGACAAGGGAAAGACGACAGGCATCTGCATCAAGCAAACAGCCTAACTGGCCCTGCTTCGTCAAAGTCACGAAATATGACAAAAAATAAAAAGCTCGTGTTGCGGGTCAACAGACGAAAGAAGAGCATAAAGATGAGTAGGGTATCCAAGGTCCGAAGCATGCCGTGGTAAAATACACCAAACCCACTTTCAAGGGTTCGGTAACGTTAAACAACACACGAAACACAGACGGATAGCCGGTGCTCGAACGTCCCGCGAATGATTTCGTATGCACACCATGCACCTGTACCGACGCGCCTGTCTGTGCTCATCGATTTGTTACGCCCCGCCTGGGCCCCTGGTCACTACTCGCGGCATCTTTTACATTCATCGATCATGTTGCTTTGTTGGCTAGGCTGCCTTGCTGCCGCTTCACACGGTCGCCCGTGTGTGCTGCTATACTACCTGCTTCTTCCTTTCTACTCTACACGCAGATCATCGCGCATCTGGAAACCTCCCACAGTAGGACTTGTGTTTTTTTTTCCGGCTTCTACAATATTGAGATGGAATACAAAGTGGTTGTCCTCGATGATGTTTGGGTTTTAAAATGAGGCCCCCCATTGCGAAAGCCCCGAGGCTTTACTGAGGGTACCACCCCGCGTGGACAGCCGTTGCCAACGCAGCAATGGCGCAGAGAGTACTTGAAATGATGAGTACTCGCGTTATGTCGGGAATACATAAAATGAATCGGGAGAGAGGGCCTGTTATTTTATCCTTCTGCCACTCCGTTTGTGTTTGGGGAGACTCGTGAAGAGCGGGCTCGATCTCGAGTCTCCATTTCAGTACACTTGGCTGGCCTTATCTACGGAATCCCTGTGTGGTTAGCAGGTATTTTCTTGTTGATCTACGCTGTGGTCTGCTGTATGCTCTCTCGACCGGTGATGCCAAGTTTTCGTCTGCCCATCAACACTCAGCTGACAAGACCCAACGCGCCCCGCGTATTTCATACGTAGGGTGCAGGCTACAAAAGTTCCTCAGGACGCCTACAAAACGCAGCAGCGACAAAATAAGAGTGCACGCGGGCTGCTGTTCTAGGAGAGGGGTCGGGCTGTGGGTTTTGAGGGAATGCGCCTACACGCCCAGATGTATTTTGAAGGTCAACGGAAAGAAGCCTGACCGAACTCGAAGACGCTCGACTACCATCCCGGAGCATATGGCCGGCTGTTTTCCGATTTCACAATGGTCAAACGTAAGTCCGTTCGACTCATTTGTGTATAGTCAGCCCACATTTAGATCACGTCATTCTCGTCGGGTTACGACACGCGAGAGTTGCACGACAGGCAAGAAATTTCTTGAGAATCACATGAGAAACCGCTGTTTGGAAAATGGAAGTCTGACGAGGACTGACACAGCTCCCGCCGTGTTAACTCAATGCCCTCAGGTGGGTGGCGTCACCAATAATATTTTTGGAAGCGACGAAAGAAGGAACACCAAGTGTGGAATCAAGAGGAGCTGCGAGTGAAAAAAATTACAGTTCTTGGGGGCAGACAAGAGGGAGAGAGGCCCCGAAGAAAGTAGCGGTCATTTAATTTGGTGTTAGCGGTGGCCATTACCATTGTGAAGGGGATAGGCACTACGGTCAAGCTAGCAAGGCTCAACCAACATACCCGAAGTGCTGATACCCCAGTCTCCCGTACGTAAATTAGCTCTAGAATATCGACGGGCGTTGTCAACTTTTACAGCAGATAGGCCCCTGAAGTAAAACCCTGAAGCGAGCACCAAGAGCGCCATTCTAATGTCAAGAGGCAACCCGCAGCACAACCCTCGCGATCAAAACGAACTTCCCCAGATATCTTCAGCTTTTCATGGCGTTTATGTAAAACGGGTAAACGTAGTACCTGGCCCCCTTTGGCCCCGGAAGATTAAGATTTCAAGATTCACACACGACCACACGACACGATGTGCGAGCAAACATTAAGATCCAAGAGGGTAAACCGGTGCGACTCTCATACCCCATCCGGTGGGACAGGCTCACGGAAGAGCCTGTGCTCCTTTGCACACTAGGTTCACCCCGCCCGGCCGTCAAAACTAAGCTCTGACGCATCAAGGTTCCATACATACGCCGTCGCATAAATTTGCAAACTCAAAGACAAAAGCACCACAGCTCCCGGGCCAGGGACCAACCCGCTTGTGTGTTCGACTGCTGAAAAAGAGTACCAACTAAAAACCGTCCAATGGATTTTTTTTCCGACAGAGCGACCGTTGCCCTTCGTGGTTTATCTACATACCAGGTAGGTTGTCTTGAGGAGTTGAGGAGAGGTGTGTCATACGCGACTGTCTCACAGCATGTAAGCCCGCGTACCTGGGGTCAGTGCTGTAGTCGGTAGTAGACGGAGTTCTTTATCCCGGAACTGCTTCTTTTCGTCCCGGAGCTGCTCCTCTTTCTTCAGGAGCTGCTCCAGCTGCCTCGAGAGGGAGCCCCTGTCGGAGATGCCGAGATACGCAGGTCCCCCAGAGACAGCAGCTTCCACAGCCTCGATCTTCGTCTCGACGGCCTCGATCTTCGCCTCGACGGCCTCGATCTTCACCTCGACGGCCTCGATCTTCACCTCGACGGGTCCGATTTCCTTACCCGCGGCCCAGATCTCGGCTTCCTGCTCCGCGAAGGCAAAACCCTCCCCGGGTGTGTCGCCCCCTCCTCCGTCGCCGGCATGTGCGCTCATCTGACGCGAGATCCAAGGACCTGGCCCTGGGTTTGTCGAGAAGCTCGACGCCGAACAAGGGGAGGCATACGTACCACTCCCCGGACACATGACACGTTGCATCGCGCCCGAGTGACCATCTAGAGGCAGAGGGTGCCACGTTCGGGACGAATGAACCCCCGAGAGCTGCACAGCACAGCACCAGCAAAAACGGACGCATCGCCGCGACTTACCCTAGACGGCTTCCTGCCAGGGTGTGATGAAATGCGTGAGGAAGCACACGTGGCCCGCCAAAAAAAATACACGCCGCGACTTACCCTCAGTAGAGTCTTCGCTCCAGTATCTTACCCTAGACAGCTTCCTGCCAGGGTGTGATGAAATGCTATGGGCTATGAAATTTTCTTCACTGTTATAGCCCATATAGATGAAATGAGTGAGGAAGCACACGAGGCCCGCCACAATGCAACAGAGGTGACGACGAACGCTAATCTTCTCCAGGAAACATTCCCAGTTTGTCCCTCAAACATTCCCCGTTTGTCCCCTACAAAACATCCTAATAGATTCCATTGAAACCCAGTCTCACACCTGGCCACTGGCCTGCCCTCCTCTATCTCGCGCAAGGAAGACAAGCACGCTTCTATTAAATAGATGAAGTCATGGATATATGGTGCTCTCATGGGGATGGTGTGCTACGCCAGAGCCAATGCGCGAAGTGTCGTTGTGGAACACGCATTCGGACCGGAGGCAGAGGTGCGTTGGGATTGGAAATGTATTTGGTACATTGCGTTACGTATATAGAACTTACAGTTTAGAAGTCGGGTTCACCCGAGGTTCACCTGTGTGTTGCGTACCAGATATCAGGTACCAGGTACGTATATATATACTGGTACCTAAAACGTTAGAACGTTAGAGCACACCTCCAGTCCACGAGCCACGAGAAAAGTGGCTACGAGTGCTCATATGTAAAGGCTGTCATCATACCATGGGATTTAGAAGGGTTGCTCTGCACGCGGGTCCCAGTGCCACTTCTTCGAGTTTGCATTGTGGTATACCAGGGGTACCACAGATACAGAATGTAAATATAAACGAGGTGTACGTTTGTAAGAGTAAGTAGGCGCGCGTACTCGTTTATAGGGCATTCGCAATCAATCGTATGAATAAAACCCTACTGCTGTGTGCACACTCCACTGCTGTACGAGTAGTGTGTGCGCTGTGTCAGTAGAGTCTGCGCTGCATGCTCTAAGAACAAAAACTAATGTTTGTACCTCGCACTTGTACCGTATACGAGTACACTACTCGTACTGCTGCGGCGGCGGCTGCTGCTGGTGTAGCGACACGAACGACCGGCTGACCTACTCCGCTTCCTTGTAATTCCATGAGACGTGGTCACACCTTGGTAGTGCTTGGTGCCTAAAGCCGCCTCTCCGACCCGAACCCTAACCCTATACCAGTGAACAGGGCTTGGATGTTGTGTTTGGTAAGACTCTAGGTTGACTCGGCCGGCGTGAATGCTGTGCTTGGAAAGACTCTAGTAATTGGTTGATTCGGCCAGCACGGATAATGTGGCTTGGAAAGACTCTGGTTGATTCAGCCGCTTATAATACACCCCTTCGCCAATCAGAATAGGTACTATTAATACTCGTATGTACGAGGTACGTACGAGTCATCAATTGACTACAGAATACCGGTAGGGGAAGCACTCCTTGTCTATTGAACACCGGAATCTGCGCAGGCAATACGGCAAACCCACTTTGGGGCTTTATATTATCTGTCTTGACAAAGCCCAGTAACCGAAGGCGTACGAGGTATCGTCACTGGGAACAACCAGCGCTGCGATGCGCTCGCAAGCCATATTTCTACATACACCCTCTGGCATACTGCTGATTGCCAACGTCGTTCGTGTTCCCAAGTTCACGCACAGAGGATACATGGAGCTTCTGGTTGATCCATCTCTATCAACACCGCCTTCTGCAACCCTCCCGCCTGTGGAGTTGTCCGAAGCACATCGGCTACAGGTGAGTTAAAGGGACAGTCGTGGAAGGTCGTTCAATCTACCGTTTTCTCCACCTCCTGTTCGAGTGGTGCATATCGTTTTAAGTGTTCCCGACGTTTGTCTTCGCCTGCAGCAAGTGGGATGCTAAGGTTTGTTGATGTCGCGCTGACTGTGTACGTAGTCTATTAACACCTGGTGCTTTCTATTTTTATTTTTCAACTCCGTTTAGTATCTTCCCCCTTCTTTTTCTCCCCTTCCTACTGCAGTCGTAACTCAGATCCTAACATGGTCACATCGCAGGATCTTCCCCCCCCTCCCCACTACGGTTCGTGTCTTGCATTTTTGTCGCGAAAAGAGTCAGCCCTTTCTTCCCTCGTCGCCTCGCGTCGAATTGCGCCTACCCTCGCTACCTGGCACTCTCGGCAGTTGATTCCTTTGTTTTATTTTTTGCAAATAAATTAAAAACCTCACCACGATGGGGTTCGAACTCCAGGACCAACTCTATTAATAGCAGCATTCGAGGGTAGCAACACAGTACACCACCGGGGCGACCGGTCCCTACGCTGTACTCATATATACAGTACCGACTTATTCAGGGCTTGTCCTGGGCCGATGCTGATGGGCCGGCCCATCAATTTTCGATATGATGGGCCGCGGCCCGGCCCGGCACACCAATTTTTCAGAGGATGGGCCGCGACCCGGCCCAGCCCATCAAATTTTCAAACATTCACGGCCCGGCCCGTTCCGGCACATCAGTTTTTCAGAAGTCTCGGCCCGGCCCGGCCCATCACATGGCAGCGAGGCCCATGAGACGCGGTCTCTATATGGGCCAGCCCGGCAATTTTCATGGGCTGGCCCGTGGGTTTGACGGACTGACCCATGGGCCGGCCCATGTCTTGCCCCGTACAAAACGGTGCATGCCTGTACGCTGACGTGATTTTCTCACGTCCATTGTTGATTTTTCGTTGTTTTTTTCCTCTCTGGATTCCGAGGGGCAGCTGTTTTCGACCCATGAGATACACCTAACCAGTACGACGTACCCACTACTCGTACAATTCTTCTCCATTATGACTCGGTCGGATGGCATCCGTCCCGACTGTGCACCACCACCTCCTCGTTCTGCTGCAACACCCGCAGCAGCAGCAACAACAGCAGCAGCACGTGCTGCTGCAACACCCGGTACTGCTGCAATACATGCTACTACAACACCCGGTACTACTGCAATGATTCATGCTGCAACGTTCTCTGTTGAACAAACATATCGCCTATATAAACAGTGATATTTTGGCGGCGGCTTCCCACGCTACAGCAGCAACAGCTGTCCTCATCCCCGGTTCGACATCGACACACATGAAAGTGAACATCGCTGCAACCCTGAGGCTGAAGATGTCCCCTGTCTGGGGCTACTTCACGACGTTGCACCGACGGTTCTGTCCGCGGGACGAACCAGGGCGAGAACGCCATGCTGCCTGCGTCGCGGAGACGGCAAGGAGTGTCGTCTGTACACCCACAACGGTACCAAGGCTTTGATCCGATATTTGCACAAGGCATCATAGTGCATTATACACCCGATGCGAATGGCCAGAGATGCATCGTACGAACGTAGCTGTTTTTGGCGGATAGCGACCAAGCACACCCAAGAAGTCGTGGTTGTAGCAGTACTACACCACATCTCATGGGCCGCGGCCCGGCCCGGCCCATCAACTTATCAGAGAATGGGCCGCGGCCCGGCCTGGTCTTTCAAATTTTCAGAGGATGGGCCGCGACCCGGCCCAGCCCATCACATTTTAAAATGTTCACGGACCGTCCCGGCCCAGCTCATCAATTTTTCAAACGTCTCGGCCCGGCCGGCCCGGCCCATCACATTTTCAAAAGTCTAGTCCCGGCCCGTCCCGGCCCGGCCCGGCCCTTCACAATTTGCAGATCAGCCCGGTCCGAACAAACGGCCCATGACAAGCCCTGGGTATCTAGCCCCATGATATCGGTTATTATACATGTCTATTCATAGTATAAAAGGGGGTCGGTCGCAGAGTCGGGGGGGTGTTTTGCCCCGATCCCGGCATTTTTTTGTATTGGATATATATATATATGTAGGATGGAATGTACTTGGTTATAGCAATAATGGGGTGGTTTTCGAGTCAAGGTGTCATTTATAATTTAGATGCATAGGAATCGTGCACTCCGTGCGACGTGCGGGAGCTCCCCCCTAGCGGCTACGTGGTGAAGTGGGACTGTGACTTGATGTCGGTGCTTGATGAAAACGAAAAAATGATAACTGCATTAGCAAAAATCGCGATTTTGTTTTTCAAAACGACTTGAGGCCACGGATGGCTTGCCCCAGGCCACAACAGCGATCAACAACCGCGAAATCGAGCACTGCCCTCTATCTAGTGAAAGGAGTGCTATGTACAGTCAAAGCGTCCGCCGTCGGCAGGCAGAAATGGTTTGTGGTGGTTGTGGTTTAAGGGGGCTAAAAAGTGCCACACAAAAAGCGAAAATGTTTTCTGCGACACAAAGAGAGTTCTAGAGACTTGCAGCTCCTAGAGACAAACCGCTAGGAGAGTCGTCGGTTATTGCCATGATGGAACACATCAGTGTCGCATTCGGGTCACACCTGGAACATGTGTGATACGAGTTTGTTGAGATGCCGCGTGACCTCGCTTCTGACATGACCTGGAATGTACGTATACACTTGTTTTGTTTCTGTTGTTCCGCCGTGTCGTGCGTGTGACGCAAAATCTTTTGAAAACCCGTGACTCGATTATCGACTTGAAATCTAAGAAAACTCTCAACAATAGAGCTTGCCTCGCGGCAGTACCAGTACGGCACTTCCCTTCTCCGACCCGCGGTCTTAATCTCGACTACTACTCGCAGGACGCATGTTTTTACATCAGGTTCTGGGTACCAGGTACGGGCAATCCCGACTGTTTTTTATATGGTACCGCTGTTCTAAAATTGATGTGATAATACAGAAATGGCACACAAGCTCCTAAATCACTATCGCTCAATGCGGCATTTCTTCTAAGCAGCACGTGCGTATTATCACGCCTGTGGCGATGTTCTACGTGCATTTGAAGGTGCGCTACAAAGAACGAATGAACACCACAGCAGAATAATACTCGTAGTCCCAGGAAAATTTTGGAGATTTTCCCTGCGAGTAGTACCCCACTACCAAAACAACTGATAGCTGTATTGATGATGTACCTTGTGCATATTACTGTCGGTAAAACGAACGTGCAGATTCCATGCCGCCGCAAGAGGGTGTCTGATACTCACCGAGCATTTTTTTGCAAACAAGCTTTTCGGGTTTTCGGGTTCGATCTTGCGGTTGAACTGAGTCCGATTTGTGCCGATACCTGCAGGACCTGATCGCGAAGGACGGACTTTACCTCATCAGGGTGTCCACGGACGACAAATCGACAAACCACGTTGTCGCGGCCATATCAGCGGTAAGAGATTTCTTGTCATAGGCAATGTAGGCGACTATGGGCTCTTGTGTGTGACGCAACATGTGTGTTGGCTACATAGTTCGGGGCTAGTCGACGATGTCGGTATTTGGCGGCATTGCGCTTCTGTTTTTTTTGTGGATGAGACCAACTGAGCTTTTAAGTTTGCGCTCTCATTTGATGACAAGAGATCCAGCCTCCAAGTTTGCCCGCGCGTTAGATGAAGAGCTATAAAATCTTATTTTTGGTGCCCGGTCGAAGCCCAACAGGGTGGTTGGTGGGTTGGTTGGGTTGGGATACGCAGGCTACGATAGTCCGTGCTCCTGTTATATGCTCCTGTAGTTTTAGAGGAGCTTGCACCGTGGGCACATCAAGAATTCAGACCATCCGGTTTCACCACTGAATGACTAATATCCGAGACCGTTTGCCAGTGCATCCAATCCGTATGATGCCCGACCGCGCCTATCTTGACCACCCTGTTTGTCAACCTCAGTGTCACCTGAGACTGTCCTCCTTCCGAGAAGAAATGACGCTGCACGTGGAAGGGGACGGGCTCATTGTGGGGTGAGACGGTACACCTAAATCATTGCGGTACGCAGACGTCCTTGCCCGACTTCTGCCACAGACACAGGCTGGTTCAAGCATACCGCCCAAACTTTATTCAGTAGCCAATGTCCACGCCGTTTTTCGGAGATAGACCCTGAAATTTGGCACACGTGTTTTATGCGCCCTATCCGAGCCGTTAACAAAGGTTTGTTTTTTTCCGCCAGATATTGTTTGTTTTGTATTTTTTGGGGGGGAATTTGGGTCCCCTTTAAAACTGGTCCCACGTATTTGGGGACACACTATTTGGAATTAGTGTTGAATTTTTTCTCGAGTTCTGAATGGGTCAAGAGATCCAAAATTTCCGGCGAAAAAACAAAACAAAAACATTCGTTAAAGACTCGGGTAGGGCGCATGAAACACGTGTGCCAAACTTCAGGGTCTATCCCCAAAAAACGGCGTGGACATTTGGACTTTTGTGCAGTAAAAGTGCAAAAATAGGCGTTGCCTGATAATTACTTATTTTCAGTATATAATCGATTTTGGGCTTTAAATATGACTTAATATTATCATACGCTGTCAGATCTTCGAATATTTGCGTGAAACTTTGTACAAACATGCCTTGAACCACCTGGAAGCGGCTCGTTCAGAAAACAAATTGGGGGGGAAAATGTTTTCTTACGGAAACGCCTGACTATTGTTGACCTCTTTGAAGACCTGTAATTGATCGGGCCACATTTTCGGCGGTAGCGCCAGTTCTAGGTCCTTGAACAAAAAACTGGCGATGTCACCCTCTTCCACTGTTCATGGCGGTCAGTATGCTATTGCATGCGGCATTCGTGACTGACGAAATTTGGGGTGATATGCCTGAACCAGCTCGTAGGTTATAATAAAGCAAAGCCGACTTGACGAAAAAATAACTCGGTTACGTTCATAATTTTGTCAAAAATTCGAGTAACATTTTGTTTGCCTCAATACCGGTTTTCGTCAAATGGACGCCTGGTATCTCATCCTTACGTGGCCGCATCATTAAAGCTTGGCCATGAGAGTTGACGTTCGGCTTGCAACGCTTTGACCCCTTGCTAAGCCGCCACCTTTTTGCATCCTGTTCTAAAACTTGTAGTTCCACCGCCTTGGAGCCGGGCCCGAAAAAAATGAGTGTTCCGCTTGTACATATCCCAAAGGGTTTAAGTAGACTCTCCACTCTCCACGCAGCCCACACCTTCCGTCAAAACGACAAACATTGCGAAAAGAAACGTTAGCCCCGAAGAAGGCGTTTTTTGCGCCGAACAACGCGAGATTGGGGCTGGACCAGATAGCCGCCTATTATTAGTCAAAAGAGGATGCTCACATTGAGATACTTTTCCTTGTTGTTTTGGCTAGGAGAACTACTCTAGAATTCCAGACAACAAGTTAAAGCTTAATTGTTTGTAGCAATCGTACGAAATAGCGCCGCTGTTGCGCCGTTGCAGCATCCATAAACTGACTGCTTAGGGTGCCAACGTATAACGTTGAACGTATACGTTGGTGCATACGACATGAAACTGTGACCCGCCGCAGTTTGTCCAAGTCCCCTCATGCCTGACGTTGCTTTCGTTTGTTGTTGTGACCCGCCTATGGATATAAGGCTGGACTACAAAGCGCCGGTCGGACCTCTTGCCAGCACACGAGACTGCACCAAAATGCCGGTACGTGCGTATGTTTTGGTGGTGACGCAACCAAGTCACGCCAAAAACTGTTGTCGCACGCACAAGCCTGTTAAGGGGCTGACAAATTGTGCCTCCTCCCCCATTCCGTGTGCCTCCTCCACTCCGTGCGCACAGGTGCCAGAATCTTCCCAATTGTTTACGAACATCAAGGTCGTCCGAGCCGCAAGTGCTCACAGGTGAAGTTGTGGTGTACTACGTATGCATGGGTGCGCTTCCTGCAATATTGTTACAGACATTTGCGTTATCATACCCGTTTTATAGCTCAGGCTTGCGACGTTCGTTTTTGCAGTTCTTCAGGGCACCTTGCTCGTGAAATAATATCTCGTATAATAGGTACGAATACGACGACCAAATATGTGCAACGCGTGGAGGACTCGAGCACTGGAAGATCAATCGCTCCTCACGCTTGCTTGTACTCTACTGCTATCCCAGCACCTGATGATTAATACTGACAGTGATACCCGTATCACGACCCCCTTTTCCAACCGTCGGCATCGCAGTGTTCCTCTGCAGGCCGTTGCCAATAGTCCTCCCCCTGGCCTTATGAACCTGAAAGAGAACATAGCGACTCAAGACCCGAAGACGGGGAACCAGAGCTTTCTGGTGAAATATTGGTATGTGGGATTGACGGCGAAGCGATATCCATTTGAGCGAAATTACGTACTTCGTATTGTTCCACTTGGTGGTGTCACTGGTGGGCGTGAGCGTGAGATTGCCGTCGGTCAGAGTGTCGACTTGCTAGAGAGCATCACGAGTCTTCTTGTCTGTCAATTGTGCACAAGCATAGAAACAGTTGCTCCCGTGGTTGTATCTGGCTTCCGAGTGTTGCTTCAATAAATATCCGTGCTTCTGCGATTTCGCGGCCAGAATCAGGGGACTTATTTACTCGAGTGTAGGAGTCGACAGCACCCCCATTGGGGTGCGCATATATATAATGTATCCCGTGGAAGGGTTGGGATACTTTATTTCAGTACACACGTGGAGATCGTTAACGTGGTTGTAGTAATATGTGAGCCTATGCTCCGCTGACACTTCGAGCTGTAAGAACCACCACGGACATTGACCTGTGGATGCCTTTGTTGTTAGTCTGTCAGACGCCGAGGGCTGCTCCAGCGGCGCCGGTTTGGATGGTGAAGTGATAGTCGGTATTCAAATAAGAACAGGCAAACAGCACAGGCAACAAGGGTCTATGGAGCCTTTGCGGCGGTCCTCCCATGAAGCACGCACTCAGCACACAAGATTACATTGAATCACTTAAAACCGTTTTGATGCTGAATTAAACAGGCTTTTCTGCAATTTGTACAATATTTGATGGCTTAAACCATGTCTGTCCACTTATTTGTTTCAGACGCACATCCACGAAGGTGCCAATATTAATACTTGTACTCTACCCTTTTTTTCCCGCCCGATACAGGTATGTTTTCATCCCACTCGTTTTATCTTGGATGTTCACGGCCGGCCCGCCAGAGCAGGGACCGGCAGGGGGTGCTAGTGGGCCCGCCACAGGAACCTCTGGGAGCACAGGATCAGGAGGTGCAAGATGACGCTTGGACTGTAATTGGTCGCGACTACGGACTACAATCTCAATCGATAGTCGGAGACGACGCTGGTCCAACCATGGAAAATTGGCGAGGGCCTTGTGTCATCGATGTTAAAAGCTGTCCGTACTTGTGGGGTTTCGACCGTTGATGCCATGCCCAAAGAGCCGCCGCTTGCAATGAGGTTTGCACGTGGGGGTGCATAGGGGCGGTGTGTATAAAGTGCACGCTGCGTTCGAGAGCATGTTTCGTAGTCGAGCGCGGCAAGTTGTCATTCCACGACAATACCATCGCACAGCCGGTCGCCCCGGTGGTCTCCTTGTTAACCCCGAATGCTAATTGCGTTGATGTCGAGGATTCGATTCTCCGTATGAAGATTTTCTTTCTCGGAAGACACCAACTGCCGAGAGCGCTCCTAGCGTGGGTAATCACGAGTCGACACGAATCGACGAAGGAAAAAAGTAATGGACCCTTGTCGCGATAAAAATGCAAGGCGCGTACCGTACGTTGTGAGGGAGGGGAGGAGAGCCTACCGTGTGTGACCCCGGATCTGAGTTACGGCTAGGAGGGAGCAGGAGGAAGAAGGGCGAAGCTTAATAAATGGGATGGAAAAAAAGAAGAGAAAAAGCCACATGCCATTCATCAATCCAGGTTGTAAAACATATTGCATCCCCATACTCGTACCATCTCCTACCAAACGATTTCCCAAAAAATATAACGACGTTGTATACTAATCATAAGCGCTTTCACGTGTTTTAGGGCCCGGAGTCAGGCCGAATCGGTCCCGCTCTTGTCATATTTTTTGCTGCCCTTCGGCGAGAGGTATCTACGTACAGAAGACCCATTCTTGTTTTCTACACGGGTGGGGCCAGTTTTTACAATGTGGCCACTTTCGCATAAAAAAATCAGGAACAGATTCCTACGTACAGGCTGGTTCAAGCTACATCCTTTTTTTTTCAAGCTTCGGATGTTCACGCCGTTTTTGGGAAATGCATCCTGACAAATAGCGTTTTTTGTTCATAGTTTGTTGTTCGGGAGGTATTTGGCCGCATATTTGTTTTTGGGTATTCATCAGGCGAAGGAATCCCAAATGCCCGGCGAAAAAAACGCACACGCACGCTTCGTTAACAGGTCGACAGGGGCTGACAGACAGACGCAGAACACGTGTGTGCAATTTTTCAGGACCTATCTCCAAAAAAAAAAACGTCGTAAACTTTGCCCTCTTTGTGCGCGAAACGTGTAAATCTTAAGGCGTTGCCTCTTAATTACTTGCTGTAGTTGCAATACGATCGTATGGGATCGACTGTAGGCGTTAAATATTACTTGATCTTGGCCTTACGCAGTCAGTTCTTCAAATATTTGCGCGAAACTTGTATAGACATGCTTGTGTGCGTACCAGGAATGGGTCCAAATTGTTCCCATAAATCACGTGGTATATACATGTTGATTGTACGGAGTTAAGTATAAAACAGGCAGTACTCGTAGAAATGTTGAACTGAAAGCCGAAAACGCGGTTTTCGGTCGGCTTTTGCCAACCAAAACCGACCGTTTTTTTCATGTGCTGTGGTTTGTCGGTGCCAAAAAATGACCGGAATCGGAAACCGAATCGGTTTCTTATTCCCTGTCCTCTCCCTCGATACGACAATAACGCACCAGGTACGTATTTATATGTATGGAAACCCTGAAAAACCGACCGAGCCATTATTCGAGTCTCACAACCCTGATGATGCCAACACACGCCACACACACCGAATCCTCCGAAATCTCGACCGTTTGTCTGGTTTAGCTGAGAAACCGACAGATCCATTTAAGTGTTTTGCCTTTGTCGCCGAAAAATTGGGACCCCTTGAGACCCAAATCTCCCAAAGAGCAAAAAATCGAAATATCTGGCGAAAAAAACAACCGTTAACGGGTCGGCAGGGGTCCATAGTTTCAGAGTCTCATCTCCAAAAAACGGCGTTAACTTCGGCTACTGAATACTGAGTAAATTCGAGGTGACATGCTTGAACCACAACCTGTACGAAGCACATCTAGAAATTTAACCTACAATGTCGCCCTGTAACCCCAAGTCGGACACATTTTATTTCAGATCCGAACTCCCACGTCTCAAACAAAGTGAGGGGTGATCGTATGGATACCAGGTTCCCTTCCCTTAGATAGTACTGCCTCATTTTACCCAAGGTCTTGCCACTCCGTTCCGTGTAGACCCGACGTACCGACCCACCTCGGCACAGAAGTGTACCTGGAACCGGCTCGTTCAGGAAAATGAATGGTTTACGCCTGACAGCAGTTTTTGACCTTCGTGGAAGCCCGTGGTTGGTCGTGACACATTTTCTCCGCTAGTGCCAGGCCAGCCCCAAGACCTCAACAAAAAACTGCGGTGTATGCCACCCTCTGCCGCTGTTCCCAGAAAGTCGTTGTGATACCAAATAAGTGGCATTCGAGTATTAAAGTAAAGTAGTTATTGCAAGCGATTCGTGGCGGATAAACTTGGGGGCTTAAACCAACTCATACATATCGACGTTTGATCCAAACAAATAGCTTGTCTACGGGGTTAATCACGTCCGAAACTGATTGAAGAAAAATTAAGTGCATTGACACTTCTTCGGACTGCTATCCTGAAGAAAGGGCAAACGGCGTTGGGTGCCCCTCGCAAAAATGGCTGGTGGGACGGCGCAATTACAGTAGACCCGATTCGTCCATTTCCCGGGTCAAACACGCCCGCGAAGGTGTGGAACACCTCCATTTGCAGAAGAAAAAAGATCGTATGCCCTCAGAGATGGCGTCAAATTAAGTATCGCTGCCCTCACTTTGCAGGGAAATGTAACGTTATGGTGTGAGAGCCTCTGCATCGGACACTCACGTTTCCATTCACTCTTTTCGGAAACGGTAAAATAAAATATATCATACGTGCTCTAGTGTGCGCTCGTTGGTAAAAAGCAAAAAGAGCCCGCCCACCCCACGCGCAACGCATGCTGAGCGCTTAGCTTGACACGGTATTATGTAAGAAACACAACACCAAAACACCAGCCGCCAACGTAAAAGTCAACTATTTTAACTGAGATCTTTCAGTCGAACCCAATGACAACAACTCGTCAACAACTGCCCGTCCTTCCTTCCGCGCATCCAAACTAAAAAATTGCATATTATGACGGTCATGACGTATAATTTCGTCTGTCCCGAAGTTCAAGCAAAACTGTGAACACACTATTCAAAATATGTTTCGTGGATACGAGCTTACCTGGTACAACTGCATTGGACACATGCATGAAATGCAGGCTGAAACAGCGGCGATTGCGCTCTGGATTCGTTTCATTTTCCAAAAATCTACTTCAACGATACCCCGTATTCTACAACACGTCGTACTACAGTAGGCAAAACAGCCTGTTTCAACCGTTTCGTAACCGACCAGAGATGCAATCATGCACTGTTGTTTACGTGCACTCTCTTCCCTTATACTTTTTGACACAGATGCAAGGACTAAAAACCCCCGAGAAACACGATCCCACCGTAGTGTGAACGTGCTATACAACTCCTTGCAGTGGAGCTCTGGCCCAAATGTATGCCACCCCCTATAACCCAGCAACGCCGGGACGATACGTGTGGCCGATCCTGTAATCGCCATTGATTTTGTGTACGGTACGTAGTTGTTTTAAGCCTCCCAAGTCCCAAAGGGGTTATAACCCCCAACATTATCTTGCCTCATATTAGTCCGAAAACCAGGCGACCCTAAAATAAATTACCTGACAACTCAGCAACGCCCCCGCGCACCTAGCCTACTTCATGCACTATGGACGCTGCCGCTAGATCTTGTGCACCGACGAGTGAAAAATACATGCAGTACGGAAAACAAGCATGGTCGCGCATTTGGCCTGAAGCTATAAATACTTAAACATAGTATGGCACCGAAAGCTCTACGATTCCCGTATCGCAGAGATACGCGTACGCGAAACAAGGAGAAAATCCTAAGGCACTTCCTTTTTGCCTGGATTCCATCAAGGACGGATATAAAAAACGCATGCCAGCTTCGTTTACACCCCAGAGGCCTGCTCTTTGCCTGATCCAAGGAAGGGGCTGAAGCAGCGCCTGCACAGGCGATGCAGTAGGACACAATGTAGTCCGACTTGCACGGAATCCCTTCTCCGCTTGGGACGCTTCGGCCACAGTTGACCAACTATTCCACATCACGAACTTTCCAGCAACTTGCTCTCGATGATTTTCTCATCCGAGTTGTCCCTGCGGCAAATCAGGATACACGAGAACAAGCATGAGACACAGCTGCGGTAAGCATCATGAGCGAAATACCAGCAAGGGCTTCCCTTTAAAGCGGTACTAAGGTTCGGGAAAATATCGGTTCTTCTCCAACTAGCCCACAGGCCATATGGGCCTGTAAGGTATTCGTACTTTGCGCTTCTCAGAAACGACGCCCCAATGAGGTATCGACGGAACCTCTTAAGCAAGCTCCCCTAGCGCCCGCGCCACCGACAATCGAGTTGTAGTCCGGACAGTACGACGCACATGGAACCCGGTAAACGGTAATTCAACATGGATCATCTGATGGCGGGACTTTCCAAAACAAATTACGACGTACCAACATTCGATACTTAAAACGTGATCGCTAGACATTAGGCGCGAACGTGTGGTTTACTCCGCGTTCGAGCAATAGCTCCACCTGACTTCCTGGAACATTGATTTGCCGCACAAGCAAGAGCAAACCGTCAACAGAAAAATCGGCACCCACCTGATGAAGCTAAATCCTTCCAGCTCCCCTTCGTAAAATACTGGGTTCTCTCCGTTCGCGTCCACATCGTTCCCCCAAAAGACCGTTTGACTGTTAACATTGGGGAAGAAGAGCAGAGGGGGTAACAATCACCAATCGACAAACACCAGAAGGTAAGTCAACCCATCCCTTAAACGCAACCTGCAGTACTACGTACTATTAATATTAATATAAATAATAACATATTGATAGCATGTTGTGCTACTATTAATATTAATGTTTTTAAAAAAATGATAGCATGTTGTGTTAATATTAATATAAATATAACATATTGATAGCATGTTGGCCGTTGGAGGATTACAACAGACGCTCGGGTACATTTTGTATTGAATCACCCTTTAGTTTAGGACAAGAGTTTTTATCTACGTAACGCATACAGGGCTTTAAGCGATCGATTGTAAAATCCATGTAAAAGGGATTTAAGCGATAAATTGTGATATCCATTTAGTTCCTGTTTAGGCCATAAATCCGTCAACACGTGGAATGATTCAACGCTAGACGTGTTGACATGATGGTATCAACAAGGGGAAGACGTCCGTGACCTTTCGTGATCTTCAAACTGCACAAGGCTGTTACACTTACAATAAGCGCCTGCTAAAGTAGTAGAACAATGTACTGAGCTCTTTGGACACCTTTTAGGGACTATTTCCCTGATATTCTCACGGAAATTACTTTTACGCCACGATTGAACAAGAGTTGGGAATCGAGCTTCAGCAGGGGTGTTCTTCATGCACACACAAGAAGCGGATGACGCCATTTCAAATCCTTCGCTCAAGGGAGCTCATGTGCCAGTGAGCAAAGGCGCGTTCCCTGTAACGAGATCGTTCGATTTTGGACGAATCTCACTTGGTGAAGTCATCATCGAAATTGTTGACCATATCCTTTCCCGGATCTGATGGCAGGACTGGCGGCGTCGTCTTCTTCTGCGCCAGAGCCTCCCAGTCCGTATTTACGAAGAAGACATTCGCCTTCACGTCGTCCCAAGCCGCGAAGGACTTCCCGCATCCGAGTCGCCGACCCTCTGCCACCTGTTAAGTTCAATGGGAGGCTTTGATTATGTACAACTTCGCGTCGTATCACTAACATTGTTCACACTAAAGGGTGTCGTGTAGCCAGCCACAACGAAAGTGACGTTTGTACCGGGATTCAATAAACATGTCGCACGTTACCTTGGGTTACACGGGTTCAAGAAAAAAATAACCTTGTCATACCGAACAAAAATAAGGCAAAGCTTCGCGTAGTCAACTACCTAATACACGTTGAGACAACAAATTGAACGGGCCTAGCTTGCGGCAAAACAGATACTCGTCGCGCTTGAACTCGCAGCATCAGCTGCGTGCTGGTCTCAACCGCGTGAACCACATTCGGGTTGTTACAAAAGGTTCAGCACGGACCGCACGGCCATCGTCAAATGCGCAAAAGATGTGCATGCAGCTCTCAACTGAGCGCAATACAATCCGGTAAAGGAAACGTTTTGTGGCAGCGCTCGACTCAAGGTGAAAAGGGGAAACTACAGTATACTCGTGCTCGGGTGTAAGTCGAAAAATAAGCAGGGGAGACATGGTCCAGTACCTGCAGCAAGGCACCGGTGATGCTCTTTGCCGGCTCCGGTACCACAGAAGGGTACGCGAACACGCCGTTGAGGATGTTCTCCCGAATGAATTTTCTTGGTTTGCGAGGCAACCAGAATGGTGATCGTCCGGCATACAGCTCGTACACGAAGCACCCGTACTGCCAGAAATCCACAGACGCCCCGTAAGGTAGGCGTAGAATCATCTCAGGCGCTAGGTAGGCCTCCGTTCCGCAGAAGCTAAGGACGAAAACGAGGGCGGCGCGCCCTTGGTTAGCACAGTGATGGGTGATGCAATGGCACAGACTACGTTCGTTCTTTGTGGCGACATGAGCGGCCAAATATGTAAACCAGGCAGAGGTCCATTACAGCAAGCCTCGTTAACACGAACACACTTTCCGCCATGTACGTAGACGAGTCAAAATAGTTGCAAATGCACATAACGGTCGAATACGCTCACCGCACACGCTGTGGAAAACTCTTAACCACCGACGATGGCTTCAAGCAAATAATAGTGGGTAAGTTCTGCCTCCCCGGTGGAACAATATGCATACTTCGTACGTATTTTAGTGCCAGAGAAAGCTAACGGAATCATACCTGCTCGTCCTGTCCACCGTGCTCTTCAGAACCTTCGCCAGCCCCAGATCCGCCAGCCGTATGTGTCCTGAGTAGGAATATACGCAACGATTGTTGAAGCGCCAGACAATCAATGGTCAGACCCATGAATAACGCGCAGCAAGTGGTGACAGAGCGGTGAAAACAACGACGGAGAGTCGAGGCAGTGAAGCGCCAAGTAGAAACAACGCCCCAGTCAATCAAGCACGTGACGTGCTGCTGCATCGTTAGTTTAAGCAAGTCAAGCTAGCATTTTGCACCGGTTGCGCAAATCACCGTGGGCAGGCAGGCAGGCAGGCAGGCAGTCACCAATCTTTCGATGCACCGCCGAATAAACTCACCCTGTGAATCCAACAGGACATTTTCGGGCTTGAGATCCCGGTATATGACGCAGTGCTTATGCAGATGCTCCAGGGCGAGAAGGACCTGGACAACCAAAAAACGTTTGAGTCAGAAACAAGACTCGCAGACGACAAGTCGCCATGCTGAGCCACCATAAAAAAATATATATGGCTGCCCCGGCTCGAGAACCATGCGTCAATTTTCTCATGCAGGATGTTCCGCCATAACTACAGCGTATGTTCTAACCTGCCCAAAACGTAGATTGCAAAATGGTTGTACGCCGTCAATACGCTCCTCTATAGGACGTTGCAACCGTCATGAGAAGCTTTTATGAGGTGACTGAAGGAAGCGCCCATACCTCGGAAGCGTAAAAAGGGGCCATATCCGCGCGCCTGTTGCGGTGCTTCCTCCAGTGTCGGAACAGATCGCCGCCGTTCATGAAGTCGAGCGCGTAGTAAAGGAACCTATTCGACAAACAAAATTCAAGTCATGTATTGTGGGTTATGCGTTGCTCGTCAAGACGTTGGCATTGAGGCGAACCAAGGCAGTCCGTCGTTTTTATCCATGTCCGCGATGAATAATTGCCGAAGAGCAGGGTCGACTTTAGTCCGACGCAAACGGGGATCATCACGACTCTGCCCAACAAGCCAAATACGATACTTAACTCACAGCTACCAAATGATTGAAAAAAAGTGCACCCAAGTTTAACCGGCACACCCAGTTTGCTAGGTTATTGCAATGTTGGTTGAAGCATTTCCCATCCAAGCAGCCAACGCAAACTCAGATCAACGTTTTCGCGTAAAATCAGAGATCCTAAGAATGTACGGGTCCGTGTGCTAGTAACTCAACAGGAGAGCGAGAGCGATCACAGCAAGTCGGCAGATGATACACCCTACCCGGTACACAATCAATCGAGAGCGTGGAAAGGCTCTCCGGCATAGGCGCGAACGCGATGGCATAATATTCATGGCCGCATGCGGTGCGCGGTGTAGCCGTTGCACGACGCCACGCCCGCGTAGTCCATCGATGCAGGTGTCTCATCCGACGTTGTTTTCGTCAGTGCGTGACGAATGCAGCACACGTTGATCGAAACCACACTGTGGTTCGCCACGTGTACGTAGCGTCTTACGCTCAACAGCTCGTCAATAAAACCAAACTACAGGAGTAGTTATTGAGGCGAAATTAAAAGGGGGTGAACGGTACAGCAATTTCTAGGTTGGGTCCATGAAAAACACTGGTCAAACGGTGGAAACTCACCTCGGCGTCCGGAATGCATACAGCATGCCAACCACAAATTGATGCGGAGGCACGGCTTGCATGATCAGGCGTTCATTCTGAACGTGACTGATGTTGGTGTTGGATCCGAGCTGTACCTCCTTCAACGCGAGAAGTTCCACCTACAAAATTGAAGGGGGGGGGGGGTTCACGATATAAAGGATCCTCTACGAGCTGGTTCCAGAAAAAAACGTAGCATTCACCTTCGGGCAACAACACAATGAATCTACTGATATTCACAAGACAAACCATACCCACGTGACTGCATCAACAAGGGCAACACGTCGGTGGAGCTGGTTTGGGCGTGCGAGCTGTAGTTCGTGAGATGTTGGAATTGTTCGTAATACTTGCGGACGCCTTGTTGCCTAGTGATCTAAGCGGTCAACAGTAAAACTCATACCTAGTACTTCGTATCGTTGTCCATAAATCGTCAAGACGTCGGATAATTGCATGATTCGACGCTAGACGTATTGACATTATATATCTTATCAACAAGGGCAAGGCGTTCGTGGCATTCGTTTTGTTTTGCGAGCCGTACAAGGCTGTTTCATGAAAAGCCTGCCAAAGTACTGCAATAATGTATGCACTTCGGAAACCTAAGGGAACCACGTACAGCATTATGTACTGTAACGGAAATAACTTTTTCGCCCTGATTGAACAAGAGTTGGAAATCGAGCTTTGGCAGGGATAGGGTTGTTCTTCATGGCCATATATACGAAAAAACGTAATAGCGGCCTTTTCTCATTTGTTTTGTTTTTCGTCCGCAATTTTGGGTTAAAGTTGCCCCCCCCCCAATTAAAACGTTAATATGTGCCGGTAACTATTTTAGCAAAAATAATATTTGATGAAAAAAGGCCCCTGAGACGTTTTTTTGTATGGCCATCACGAACAACCCTGCCAACTTTCGTTTTCCAACTCTTCAATCATGTCGCGAAAGTTTGAAACCGAAAACTTGCAGTTGTCGCTGGAACCAGCTCGTACTTTCGGCGACAGATCCAAAACCCTTAACAGAGTACAGGTATGGGTATAACATGAATAGTACGCACACGTATCGTGACCCCGGCAACACTCGTGGCTTCCACGGCTACCATGGTACTTGTGTGTACAACAAGCTATCCGCCTTAGCTCTCCTTGGGGGCGAGGTATGTATTGCGCCCGAAATGAGCGAAACAAGGGCAAATCTAAATCCGAGCCAATATCGTATAAATACCGGCATCCCAGTGGCCTGGAGTATCTGCTGCACTTGTTGTCCAATATGTAACCGTCGTCTTAAACAGTGGTTTTGCGCGGGAAACGGGAATGGGTCAACAACGGGACGCACCAAGGCCTCGAAGACGGTCCGTATCGTCTGTGCTACGCCTTAAACTGTTTATAATGCCATGAAACGCTTCAAGGGACATCCTTCACGAGTCAGAGTTTTCACAGACAAAGGTCACATTCGCAACACGTTAACAGCTACGTCATAAACCTCTAAAACATATACTTCAGTACCTGTGGAAAGTAATGTGCTGGAAAATTCGGAGTCCGAGCAAACATCCGAGGAGGCTGTACCAAAACAAAATATTAGTAGGGCAAGCTCGTCAGCTGGCACCGTACCGTGAAATAAAAGGCTCGATCTGAATGTTCGTCTGTATACCGTTGCGTTGCCACCCCAACACCGCAAATACTGTACGTACGAATGCGACCCGATGCATCGTTTCCTAAGTAAAATACGCGGGTGGGACCAGACGGAAACAATCCAGCACGCATGATATTGCTGAGGGTGGTGCTACACAGTACTTATACTACTTGTACTCAAAGTGTTTTTTTTTAGGAGACGATTGATATTCGTAGCAGTGAACCACAGCGAGTCGCAAGTTAATACGCACAGGTTGGGTTCGGTCACTTTTAGGGACTCTACTCAGTACTTCCAGTAAACAAAACAAAGACAGACAAAACGGTCGGAGTGGGTGACAGATTGTGTCCGAAAAGGTTATTACCAAACACAAGCGGCCGGTAAACCTTCACAGTTGCTTTATGAATACCATAACGGGTTGCTCCACGTTGACGGATGCTTTTGGTCATGCCTCGCGAAAAATACTCTTGAAATACTCTATAAAGTGACTGGTACCCGGCATACCCTGCCTCCCACACAACGCTCACCTTGTCCGCGCCGCTAACGGCAGTCATCAAGCCTGGGTCAGCCGCCGCTCGACCCGCGAGCGGTCCCGACGCCTTGCGGACAAGAAACACTTTCCCCCACTGGCCCTTGCCCACCGTCTTCAACGGTTCGAAGTCTGCCCTAGATAGGGTACGGGCAGCCCGCTTGAGATGATGGATCCATTCCGACCTGGTCCAGCCAGCATGTATACATACATCAAGATTACGAGTCTGAATCGGTGCAAAAGTAAAAAAGCTTGTACGTACACGCCGTCTGAATAAACTATACCGGGTACCTGGTATATTATATATACTACGCTGCAAATATGGCGAAGTCAAAAGATAAGGAAATGGTCATGCTACTCTTCGGTACTGCTAACATTTTCAGTAGGTCGGAGAGCAGAGTACGCGATGCAGTAAACGTGAACATGAATCTGTGCAACCGTCCCGTACCCCGTCTCATATGTAGTACGAACAACTCCTGAACTACTGTACGTCTCAAGTCCAAATATCATGACTCCCATGTGCTATAAATATGATACGTACCTGAACTTTCGTGTTAAAAGAAGCGAGGTCCTACCAACCGTCTGCTACTAGAACGACGCAGTGTGTGGACGCCTCCTTGCATTGTGGTTAAAAACTTACTGCTGTCATTGATAATTCCGCAATCAAGCAGAAGTGGCCGGTACTGTAATCGTCATGTATTGTTGAAACTTCTTGCCCAAAAAAATGTGAATGTGCTTCTCAGTTAGGCCCGTATGTATTACGAAGCGAATAATATTTTTGTTGAATTTCGAAAATATTTGTTTCGTTTGATTTGATTTGCATCTACACCAAACAGGCTTTCTCGAATGAAAATTAATAAAACAGAATTCCATAAAAAGTTTTTGGGACTTATTTTGCTCTTCGTTATATTCATTTTGGGGAGTCCATCCAACTCAACGTGGCATGTTCCATGAAACCGAAAGAATCCACGACAACTTGAGCCGTGTCGTCGACTGCTTCAGAGGCGAAATCCCTCATTCCCGAGAGGCAGAGCCACCGGAGGAGCCGCAGGGCGAGGTCCGACGGCCCCTGGCACAGAGTAGACCACCCGCGGCGCCTAAAATCACCACAAGGCCGTCGCAAATCCAGTTTTCCGTCCCTCTTTGCCTCCCAAACCATACTAGCACCGACCAGATCTCGAAATCGCGCAGAAGCTCGATCGCTGTGTCCCCGTCGCGGCTGCCCGGGTGCGGTTCCGGGGCTGCACCAGCAACCCAAGATACCCCAAAAGAACGATAAGCTCTTAACCGGTGCCGGCAGACATGATCTTCCGCGGGCAGCGGCGCCCGGAGAGGACGCAGACCGTAGCTCGCCTCGTTGGTTGCCCACGGGTGTTCGTTGACCCTTGTGCGTTATTCGATTTTTTAACGCTATACACCATTCCTCGATAGGATCCAAAGTCATTGTTTTTACGAAATTGTATACAACATGATTCATTTTTAAGCAATTACGAGAGCTTTCGTTCGTCGTTAATACGGGCCCTTAGTCTGTACCAGGTATTATATATACCCGGTACGACTTTGAAAGTTTAAATTATTTGGCACTTTTTTAACTTAATATCCAATTCTGTTAAACTATCGGCAAAAAAAATGTGCGTGTAAGGCCATCGGGGAGTTGGTGGTCGGTCGGTATCAGGGTTAAGATTAGGTTTCGGTTGGGAAGAACAAGGCACGACCTGTAAGAACAAAGCACGACCTGAAAGTATACCGTTAATACGCACGGTGTGGAGAAGGAGTGATCGTAATTGCGAATACTTTCATAACGCATCACGAGAAACGGGGACTCATCTGTCTAACGTAATACGTAGATAGGTTTGCTGTCACCTGCCGGACACACGACAAAACGCAAAAAAAAAATGTGCTTCCATCCCCGTTTGCAAACGACATTTTTTTTGTGTTGAAACCCTCAACAGTATGCGGTGATGGGCAATTTTTTAACGTAACGGGACAGCTCGACGCGGACTTTAATTGCGCGGGCGATCGCCCGAGCAATACTCATGAAACTCCTGTTCTGGTAGGTTCTGGAGACAAGTTTTATGATAATCCTCGGTAGACATCGGTCGACAAACCCAATGACTCCGTCATGAACTCTGAACGGATCGCGCTGGTTAAGGGCTCCGACCCACCCTAGTGTCACAGTGGTCACACCTTGGTCGGTGATACAAGGCGTGGGCCAGCCAGGCGTCTGGTAAAAAAACATTTGACCGCTGGTGTGTAGAAAACGGACGACAAAAAAAACTTGATCCCTCGCTGATCGCAAAAAATAGACAATTTTTCATGTTTATGACACCGATCGACAAACCCAGCGACTGCGTCATGAAATTTGAACGGATGGCACTGGTTAGAGGCCCCGACCCACCCTAGTGTCCCAGTGGTCACACCTCGGTGAATGGTATGTGGCGGGTGCCGGCCAGGCGTCTGATAAAATTACATTTGGCGGCTGATGTGTTGAAAATAGACCACAAAAACTCTCGATTTCTCTCCGATGGCAAGAAATAGTTTTTTTTAAGGTTTGGACGAAATTACATTTGGCGGCTGATGTGTTGAAAATAGACCACAAAAACTCTCGATTTCTCTCCGATGGCAAGAAATAGTTTTTTTTAAGGTTTGGACGAAGACCATAGGACGCGGCAGGCAACTTCTCGCCCCCTAAAACTACGGATCGCAATGATACCTTCGAGGCCATGATGTATGTTCACTGGCCTTACCCGGTACGAAGTGGGTTAATCGTGGGTTGAGTTTATGTCGACATCGAAAGTCAATCGTCGCATGACTGTCGCGTGAGTGATGCGGTGTTTGCGTGCTGTGAGCTTGTTGTGTGCGGCGTGATTTCGCCTATCTCGGAGATATGATTGGTAGATGGCTGGCGTGGCTCCCGTTAATACAGCTATTTGATTGGTAAATAGCTGGCGTTTTCTGTCCCGTGCGATTTTACACTTGCCAGCGGTGATGCGATGATGCGATGGACAGCGTAGCCCGGTAAAAAGGCGGACCACAGCTGCTATCGCACATACCATACGTAGCTCCGTAGCAACGTTGACAGCGCATGCGTAGCTCCATCTCAGCTGCTGCTCTCCATATCACACGTGCTGCTTGCTGTAGACTACCATACAACAGTAGCTCTCGTCTCTTCTCTCGGCAGATTTTTTTATAGATGGCAGTTCTTGACAAGCCTGGGTGGCATGTGTTCTCGGGGCGTTCCATATATCTCCCAAATCCGAGCACGCAGCCTCCCGCGCAGGCCTCCACAATGGCGACAACGGCCGGGTAGCCGACCCCCCCCCATGGGTCGGAGGTCTGAGAGCACATACCGGGAAAAACACACAGCCCTGTCGGTAGGCTGTGCGCCAAAACGCTTACAGGGCACGATTTTTCGCACATGTCGTAGATCTCGACGCCAAGGCCCCGCGCAGGCGCTACGGCGCTGAGCGGGCGGATCCGCGAAGCTTGCCGTTGCAGGCGAGGCGGGGGCACGCCTCAGCGAAGAAACCGCGCGGAAAAGCGGTCAGAGGCGGGAGAGATCCGCGGACCAAAAGATGGTCAGGTTCGGCTGAACTAAGATAGGGATACGAGTATAGGAAAAACAATATAGCCTATGGTTTATATTGGTAATAGTATTGTGTCCTGGGGTATTTGTTTACTTAGCAAGTGGTATAGAGCATGGTTCGAGTAAGAAATAGTGTGGTATTCTGATTCTATGTAGCATATAAGAAAGTGCTTCATATGGGAAATAGTATGGTATTCTGGCTGTTTTGTACGTCGTTCAAGTAATAAATACCAGGTAGTATGGTATTCTGGCTGTTTTGTATAATAGTGGCTTTAGGAAGAACGTGCTGCATGTAGGAAATAGTATGGTATTCTGGCTGTTTTGTAGTGGCTTCAGGATAGAACATCGTTAATATAGGAAATAGTACAGCAGTATTCTAGTTCACGTATCATAGTTTGATAGTACGTGCTTCACACACGTACAGGAAACAGAAGGTATCATGGTATATTTAGAGAGTAGTACAGGTAAATAGCATGTTTCTTAAAAATAGTACGGAATTCTGGTTTATATGGCATTTACTGTATATAAAGAGCTTCATATAGGAATTAGGGTCGTACTCTGGCTTATGTAGCATGTAGTACGGTGTTCTGGTTTGTATAGCATTTGGTATATAGAACATTGCTCAATAAACGACAAAGTACACACACGTGGCCGGAATAGTTTTGTGTTATGTTTTACATGTATATAAGGGATTTAGTATATAGCCACGTACTTCCCTACCGGCCGGAGGGCCGCAAAAATGAAAATGGACCCCCCCTATTTTTCGGTTGCCAAAACAAATGGTCGTGTGGTGCAGTGTGGTGTCGAGATTGTATTTGTGGTAGAACCTCTGTCGGAGTTAGACTCATTTCGGTGGTTGACAACAGCGGCACCATGCGGTGGGGGGGTGTTAGTTATCGGTGAGCTTACACCGTACTGTTCGACGACGAGTATACCACGAAACGACTTTAGAAGCAACATATAGGGAGTGACGGGTCGGTCACCAACAAAAGAGCACAGCTTACGGCGTACGGCGGACGTGTTCCACACTAACACCTACCTGGTGGTATTTACGGTACTAACAACAGTCTGACACGGCATTTTCTCAAACAAATGCCGTCAGTCGCATCCCCAAACCACCGTTACTCCTTATCTTTGTTTGAAGGTGTTGTAGAGATGTTGGGGGGGATAACCTACCGAGGTTATTGAGCAAACTCGCCGGATTTTACCCGCGGGTATTTGGGCATTACCCGACTCGGCACACGGGCATGACCGTGGCGGGTTTAACTGCCGGGTACCCGGGTATTTTCTTAGCGGGGTTCAGCTCTATCTACGAGTAGCATGTATATGTGTTCTTCACTGGCATAGCATTGCCTACTCTCCGTACTGAATTACAAAGTAGTACCTCTATGTCGTGGTTTTGTGACAAGCTTCTCTCTGTAGGACAAGGAATCGGCACGGACACTGGGTGTGATCGATTTCGATAAGTAAAAAGAACACACACACCTTAAAACAGTTATTTCTTTACCCGGTACCAGGTATGATACATTTCGACACAAGGCATATGCGTGGCATTGCATTGTCTACTCCCCTTATACTACTGGTATTGCATTACAATTTAGTATACTATCCTGTGTCGTAGTTTTGTGACCAGAGCTTGTATTCTCTAATTTAGGATGAAGAATCCGCAAAGCCAATCTGGGCATGCTCGGATAATTCTGAAAGTGAAACCCGAACCCGTCGCGGGTGACCGGGATAACCGGACAACCCGTTGTCGTTTACGGTCATCAAGGGGTGCCACACGCGGATGACAGTGCGTACTACGACTTGATGTTGAACCGAGAACTACAACCATCAAACAAAGGTAGAAGCGCGCCGGGTATTCAACAATCCTTCCACCTGCCATGCCGTTACGTAGTCGTTCGCTATACCCACACCCTATGGCCCTGAACTGAGCACATTCAGGTAGCGAAAGGCATTTACTGGTGTCTGCAGGTGGCGTTCCTAGGTCTCCATGTCGGGCAGGCGTCATGGCGCGAGGAAAATAAATTAATGCCTATACAACGGTAGTACGGAGAGGCGCGCGCCGAGTGCGCTTCCCTTCGTCTCTAGGCCCGAGCCCGCGCCAGCCGACTGTAGTCTGGCGACGGAGAGACGCACCGATCGCAGACTGCGCGTTGGGCGCGATGCGACGTCACTGTGTCACCATCCAACTCATCGATCGTTTTCCTGCTGCTGATGCTTGCTTGGGTGGATAACATCTTGAATTTAGAGACCTTGCCATTTTTCGATTTGAAAATCTGATGACCCAAGTCGTCGGATTTTGGGCCAAAATCTGACTGACGACTAGGGTCATCGGACTCTCAAATCGAAAAAAATCCGGTCAGATTTTGCACAATCGGACTGCATAAGCAGATGCTTTCGTGTTTTAAATCGAAAAATACAAATCTGAAGCTCGAAATCGAACCGCATAGGAAACCGCTTTTTATCTCAAAAACGAAAGCACCGTCCTATGCGGTCCGATTGTGCAAAATCTGACAGGAAATCAGATTTTGGCCCAAAATCCGACGACTTGGGTCATCAGATTTTCAAATCGAAAAATGGCATGGTCTCTAAATTCAAGATGTTATCCACGCAGCAAGCACGCAGCAGCAGTACGATCGATCAGTTGGATATCGACACAGCGACGTGGCTTCGCGCCCGACGCCCAGCCGATAATCGGTGCGTCTCTCCGTCGTCAAACTACAGTCGGCTGGTGCGGGCTCGGGCCTAGAGACGAAGGGAAGCGCACTCAACGCGCGCATCTCCGTACTCGTAGACTTTACAGCAGCAGCAGCAGCAGTACAGTCAGTCAACGCTCCGATGCTTCGCTGTGTCAAAATACAAAATACCAAAGACAGGTCGACTCGAGCGCGCTCGGCGCGTCGCCGGCAGACCAGAGGCAGCCAGCGTGGCTTCGGGCGCTTGGGTTCTACGCCCAGTACAGCGCACTCGGCGCGTCTCTTCGCGGCGCCAGACCACAACAACAGCAGTTGGTCTTGCCGTTTGCTCAAATATCTGCACGTATAATATGATACAACAAATCCGTGTTTTCTCGCATAAGACTGTTTCGATTTTCGAACTATTAATAGGTCGCTGAAAAATCGATCGGACCATAATCTGAAGCTCAAAAATCGAACCGCATAGGAAACGGCCTAAGGGCTTCTCATAACGAGGGACAAAAAACGAAGAAAAACAACTAAAAAATAAAAACGAAGAGCAGAACTAAAGAGCAATTGAGATTTATTGGTCAATTTCAAGAAACTAGGAGTAGAGATCCCGATACCTCTGTTTTCACTTTTCGTTTTTTTTCAAGTGCCAAAGCACTTATTTTATTGACGAAATGGGTGTGATTTTGACGAAACATGGGTTTTACCCACAGGGCGAAGAGGAACGTAGGAGGGGCTCGGACCGTTGGAATGAAGCTTCCGATAAAGTTTCTAGGTCCGGTTGGGAGTTGGGAAGCGCTCGATGGGCGAGGTAGTGCATGTCGTTGCCACGCGGCTTGTCTGCTCCCCGCGCCAGCATACATGGTTGGGGTATGGCCAAGAACGCTCTCGAAAGAAACCGGGGGCTCAGGAAGTGGCTGTGGCGGCATTTTTCACGTCAAGAGTACCGCTCAATATTCAAACGTCCGCCATCGAACAGCGATGGCCGGTACGCAACTTCTACGTAGAGAACCCCGGAGCGGGCGCATTGGACCACGAGAACGGCTTCCTGTGAAGGGTACCTCGCGTATGCGAGTCATGTCTATCCAACGGCGTTGCTGAGCGCTATCGGCGGAAATCACCTGCTGTGGCGATTGAGAAATTCCGAAAAATTGTACCGCGTGAAAGTTCGACTCGGCGTCTTGATTTTTGTTTCGTCTTTTTTTTAGTTTTTTTTCTCGTGAGGACTCGACCTGCTGTCTTTTATTACCAAAAAGCGAAAGTCTGTTCGTTTTTTCGGGGGGGGGTCGCTTCTTTTTTTTCCTCGTTAGGATCGGCCCTGACGGGCACGAGCATGAAAAACAACAGGGGAAACTCTTTGGGAAAACCGTACAATAGGCATGAACATTCTTGGAATGTTCAGCTCTGGAATGTTCAGCTCTGTGAATAGTGATACACGTGGGCACCCCGTTTTCTGTCGATTTGAAAGTTTTCTAGAGATAATGTGAGCGGGGACATGTCAAACAACGGGTACCCGGCGGGTACTCGAACCCACCGAGTACCCGGGTTTTGGTCACCCTGAAAACCTGCGGGTTTCATTCAACCCGAACCCATCCGGGTTGTACCCGCTGCGTACCGGGGATTCGATAATCTGGGGTACACCTGTAGTGTGCTGGATGTCGGGTATCTACAGTATGTTCATACATATAATAGAAAGAACGCTTTAACCTGATTATATCCTGTGTCGGTAGTTTTGCGACCACAGAGCTTTTATCTCCCTATGAATATTATAGGATTATAGGATGAAGAATCCGCACGGACAATGGGTGTGCTGGATGTCGGGTTTATTGATAGAATAGAAAGAACGGTTTGATGTGTGGAAAACACGCAAGCAGTTTCCGGGTAACGGGGTATACTCGTATATATGATGTGTGTATAATAAAGTACTCGTACATATAAATGTTCAGCTCTGTGAATAGTGATACACGTGGGCACCCCGTTTTCTGTCGATTTGAAAGTTTTCTAGAGATAATGTGAGCGGGGACATGTCAAACAACGGGTACCCGGCGGGTACTCGAACCCACCGAGTACCCGGGTTTTGGTCACCCTGAAAACCTGCGGGTTTCATTCAACCCGAACCCATCCGGGTTGTACCCGCTGCGTACCGGGGATTCGACAATCTGGGGTACACCTGTAGTGTGCTGGATGTCGGGTATCTACAGTATGTTAATACATATAATAGAAAGAACGCTTTAACCTGATTATATCCTGTGTCGGTAGTTTTGCGACCACAGAGCTTTTATCTCCCTATGAATATTATAGGATTATAGGATGAAGAATCCGCACGGACAATGGGTGTGCTGGATGTCGGGTTTATTGATAGAATAGAAAGAACGGTTTGATGTGAGGAAAACACGCAAGCAGTTTCCGGGTAACGGGGTATACTCGTATATATGATGTGTGTATAATAAAGTACTCGTACATATAAATGTTCAGCTCTGTGAATAGTGATACACGTGGGCACCCCGTTTTCTATCGATTTGAAAGGTTTCTAGAGATAATGTGAGCGGGGACATGTCAAACAACGGGTACCCGGCGGGTACTCGAACCCACCGAGTACCCGGGTTTTGGTCACCCTGAAAACCTGCGGGTTTCATTCAACCCGAACCCATCCGGGTTGTACCCGCTGCGTACCGGGGATTCGATAATCTGGGGTACACCTGTAGTGTGCTGGATGTCGGGTATCTACAGTATGTTAATACATATAATAGAAAGAACGCTTTAACCTGATTATATCCTGTGTCGGTAGTTTTGCGACCACAGAGCTTTTATCTCCCTATGAATATTATAGGATTATAGGATGAAGAATCCGCACGGACAATGGGTGTGCTGGATGTCGGGTTTATTGATAGAATAGAAAGAACGGTTTGATGTGAGGAAAACACGCAAGCAGTTTCCGGGTAACGGGGTATACTCGTATATATGATGTGTGTATAATAAAGTACTCGTATGTTCGGGGAGCTGGTGGGGGGGAAGGACCCGGGCGCGGGGTGCCCGGAGCGGAACTGGCAGACGTGCCTGAAGGACGACTTCAAAGCGTTCGGAGCTACGCACGGCTCTACGGACGACCAGAGACGTGTCTTCGGAATCCCGAATTCAGTTTGGGCGGAAGCAGCGAAGGTGAAGGGAGGAAGGCAGTGGTACAAGGGAGTGCTGCAGGGAGCTGAGAGGTTTATGACCCCCTGGCACAAGGAACAAGAGGGGGCTAGCCGGAAACGAGCGACCGAGCGAGAAAAAGAGCGCAGCAACAACAAAGAGACACCAAGAACCAACGGGACGGGAGGGGTGCGGAAGAAGGGCGAATCGGCGAGGGAAGGAAACAAGCGAGAAATGGCGGACCGAGTGGCGCGATATGTGCCGGATTGACTGTCCTGGACTGTTTGTTTGTTTGTTTGTTTTGTTATTTTTCCCCCTCCCCCCCACCGCCGCACCATTGCACCACCCCCTCGGGATGACGTGTCAATGTGTTGTCTCTGCGGTCTTGTCTGTGTGAGTGTTTGCTTGTACTTTTGACTTGTCTCTTTGTCTCTGTCTTCGTCTTTTTCCCTTCGTTGCTTTTGACCTTTTGCAGTTACACTGCTCGCAGGCCGGGGGTACATCAGTCACACGGGACCATAGTTCCCTTCCCCCGTATCATGTCTGCGTTTATAATCGGGGTGAAGGACTCGATTTGTTTGCCTGACCGGTGTGAACCCGGCACGGTACACCCCGGCATTATAGGGGCACCAAGATAGAATCAGGGGGCGTGTACCCCCGATTGGTGATGTTGACTTTTCCATTTTTATTTTTACCTTCACATAGCGTGTAGAGGGCAGCGGAGGGCTCCAGACTATCTGTTTTTGACTGGCTTTGATCGCTTTGCGGACCCTTCGGGTTCCACTTTTATTTCAGTATACCTTTTTTGGGTAAGTTAGCCTGTGACCACGGGAATCGACCGTGTCAAGTGTTGGATTAGTACGGACAGATGGAGGTACTGGATAGAGAGACCGGCACGGTTTTTAATGTGAAAACAACAACAACATATATATATGTGTATCGCAGATCAATTCGGTTGCACTTATCACAACGAGGGCATGATGTCTTCACAAACATGTATGGTAACAAGAAGTTAGGTGACTTGATGTCGGCGGCTCTTGCTTGTTTTACACCAGTAGTGTCATGCCTGGTTAACAATGATAATACTCGCACGGAAATGCGCCCCCCTCCTACTTCAATGTGGCCGAAGCGTCTGAAGCAGACTAAATCGTACGTGGTACCTCTTGCGCGTACTCTTTCTTGTATACACGAGTATATGTACCAGTTATTGTGTGCGATAGATACACCCTTCGGTCTTAGGTACGAAACTATTAATGGAAGTTGGTCGTGCTGTCACTGGTCGCTGGACCTGGTCGCTCGTATGGCTGGCTGATGGTAGGCAGAGAGTAATACGGGAAAATACGCAGGAGGCAAGCCAGCTGCTTGTTTGTCGCGTGATTTGCCGAAGCCTACTGCTGTAAAATGGGGATATGCATCATGACGATCTTTGCTATGTGGGGCATGGAGAGCCTACAACGTGAGACTATACGAGTGAGCCAGTGCAACGTACAACTGAGCCGCAAGGAGTCGCATCTTCACCGAGAAAGATCGTGTGCAACACCTGTACCGCTGACATCACCACAAAAGCCCACGGCGTGAAACGAGGATGATGATGGGAAGGTGACGCTGGCACGATTCCGCGTCAGACTCCAAAAACAAACAAATCCGAAGCGAAATAAACGATTGTTTTTACCGTTTTTTGGAGTCCGTCAAGAAAGCACCGATATCGACATCAGTTAACCTTCACGATAGGCGTGCTACTATCCAACGAGGCAGCGACATTTCTACACTCGAGCTGCTACGCTCCTGCCTGCGCGTCAGCATGTCTTGCGCATTGCGCCCTCTATTACGTCACGCAACTATTATAGAACCACCCCGAGAAGCCTTCGATGCCGTGAAACCTTCGATGTTGAAGTCCTTCGATGGATAGGATAAAACATTACACCAGGTACCCGATACCATGAAACACATGCGATGAACGCGGAAGCTCTTCGGGTTGCGTGGAGAAGGGCACATATGGGGGTGCACAGATAGTATTAACGTTCCATTAATGTCACTTACGCGAGTGGAAAACGCTGCTCCTACTGGTCAGACTCCATACGCACCTCGATTCAGCGCTCGGCGCCGCCAGGTACAGGCTTCGTTGCGGGCTGTCCTTGTCGCAGGCGTCAATAACAGACACGCTCAGGATGAAGATACCTTCAAACGTAATCCGGAAGGGAAAGGACCCTCCCTTCTCATCGGGTGAGAGCGCGACCACGTTCGCGCCGGACATGTCGAAAGCCGCATTCCACTTCCCTTGGGTTGATGCTGCTTGAACAATCTCCGAGTCGATCGCGTCTGTCTCTCCCGACTTAGAGAAGAATGACTCCAAAAACCCGGGGTTGGCGTTGCGCTTACGAGACTTGTAGAGAAGGAGAACACAGGACCGGATCTCGAAGTAGTGCAGGGCCCTCAGGAACCGCGTGCGCCTTCGCAACGGCCCTGCATGCACCGGTGCCACTTTTTGCAGCAGTCCCACTTTATCCTCCTGCGCCTGAGCGTGCTGCGCCTGAGCATGCGTTGCCCCTTCCCCTACCGGTTTCGCCGACATGATGCACCAGCTGTGTTTCACAGCTGCTGCTGCGCTGCACGGAAGAAAGGACGAGAGATCCGAAGTCCCTCTGTAGGAACGCTATCCCCTTCGCTGTTTGCACCTGCACAAACGCGGCGATCAGTAACTATGCTCAAGCTAGGGATAGAGAGTAACCCCCCGCACCATCCAAGTCGCTTGGTGATCGTGTCGGGGGGCAGACACTTCTCCTGCCTCCAACCGATCGGGGTCTGGGTCTGTACACGGGGATCGGGGAAGCAGTACCCACCCCCTGAAATCGCTCTGAGTGGAGCGATTTGATTGGTCAACAGAATAAAGATTCAGAAAGCATCGTGCAAAAGTGCGCACGCCGCGATCGTGCTGGAAAAATGCCAAAATACGACAAAATAGTGTCTCATAATTTTGTGAAAAATATCGAAAAACGTAAAACGCACTCTGCAGATTTTTACCTTCGACAGAAGTACGTACGGACCTCGATATACCCATTCGGAGGGTCCATGGCTGCTGGTCGATGGCACATATTGGGAGGAGGCTCACTCGGCAGTCTATGGTCAGCCCGTCTTGCACGTGCAGGTAACGTGATAAACCCAAACCAGCAGATCGATGGGCGAGCACAGCGAGGCTTGTTTTGGTTTGGTTTATTGGGTTTGGATTTGGACTTTTCATTTATTTTTGGTTTTGGTTTTCTGTTCAACATTTTGACCCATTTTCGAAAGGGCAGCGGCCAAAACAAGGTAAAAAACCCAGTGTTCGGGAGCAGCTCTACGCACACTACAAAAGGTAGAAAGGATCGTACCTGGTACTTCGTGTACCTGCAGTATTTGGGCTTTATGTACTGCGGGATACTGCGAGTACTCGCAGTATCTCGATATTCTGCGGATACTGCCATACTCGCAGTATTTCGGGGTTCAATACACTGCTGCTGTGGTATACTGGTGGTGTAAATCAAAATTTTCAGCGTTCTGTACTGCGGGTACTGCCATGTACTGAGCTGCATGTACTGGCAGTATTTCGTCCGTTGGTACTGCGAGTACTGCTGTGGGTACTCGGAATACCAAAGTACTCGCAGTATTGAGGCCGCCTGTACTGCAATACTCTCAGTACGTACTCGGAGTACGAAATATACTCGATACTCCGAGTATCATGCATGCGCTCTGTTATAGCGTTGGACATCATAACGGAAGTTACGACATATAGGTCTCAAACCGTATCGGTTGTCGAATCGGAAAAACGTGCCCCGATATCCGATAAAATCAGATCCCCATTTCCGATATCCGATAAAGAAGTACAAATAAGAAGAGAAGGTGGACGTTTGCTACTCGATAATATGATACGTGCTACTCGTATACCGGTATACTCGAAAGGGGGAGAGGGGGGGGTGCAGGTTCACGAACCACTATTCCGGATAGCGACCAACACAATCGATGCTAACTCTAACTTTGGTATTATCGGCCGTCTAGGAGCAGCGTGAACGCCCAGCAGTACGAGAACGATCACAATGAATGATGTTGCGCCCGTGATGTGCATAAAACCCGTTGCGTTGTAACTCGGGACACCACGTAGTGTAAGCCCCCAATCACGCTATATAGCTAATACTGGCCTTCGCTGTAACCGTCGATTGATATCGTCGTCAATTTTCCTCTTTGAAGCAGTGATGGAGATTGCCTCCGAAACAGCGTCGTGCCGATCAATTATTCAAAAGATTGCCCCAAAAAAGGCGATCTTGATATTTTCGGCAATCTTGCCGAAGAGAGGCAATCTCTCTCGATCTCAATCTTGATCTTCATGTCGCCAAATTTAAGCGGTTTGGATGTTTTATACTCGTACTCTACGAGCTCCTGTTTTGTTTATTTTTGTTTTTTAGTACGTGTGGGGCGGAGCTCCTGCCGTCGACGCCAATGTGAGGCGGAGCCCCTGGCAGGTTCTCTTTAGTGTGGGTTTGGTGTGGACGATAGGACACACCGCGGTGGGTTGGTGTCTCGGGTCTTCACGGAACGGAGTGAGGAACCTCTGGTGACCTTGAACTTGTGTGTAATGAGGCGGTACTATCTAGGGGAAGGGGACCTGGTATCCACATACGCATGTATTGTCCTCCAATAACTGAGCCTAATTTTCTTACTTCGTATTACAGTAGTAGTGTATTTCTTATTCGTGGGCCTAATACTCTGTACAGGAGGCGGCAAAGGTTTGCCTCTGGTTGCTGTGTGTGCCTGTCGGGTGGTTTGTGTCGGGTGTAGAGTGTAGAGCGTGGGGGGTGCGTTTTATAAGAGTTTCCAGTTATATGGTAAGGCGTTATTTGGGCGGGATCCAAAAGATTGAGATTGAGGCCGACTATGATGGGATCGGAATCCGGAAAAAAAAAAACAGGTTTTCCCTTCATCGTACAGAAACCCGTGAGCAGTGCCGTCAGTAGTGATGGGCCATTTCTGGACGCTGCCCACAGAAAGAAAAAAAAAAACGAGTTTTTCGCACACAGCAACCACCGCCGCCACGAGTCCTCGCTGCCAAGTTTGAGGGCCGATGGTGGCCGGTGTCTGGAGGTCTCACTCGGAACGTGCGACCTGGTCCGTTTCTGTCTCAACGTTTTGCTACAGTAGACTGAACAGGACCCCATTTCTGTCTATAACAAAAAGTTGAGACAGAAATGGACCAGGCTTCACACCCCAAGCAAGACCTCCAGACATGGACCACCTACGTACGGCCCTTGCACTTGTCACCGACGACTCTCTGCTCAGTGGACCATCCACCTTCCAAGTTATGCAGCGCCCCGAGCTCTGCGAGGCGAGCACTCGTCGGTGGCGGTTTGTGGTGTCGAAACGCACATATTTTTGGCTGCGTTGAGCAGGTTTCGGGACAGAAAAAAAGAAGCAGAGCCTTGCGTGGGTTTCACCACCACAGAGGGGAGAAGCTGTTTTGGTTTCTGGATTCCAATCCCATAATAGTCAGCCTGAAAGATTGATTTGACCAATCTTCGATTCTCAATCTACAGTAGATTGAAAGAATGGCCGCCAAAACCGCCAACCCTATTTCGAGATTTCCCAAACGATTGCAATCTTAAAATCTTTTAAGAGCAATTCAATCCCAATCGCCATCACCGATCACCGCTCTCAATTCTCAAGAGGGTTAATAGTTTGTAGTTCATAGGGCCCTTGGACTCACGGACCCCCCTACCCCCCCGCCGCCCTATACCAGAGGTCTTAACTCTAAAGTATAATAATAGTGGTACAAGGTACAGCAGTGTTCCGTGGTCGAATGGACCCCTATTACTCTGTAATAGTGAACAGTTTAGGCTTTAAAGCGCGTCGAGGCACGTTAAGACTGCACTCCCGTTGTAGGGACCTTTGAGTTTTAATTACTTAATTAGACTAATAAGTATAGAATTAGGAGTATGTACAGCAGTGCGGTACTCATGATCATTATACCCGGTACAAGGGGGGCTTCGCCGCGGCGGGCTGACGCCCGCCTTCGGCTACGCGCAATGCCCGTAACGGCGAGGAGTAGCCTACTGAGGTAGATTGGTAGCTAAGCTTGGGGCGAACAAAGCGACTCTGTACTGCCAAGGGGTGTACAGCAGTAGTATATGACACCTAATAATAAAAAACACCCACAAACGGAGGCTAGGTTTCTTATTTACATGAGAGGAGAGGATGCGTTTTATACTATAGATTCAATATAACGGCTTCCGAATTTCTTATTTCTTGTAAATATCACCCTATGGTACTGAGGTGTTATGATACGTACGTACGTACGTACGGGTATATGCATGAACAGTATTAATAGTAGCTGCGTCTAAAAACAAAGAGCGTGTGTGTTTTGTATGTGCGCTCTCCATCACCATATTCTTGGTAAACGTTGCGGCAGCGCCCACCGCCCTCATGTCCACGCCCGCGAGCGCACGCGAGGCCCTGCCCGGTACTATAATATCCAGGCACACACCGACCACTATCATACTGCTGAATACCACGCACGCATGAATACTGTACAGATATCATCGCATATTGGAAATTACCTGGTATATGATACTCTGTTACTGCTTGCAGCGGTACTGGTACTCGTACATATAGTACGTAGTACGTGTATATCAGCAGTAAAAGGAGCCGGTACGATACAAATCCGGGTTGGTCGTCTACATAAAAAACGGAATCTTGCATAGTGCGGTTTGCGTGTAGAACAAAAAATCATGTACTGGTTGGTATGGCATGTGCACGTGACTAAAAGGGCATGGAATCCAGGAAAAATCGCAGCCCCGTGAGACATGAGTTGGGCACGGCCGAGACCGCCCTTGGCAGAGTAGGCAGAGCAGGGGTCGGCGAGCACGATGAGGGAATCTTTGATTATACATGTACAGCACTAGCGTGTAAAACAAAAAGAGCGTGTGTGTTTTGTATGTGCGCTCTCCATATTCTTGATAAACGTTGCTGCAGCGCCCACCGCCCGCATGTCCACACCCGCGAGCGCACGCGGGGCCCTGGCCGGTACTATATCCAGGCACACACCGACCACTGCCATACTGCTGAATACCACGCAAGTATGAATACTGTACAGATATCATCGCATATTAAAAATTACCTGGTATATGATACTCTGTTACTGCTTGCAGCGGTACTGGTACTCGTACATATAGTACGTAGTACGTGTATATCAGCAGTAAAAGGAGCCGGTACGATACAAATCCGGGTTGGTCGTCTACATAAAAAACGGAATCTTGCATAGTGCGGTTTGCGTGTAGAACAAAAAATCATGTACTGGTTGGTATGGCATGTGCACGTGACTAAAAGGGCATGGAATCCAGGAAAAATCGCAGCCCCGTGAGACATGAGTTGGGCACGGCCGAGACCGCCCTTGGCAGAGTAGGCAGAGCAGGGGTCGGCGAGCACGATGAGGGAGTTGCGTGTCGCCGGGTGGACGTCATCGCCAGTTATCGCGAAAAGGGCAAAAATCTACGTCTAAGAAAAGCTGTCGAGCTCTCTCCGAGCAGCAGCCGCAATTTTGTACATGTATTTATATATCATAGGTGGATCCTTAAATCCTACTGACCCCTACAGGTAGTACATAAAGTATACCAGGTACTGGTATATAATATGTGCGTGGATACCAGGAGACTACCGTCCCACACCTAATGGCTGTAGATACATCTGTCTGTTCATAGAGGCCCCGACCACCCCGACCCCGACATGGATCCCCGTACATACATAGTCATACATGTAGGGGGTAGGGGGGTCCATGGTCGCACAGGCGCCTACTACACGTAATGTCATCCTAACCTGCACCCATCTATTTTGTATTGATGTTGTATAGTCGTGGACTCCCTTGTTACATGTGATACGCGCTTGGGAGTACACAAGTTGCGAATCGAGGGAATGTCGAAAAATCACTCGTGATTTCCAATGTTTTTGAGGCTTTATATTTAATACATGCAAAACAAAACCGGTTAAACTGCTTTTTCGTTTTTTTTATTAACGCCTCCTATCCGGTTTTCGGTTTATCGAAAATGTCATCCGGTACGTACCCATCTCCAGTTGTGTGGTGGCGGTTGTAGAGGAGGATTAAAACTGAAAATTCCAAGGGTATATTCGGTAGGGTATACCGGAACCCGGGGTATTTTTCAGAGCGTTTCACAGCAGTCCGGTTTTTCTTGCGGTGCGGTGCGGTTCGGTGCGGCTTTACCGAACCGCACCGCACCGTATGATTTTGTGTTTTAACAAAGCCGCACCAAACCGCGCGGTAGGATTATCGGGAAAAAAAAAGCCGCACCTCACCCGCAGCGTACGGTTCTGAAAATTACAATCCGTATCGACCCGCAGCATTTGAATTTCACGAAAGAAAACAGCGGTCAGGTCTTAGGGTCTTTAACATCAAGTATTTTTCTAAGGTGCGGGTACGGTTTGGTGCAATTTATAACGTTTTTTACCGAAGCGCACCGCACCGTACGATGTCAAACCGCACCGCACCTTACGATTCTCCAAAACAGAAATCCGCACCGCGGTTGGGTGCTATGTACACCGTGAAGAGCCGTTGTATTTTTGGTTGGCGTACCGAACTTGCCGAAGTGTCGGGTGCCTGTGTTCAGGTACCAAACTTACCGGAGTGTCGGGTACCGGTGTTGAAGTCGTACCGAACTTACCGAAGTGTCCGGTACCGGTATCGAGTTCGTACCGAACCTTCCTGGAGTGTTCGATAGGGTGTTGGGACCGTACCGAACTACATCGGTAAGGTAAATACCCCCGGTATACCCTTGCGGTCGTGACTGGTACCGGTGTTGAGGTCGCACCGAACTTGCCGACGTGCCGGGTACCGGTATCGAGCTCGTACCGAACTATACCTGAGTGTTCGGTAGGGTATTGAGGCCGTACCGAACCTTACCAGAGTGTTCGGTACTGTATTGATGCCGTACCGAACTTTACGGAAGACTTCGGTAGGGTATTTACCGAGAAAATGCTCCCGGCATAACTTGGTACCCTACCGACCACACCCTTGGAAGGATTTAGTAGGGCTGTCAGTTGGCTGTGACTACTACTAACTGCAGTAGTCGGCTACGCATTACGTACAACAAGTAACAGCGGTACCACGCGTATCCGGAGGCGTGGACACCTGCTGATAGTGAATATTTACGGTGGTTTTGTGCTCGTCGCCTAAAGCCGACCTCCAGACCCGAACGCTAACCCTAACCCTAACCCTATGCCAGTGATCAATGCTGGGATGCTGTGATTGGTGAGACTCTAGGTTGATTCGGCCGGCGTGGATGCTGTGCTTGGGAATACTCTATTAATAGGTTGATTCGGCCGGCTCGGGATGCTGTGGCTTGAAAAGACTTTAGGTGATTGAGCCGCTTACAATGTACCCCTTAGCGAATCAGAGTGCGCAAAAAGCTTCCTTAGGAAGATTCACTATTCACTATCAGGCGATGTCCACTACTGCGTATCCGACAATTGGGGTTTCCTTGTGTGTGGAAGCTTGTTACATTATCATACGTTTTGAGTGTAAAACGAAGCTAAATACATGGCGTAATTTTTGCCCGGCGCTTTTCAGCCCCTCGGCTGTTTTTTTTTGTTTTATTTGGCCCTTTATTCGACGGAGTAAAGTAATTTTTGTTTTATTGATACAGCAGTACCTGGTACGTTACAGTTAGTGTAATAGTTACTGGTCTACACGAAGCATGTAGCTTCGCCACCCAACTACATGTATATTAATAATAGCATATAATAGCAGAATTGTTATTTGTACGTATGATATAATATTTAGCCAACTCACAGAGTAGTACTGCAATTAGTACTAATTAGGCTAGCTGTGCAGCACTATATTTGGGTGTAGTATTACAGTAACTCGTAGTCGCCGTAACACTATATAATGCCAGGCTAACAAACTAGACTCGACCTAAATGTAGGACGGGTATGCAACAAAATTATTGAGAGGCGTTGGTCTTATTGGTCGAGGCTAGCCTTTAGGCCGCCCGGGATTCTTTCAAGAACGCCACCGAAACACGCGGCGTAGCCGCGCGATTGCCCATGCAGACCTCGAGCCCCCCAAAAGGTTGGGGTTGTGTTTAGGGTTGTTGTTAGGTCTGGGGTCGGGTTGGCCTGGGCCGACGTGTAAGGTTGAACTTGACCCCAAACCTTCGTCGGGAAGTTTTTGCATACCTGTCGTGCACTTAGGGAGAACTTAAAATCTACGGTATACGTATTCGTACGTACCTGGTAGACGAGAGAGAAAAAGGCGGATTGGGGGCCCTGTCGTCGTGCTTTCTGGTACATTCCTGGTATTTCATACCTGGTATCATACCACAGATGCACTATTACTAGGATTCTACTGGTGCAGGGGTGTCTGGCTGAATGCACCGCTAGGGTGTGCGTGAATACAATGGACAACGAACCCCTACCGCCGTAGGAGTGGGTATTATTAATTATTAGGGCATTAGCCAAAAATAGGTATACCTACGCAATTTGAGCCATTTATAGGTACACTGCGTAATGTACACCGGAAACGGCTTCCGGGCCCGCCTGATATTGGGCCTGCGCTCCATTGTACCTACAAATGGCTCAAAGTGCGCAGGTACACCTATTATCGGCTACTAAATGTGCGCATCACCTATTTTTGGCTTCAACTGTACCTATAAATGGCTCAAACGATCACTTTTTGGCAACTGAAATACAGACAGACGGCCACACATTCACCCACGTTTCTACGTATGAAATTGTTCCGGACCACGCCAACGGCTGTAACTTGGACCCCCTCGTAACCGTATAGTATTACTCTGTACACGTATATATCAAAGTTTCTCCTACTATATACTGCACTACAGTATGTATATTGTACTTTCAGCATAACGGCATGGAAACACTCAACATTGTTGTTTCTCCGCATCGTATATATGTGTGTGCGTAGGAGGGGTGTCGTACTGAATGCGTATGCATTGATCGCGATACGATTTCTCGCTTGTAGGTAATGCGTGATAACTCCGCAGTGTCAGTGGTTGTACTGGTACGGTCGGCTGGTTGACAGTCCTGGCATCTGATGTGGCCGTCTGTCTATATTTCAGTTGCCAAAAAGTGATCGTTTGAGCCATTTATAGGTATATTTGAAGCCAAAAATAGGTGATACGCACATTGAGTAGCCGATAATAGGCGTACCTGCGCACTTTGAGCCATTTGTAGGTACAATGGAGCGCAGGCCCAATATCAGGCGGGTCCGGAAGCCGTTTCCGGTGTACATTACGCAGTGTACTTATAAATGGCTCAAAGTGCGTAGGTATACCTATTTTTGGCTTATTCCCTAATTATTAATAATAAACGTGCACCGCCGTGCACCCGGCTGCCATCGTAGCTACGTGCGTACGTACGTACGTATGATACGTAGCTATAAACTGCTATCGTATGTAGAATGTAGACAAGAAGACATTCTACACCGGCAGCAAGCAGTTGTACATATCATATGTATAGTTATGTTTGTGAAATTTTCGCACTTTTCGCAACTTTTCTCTTCGCGCGAGCGCTTTTCGGCAAAACGCTAAGTACCCCGACACGGGAGGCCCGGCCGGACACATTGGTCGAGGTTTGGGCTCGATCCGAGCTCTGTGGCTCGCGTGGCGGGCGCTCGAAGTTTTTTTTCCCGCGGGAGTGGATAAGCCGATTTCCCGGGTTTTCTGCATGAGGCCGTGTTTTGTACGTACGTGCCAGTAAATAATAACGTTCTTTTTGTTTTAGATTTTGTCTGTTTTTTGCTCTCTCACATGCACACGGGCCAGAAACATGTACTCGTACCAGATAGACAACAGACAACATGCACAGGGCACGGCGTTACAGCGTTGCCGCCCACACCAGTAGTAGGGGAACATCGTGCGTGAGTGGCACATCCATCTGCGCTGTATTGCTGTGGCTAGCTGTGTCCATCGGAGGAACCTGCGGTCTAGAATCCTCACCATCTATCCACGTACCTTTTTCTGTTCTGCTGCTATGTGTGACAGACCCACGCTTACTATGACCGGAAATGTAATGACCGCTTTGAAAAAATAGGAGTACCTCAACTACTGCTGTCCTTATATTTTCCGGGGTTTTTTGTTGTTCCCCGAAGCTCACTCCAGAAATCCACGAGACATCAAACACCATGCAACGAATACGAACAACGCCACAGCCCCGGCTAGAAGCACAAGCAGCAGACGTGCCTGTGGCGGGTCCACCGTATACTGCTGTGGTTATTAGGTATATAGTGGTTGCTTTATGCAGGCTTGCATGCGTCATCAGGCTTCTGCTGCTGCTGCTTGCTGCTGTGCCTGCATTATGTATGTGCGGTGTGCGACCTGTCGTGCCTTTGGCGCGCAACGACAAATAATACTGCTGTACCAGTACAAGGAAATGGTATCTTTAAAAACATAGTCAAACGGTCAATGTGTCCGATTTCAAATTTGAAGGATTGAGTTCGATCCTTGGCGATGCTTACGTATACCCTTTTTTTCTATATTTTTCCTATTTTTTTTGTATTGTACGTAACAAAACCAAGTGGGTTTCTTAGACAGGTGTTGTCGAGAGTTCCAGCCCTTTCTTCGGTGCATCCTTTTCTACTTCTTCTGCAAATATTATCCCACCACCCCTGTACATACATGTGTCACGTGTGCGTGCGTATACGGTGTGTGCCGTGTGTCATGCGTGCATGTATGTGCAGCGTATCACGCTTGGAGTATTTTCAAACATTTTTTTGCCGGGAGTCCTCGGTTTTGTGCGGGATGGGCTTTCCTTCGCTTGAGCTCCACAACAATTAAATATTGGCGAATACGTTTGGCGGGATCTCTAACAGAGTCAATCGTAGTAACGGTTCCACCATATTTCCGAGTATGTTTTTTATCGCCAAAAATACAGGTGCAGCTCTAAAAAGGACTACATTTATGAACAGTAGTAGTACCAGATATTTCATAGCGTCGTATTTATGTACTATACGAATTGAATACAATATGATATGCGTATGATGCAATATCGCATGCTGTTGTAGTAGGTTTTCGATTCGTCCTTGCGCCACTCCCCTAGGTGCGTCCCGGAGGGGAACCTTGTATCATATGTATTTGTACGTATACGTACGTACCAGGTATATATCACTCACATAATACGTATTATACCATAGGTGTCTATGTCTATGTGATGCTGCTGTATTTCCGCGGTACTGATATCGGGTATCGGTTATCGTATCGGCATCAGAGCTATTAGCCACCCGATCTATCGGATGAATATCGTTTTTTTTATCGGATGTCGGGTTCTTAGGCCCGTATCGGATCGGGATCCATTATCGTTCCGACATCCGACGCTATTAAGGGCACGGACGATCTTACCCCCCCCCCGCCCATCCCCGGGTTTCTAGGTGACTCTAATATCTAGATATAGATGTTTTATCGGAATAGAAATCTCCTCGGCTATTTTGACACGCTGCGTTTGCACCTTCGGCTGGTTGGTGCCTAGTGGCAGAGAGCAGAGAGCGGGTGGTGACCCAAAGTGTTTCATCACAGCAGCCTGTCGTGAGTCGTGAGTCAAGAAGTTGGCCTTTGCCAGCTTCTCGACAGTCGGTTATTAATATTAAATAGCACCATCATTATAGACTTTCAGGTTTCAGGTGCTGCAGTGGTCGAAATAGGTCAAAAATTGGCGTACACAAAATGAGAAGAAAAAAACAAAATCCAACTGAACGTTTGTACTTCGCTTGCGGACAGCTATGATACAGCTCCTCACAGGAAACTACAGCCCGCGAAATTATGGGACGGACCTGATGGCGTGTGTGAGAGTTTCGGGTGTGCCAGAGCAGGCAGTCGTACGTAGCCAGCCCGAAGCATCTCATGAGGTGTTGTCGTGAACTCGAAATTGCGAGCAGCAGCACCAAAAACTCCCACAACCGCTAAAATGTTTAATTTCGCGCGTGAGGGCCTGTAGATTGTAGATCGTACGATGGCTGCTGATGAAAAAACGGCTTTCAACAAAAAAGTTGCTGTTCTCCAAGGTCGGACGTTTTTAACTATGAAGGCCACGTAGCCGAAGAAGCTGCCAAAGAAAAATCACTTTCCCATGAGAGGCATTAAACATTAAAGTTATTGGGTCCTAAAGCGGGCAAAAAAGGGCTAAAAAGCTCTGCATTCTTGTTGAGTTGCATCGTTTTTTCTTAAACTTCCGAATACGGATCTTGATTGCAAATCCCCTACTACCTTTCCTAGTCGCTTGTATCATATAGACTATGTGTGTTGCCGAAACGTCTACGCGCGCGTTCTCAACAACAGATACCTCAGGGTTCCTCCGTGGCCATAACAGTTGCAATGCAATCAAGCTATCATACGACGTATATATGTAATTTTTCGAGTACTTACGTATAATCCGCGAAAGGCTATCTGGCAGTAGTAAGGAATACACTGATTGAGCCTCCCAGTACTTTATTAATAGTATTAATGCATAGATAGATGTTGCCAGTGTAATTGATGATTCCGTACGCCCGAGAAACACGCCATATTATATTAAGGAAGCCCATCAAAATGCATTCCGGGGAGGAGAGTTGGAGAGAAGAGAGCGACCCATCCATCTTGTCTTTGTTTACGTTCCTGTTTTTGTATTGTTTCGACGACTGTAACCACCCCCGGCCAATGCAGTATTGAGCCCCGATTGTTATGGGAAATGAAGCAAGAGCGCATGCCCTGGAGGGCCGAAAAGCAAATATTTATGAACCTATCCCTGGACCTATCGCCTGCTTCCACGGACAATAACGTGGTGCACTGCCCGATCAGATGATATGTACAAACAACGAAGCCTATCTGCACATTTTCGAGCACCGAGTTGATCTGAGGTGAGGTATTCGGCCCTCCAACGGCTGCAAGATAATGTGCGCGATGGTTCACCCTAAATGCAGGAGCGACCGGCGTTTTTTCCCTGCACGTCTTTGGTCTACTTGGTCCAAGCTGGTCTTTCGACCACCCGGTTTTTTTTTTAACGCCATCAAAACACACGGCTGAGACACACGACCGCCCCTGCCAACCTCGAGCCCCCCAGAGGGTTGGGGTTAGGGTTGTTAGGTCTGGGACCGGGTTGGCCTAGGCCGACGTGCAAGATTGAGATTAAGCTACGAACAACCTCAAGGAGGTGTATCGCCGCTCGTTTCTGCATGTAGGTCAAGCCATGCGCGGTCAGGCTTCACAGAAGTGCGAGGCGTTCGTGGGGGAGGGGATGGATATTAACAATCCCCTATTCGGCGAACCACCATGTGACTGACACCCCCCCACACCTCGCGGAGGGCCGCATCTGAAAAGACGGGATGTTGGTTGAGGACTTTTTTTCCGTGCCCCCCCAGTGCGGGTGATCCGTCGTAAAAAAACAGACATAAACAGCGTGTCAACATTCCCGGGCATGACATAAAATCAGCAGACAAAGTGCCGGTGATGGCAGGTAGCGGAGAAAATGTGCCCTGTTTTTGTTGTGTCACGGCTCTGAAGTAACAGCTCGTACAGAGCATCTCAACCGCATAGAAAAAAATGACCAGGCATGCCTGGCCCTGCTGCTGCTGCTGCTGCTGCTGCTCTACAGAGTCTACGTTTTGGAATCGGCAGGCGGGGCAGCAATATAAATTGGTCCATATCTGCTCGCGGCGGCTGCGCATATAGAATACAAACGCGAAAGAAAGCCTCCAAACGAACTATTAATAATACATAGAACGAACGTACGATACTGCTGTGCTTGACGTGACCAACATAATCTGATGTCAGCGGAGCCAGCGCCGAAGTGCTGTGGAACTTTTGATACGCTCCATGTATACATATTAATACCTGGTACCTGGTATATACGTATGTACTGGAATGTGGTGCTTGTCTCTTGCTCTGCTCTTGCTTGCATGCGTTTTATTTTTTGTGCAGTTCGAGCAGGTTCGCATGCCACAGAAGGCGCCCGCTGTGGCATCGAGGCTCATTCTCCTGCTAAAAGAAGATGTTACATTATTTTATTTCGTAGGCAGTTCCTTACTTCTTTGGGCACTCGTGAACCACTTAAAGTAATTTCTTGGTCTTGGCTGATATCGCCGGTTCTCATTTCCTTCATGCTCTAAGAGAAACGTTGATGTTGTACTTGCAGAGTTATCCTTTAAATTTGCTTGTGTACAGGTAGCTAGCTCCCCAGTCAACAACGTTCATGGTATCCGGCCCGAACCCAACTAACCTTACCATCCAATTAATACGCAGGACTGGGTGCCAGTACCTAATATATTGTAAAAACAAACCGTCCGTTGACCAGGTTCCCTCACCATACTACGTTGCGGCGAAGCCGCCGCTCCCGTGGCTTTACCGTGAGCCATGCCCCCCCCCCTGGCTAGTGAGGGGCCCCGGCGGAGGCGATTGTTTTGGGCAATTTCGCTTCGCTTCCCATCACAATCCGGGGCAAATATTTACCGCAGATAATAATTATCACACCAGACTTGCAAAGATGAGTATCGAGGAAATTTTCGATCTCATAGCCGAGGTGTTTTTGTAAGTTCAAGTTTTCCAAATACAACATACACAGTAGTAGTAGGTGTGATAAGGGAACTCGCCCCCCTGGGATGAATTTCCGAGCCGATTTTCTCCAAAACTATGGTACAAACATGAGTTGTGAGGAAAAAATTGATTTCACAGCTGAGGTATTTTTATGATTTTTCCTAATATGTACATAGATATACATACATACGTAAATCTCACAGCTGTAGTTTTGAATTAAGGGTGTCGCAAGCTGAAAATAAAGGAGAAACACAGCAGGCGTTCGATCCTCGTGCCAGCTACCGGTATATATCATGCTCGTACTCACGAAGCCACCAGGCAAGAACGAACAAGAGAAACACACTCTACACGTAAAGAAAACTCCCGCCCCTGGGACGAATTTCCTTGCCGATTTTCTCTTTTAACTACAGTAGGGGGGCATACCGGCATATCATACCGTACACAACAAAAACGGTGGCTGCGGAGCGAGATATTTGATACTTGTTGTAACATAATAGCCGTAGCCGTTTGCACTTCCCCTGCTGTCGAGAAAATCCAGTTAGAAATTCGTCCGCGGGGGTGCGTTATCATATCATGATATAATCATACTTCTATCATATTATCTCACGTGTTACATATACACACATACATACGGTATGGGTCTGGGTTGACAGCGGGAGACAAGAAGTCGCCCATCGTGCGCAAGTCCCCGTCTCTCCCTCCCTCTCTCCTCCTTCTCTTGTCTCTTGTTTACCTGGTATCCTGTGGTACCTGGTACATATATCCTCTGTTATGTATACACCTGATTACAGGTTAGAGGTTACAGGTATTCATTAACACCCTGTTAGGGCCGCAATCATCCGTTTTGGACAAATGGCTTAAAATTACACTGAGATAATTGGCTCTGTAACCTAGTTATTAATAGTGCAGTTCTAAAATGTTTCCATGTTCTGTTCCAATATTTGTACATGTAATACAAGTATAAACTATGTAGTCTAAACAGCAGCACGTCGTGCTCTCAGGCAGCAGTGTAGGTGAAAGTATGCTGTCAGTGTACGTGTACTACGTACTGCGCCAGTACCCAACCCTAGCTATTATCGTAGCCTTTTCCGCCACACCCCGGACAATAGACACAACGATGATGTATTGGCAATAGACTGCGGGAGGTGCCTATCGATAGCTATTGTCGGTGACAATAGACCGTGGAAGGTGTCTACCGATAGATATTGTCGGTGGCAATAGACTGTGGAATGTATCTATCGATAACTATTGTCGGCGACAAAAGACTGGCGGTGATACTGTCGATCGATAGATAGATGTCGTTCACCACAATACATTGTGAAGCGTGTCTACCGATGAGCATCGCCAGCCACAATACATTGTGCGAGGTGCCTATCGATGAACACTGTCAACTGTCAACCGCAATACGTAGATTGTGCAAGCTCTCCATCGATAGCTACTGCGGAATTCGTGCTGTTGGGGAATAGCAACAACGTGTTGCATTGTTGAATCAATATGTTTAGGTATTAAAGCAGTAGACGGCAGTTGGGTGGTAGAATTCGAGAGTTTACTACATGTTCGTCTCTAAATATGTTTTACCCGTTTTTGGTTTGGGCTAAAGACTGCCGAAGTGATTTTCGAAAAACTTGAAAAAGTATCGAAAAATTATCTACCCCGAAAGCATCATGTACGCACCTTTATTTATTTATTTTGTTTTGACAATTTTAACTTGAGTTGTTTTCATAAAGTGTGCCCTATTTCTGTTTCCACAATAGTTTGAGGCAATAGTCTATTGTGAAGGCATATCCGTTAGTATTATTAATAGTGCATTGCGGGTGGCAATGGCTATTGATGGACATACTGTAGTTGATGATCTATTGTTGGCGGCAATAGCAATCGATAGGAAAACTGTTTTGGTCGTATATTGTTCAAACAAGGTATATTGTGGTTGCTTTCCCGATATCTTCGTATTGTTCCGGACAATAGCCATCACATACTAATAGCAACCTTTTCAGTCCATTGCTACCAGGTATGTACCAGTATACAGCGAGAGGGTACAAGAGGGTACAGTGTGTCAACTGTCTGCTATTATTACATTGATCCCGACAATATTTATCGATGGACAACGTGGCCAGCCTATTGTGGGTAACAATGGCCATCGATACGCACTTTTTGGGGGCTATAGTAGCAGCAATGTTCTGTTTGTTTTCTATTGTGCAGGGTGTAAGCTAGAGGTGTTACCCTTTTGCCAATTACCCGGGTACTCGTGATTATTACCCGGCTTACTAGTACCCGTCACGGGTACGAGTAACACTACATACTCGCCGAGTATTTGGGGCCCGGGTACTCGTTGATTTATCTTATAAATCCCGGAGATAGCAACTTATCGTCCCCTAAATCACGTCCCCTGGGTAGTATTTGGTAAATATTCTCGAGGGAACCCTTTTCAAAATGAAAACGCTGTCTCATGCCTCACATGCCACACCATACTTGTTACCCTTTTGCCAATTACCCGGGTACTCGCGAGTATTACTCAGCTTGCTAATACCCGTGACGGGTACGGGTAACACTTCATACTCGCCGAGTATTTGGGCCCCGGGCATTCGGGTACTCGGCTGTTAGACGAGTTCCGGGTGTTAAACGGGTACCCTTCCGATAAACGGGTACCCGGGTACCCGCCCAAAATGGTTGTAAATACTCGCGAGTACCCGGGTATTTTTTCTCGAAGTTGGCGGGTACCCGTTTAAGACGGTTACTCGTCGGGTAACACCTCTAGTGTAAGCGCTTTCCGACACCATCTACCCCATAATTCCATTCGTATATTGCCCAAAATATCAAAATATAGTGTTGCCGACAATTATATATGGATACACAGGACTGCCAGTCTATTGCCTATCGTGGTATATGTAGACAACGACCATTGACACCAACAATCAGATTGTGACGCGTGTCCATCGATGGCCATTGGCAGCCACAACAGATTCAATAGATTGCACGAGGTGCCTATCGATAGCAATAGCCAACGGCAATAGATTGTGCAATCCATCCAGCCATAGCCATTCTCCCCCACAATAGATTATGCAAGCTACACACATAAGCATCGATAAATATTGTCCACCACAATATACAGCAGTAGATTCTGCCGGATATCCATCGCTGTTGCCGTCCCCAATATTTTGGGCAAGTAACCAATCGATAGACATTGCCAACGACAGTAAGTAGTGCACCCGTCCATTTTTGTATTTGTTTCCATCCCATTTATTATCTTCGCCCTTCCTTTCTCTCTCCTTCCTACATATTTATAGTCGTAACTCAAATCCGGGGTCACAAAGTAGGCTCATCTCCCTCCTCCGCCACTACGGTTCTTGCCTTGCATTTTTATCGCGAGAAGATTTCAGCATTTTCTTCCCTCAACTCTCGTCGAATTGTGCTTACCCACCATTGTACCATATTACATTGCTACAAACAGTATTGTACAGGTGCTCCGAGTATACTCGATACTCGGGTACACCCGGAGTATCGAGTATTTTTCGTACTCCGAGTACTGAGAGTATTAGAATACTGGTGGCCTATAAATACTCGGAGTACTTGGAGTATGAGCAGTACTGAAGGCCCAAATACTCCGAGTACTGGGAGTATGAGCAGTACTTATCCTCGAGTACAAGCAGTGCCCGGAGTACCACCATCTAAATTAGTCGGAGTACTCCGAGTATCGAGAGCATTGAACACCGAAATGCTGCGAGTACACAAAGTAACTGAAGCATTTTTTTCTCTAAAATACTCTAATTATACTCCCAGGTAATGGGAGCATCTTTCGATTTTGAAATTCTATAAACACCAGTCACATGCTCCCAGAACCTGGGAGGAATGACGGCCGAGTCTTTAAAATGATGCAAAGATACTCCTAATATACTTCACACTCCCAGTATACTCCGAGTATCGAATACATTTCGTACTCCGAGTACTTAGAGTAGTAGAGTACTGGCGCCCTGAATACTCGGAGTACTTAGAGTATGAGCAGTAATGAAGCCCCAAATACTGCGAGCACAAGGAGTACCCGCGGTATCGGACCCCGAAATACTCCGAGTACAATCAGTATCGGTATCGAGAGTGTTCATACCCGGAATACTCCAAGTACGAGCAGTATCCCGGAGTATCGAACCCCGAAATACTCCGAGTACACGAAGTACTTGAAGTATTTTATGTCCAGTACTCCTTGCTTTACTCCAAGGTACTCGGAGCATCTGTCCAGTATTGCAATGGCCATTGTCTATTATTGTCCAGGGTGTGTTTTTCTTTTCCGTACCGTGGACCGTGGATGGAAGGATAAGGATGGAATGGATACTCGTATGGATTGGAAGAATAGAAAATTCGTATCATACGTATATACGACAAAGTACGGCAGCAGCAGCAGCACAAGTAGTTTTTTACTTATTTTTTTATTTTTTTATCCTCCGGCGGATGGGTCAAAATAAAGCTTACGCCCTCCACACTTCCACGTCTCACTTCGTCTAGGGAATTATTAATCGTAAAGTCTAAAACGTAAAAAGGTTTAAGAGTTCGATTTGTGCGTTGGGCGCATGCCCCAAATGTCAGATAGAGCCGGTTTTTTCCAAACCAGTGCCCGTTGGTCCTTCACAAAATATACTGGTATAAATCTGAATCTGTTCTACAGTCTACAATCTACAAGCCACAAGCCAATCAGCGCTGGCTGGATCTTGTATCTTGTAAAAACGTTGGGATTGAGTGATTGAGTGGGGCCCTTTTGTTTTTGTATTTCCGCTCGGAATTTCGGCAAAAAATCATTTTTTTGCGCAAAGTGCCCATTATATTATTATTAATGTTAATAATAGGGCAATCCTGGAACTATGTTACCTACTTGTATTTTATACGACATACATTTTTTATGTTGCTTTTTATTCTCCATCCCATTTATTATCTTCGCCCTGCTTTTCTCTCTCCCTCTTTAGTCGTAACTCAGATCCGGGGTCACTACTCGTAAGTAGGCTCTTCTTCTCCCTCCCCACTCCCACGGTACGTGGCTTGATTTTTTCGCGAGAAGATATCAGCACTTTCTTCCCCCGTCGACTCGCGTCGAATCCTGCTTACCCACGCCCCACGCTACGAAGGCGCTCTCAGCAATTGGTTCCTTTTTATTTTTGCAAATAAAGTCAAAATCTCACCACGGTGGGATTTGAACTCTGGTACCAATGCTATTAATAGTAGCATTTGAAGCTGACCACGATTAATAGACTATCATACCGGGCGACCGGTTACATTACGAGTACATACCGGCATATATACTAATTATGAGTATGCTCGTACAAATATAACAATGTATGTACCTGGTATACATCTATATACATACCTGGTATCAGGTACCAGGTACATGGTATGGTGATACAAGGGCTCCGCTCCGCGGGCGGCTGACGCCGCCCGCTACGCTCGCGCAAGGAAAGGGGCAGAAGAGGCCCATGATGTATAGTGCAAGCAAAAGCACCGACTTGAAAATGCCAAGAGGTTCATGGTAAGAGGTTCATGGTGCACAGGGAAGAAACGGCGGACTTGACATGCATGCAAAACATGCTCGGGATGCACACTAGCTCCATGCTCCAGGACAACAAAGAAGCTGTATGATCGAAAGAGAAAGCACAGCAACACGGCCCACAGCACGGCGCTGCGCTGCCTGCTGTGGTGTGTGTGATTTGTGCCTTCGTGAGTATGTGTGGTAGTGCAACAACAACGAACGGTGGTATGTATTACTTCGTACTTTGTATGTATGAAAGAGAAAGCACAGCACAGCTCGGTCGTCAAGTTGTGAAGTACGAAAAACAGGAAATCAACAAAACTGAGAAAGAAAGACGTATTTGTACGTATGAAACGTACATACGAGTATACTCGTACGTACTCGTACTCGAAAAAAAAAAAAAAAAACATCGGACCCATTGCGCCGCAAAAAACAAAAAAAAGTTTTGACGTCTTTCGCGTTCTGTCAGCCTTGATGCTCCCCGTCCCTCCGCGATCACGTCGCCATCGATTCGGTCCGGGTCAAGCTCTACTGCCTCTCTGCCCCAGTGAGCCCCGTGGCCCGCCTCGCATGGAGCCCGGTGCTCACCGTGGCCCTCGTTCGCCCGCTCCATCATGATGGTGTTCAAACTGCCGGGGTTTCTCTTTAAATCCTATTTGTTCCGATAAATAAGCAACGCTTGAATTTTATTTTACATGACCAAACGACCCTTATATTTTCGGACATGCTGCAGCAGCAACGCAGACAAAGCGCCTTCATGCTTCCCTCGTGTCTCGGTGGACACGTCACGCCTAGCAACGAAAAAGGCGACCGCGCTCCTTCTGACCCCCCCTCTACTGGCCAGCGCCCTCCCATACCCGCGATGACGCCGGGCTCGCCCGCGCTGCCGTGCTGTCTGGGCACACACACGAACCCAAAACTGAAAGAGGAAGAAGCCTCTCGCCAACTAAAGTATATAGGGAACAAAGAGAGAGAGAATGAGCAAGTAATGAACGGAGGCGGTGTTCGAAGTGGGAGCTCTGAGAGTGCAGGGATGAGGGATCCCTGGGCGAGATATCTGTAAGTGTGTATGATATATAAACTCGTATTCAAAGTTGCATGATTTATACCAGGTACGTAGTGATATGTAGGTGGACGATTTTTGACGAAATCAAACTCCCCGCGTGTTGCTTGGTGTGTGACTTGTGGCTTGCTCCAGATCCAGAAGCGGGGTCCTTGAGATAGATTTTGCGAGGCAGTCGGAGGGCAGGTGCAATGTGTTTCAAGCGCGTATATAGCGCCAAAAACATCACTTTTTGAAGACTATAGGCGGGGGGGCGGCGGTTTGACTTGAAGGGAAAAACACTATTCTTGTATTTGTACGTATGAATACCTACCACTGTAACATTTTTATGTTTACATTGATTGTATATTCATATTCACATGTATGTATATGTACCAACGACATATCTTATACACTACTTGTACTGGTATTTGGCGGGCGCTTGAGGCGTGCCCGTAGACGTGGAAAATCCAGTTCGCCCTTAATGAAACCAACGACCAACGGCAGTCTAAATTCTCGTTAGGGGGGTTACATTACATTTTTTGTATGCACGAGTGTAAATGACGGCTTTGGGCATCGGCAAGCGGCATCGGCAGTCTTGACCCTTTTTCGTTTTGGGGTAAAATGATACCATGTACACCTACAGCAGTACCTGTACACTGGCCGAAAAAACAAAAATGGGGCTACGTGCTGGCGCAGCAGTATACGACACTTACGAATAAAAGACATACTGAGTACGTATACTTGTACTGGCTGAGAGCATCACCAGCAGATGGATGTATTACACACATCAGTACGTATATATTGAAACATATATCATACATATATATGTAGTTAATGTATACGCTATGTATATAGTATGATATATAGAAACGCCATCCCATGCAACGGAAAACCTCACGGATGATGTATATATGATGTAGTGAAATTAGACTAAAAAGGTTGAACAACGATGCTACCACGAGTTTCGACTTATGAACTCGATTTCCACCACAATGAAAACATGAATAAACAAGAGAAGGAGATACGCGGAAAGAGCGCACAATGGACGATCTAGTGTCAGTGTCTCCCGTCCCGCTATTAACCCTTTTAGAACTGCAGTCCCGTTTTGGGGACAGAGTACTTAGAATTAGAGTGGTTTGTCCCCATAACGGGACTGCAGTTCTAAAAGGGTTAATGCATTAGTACCAACAACCCAGAACCAACCATGTAAATACCCCGGGTTGTGATGTACGAGTGATCAGACGTGTAACGAAAATGATATGCGCCTAAAATCGCCTTCTGGGGCCTCCTCACCAGCCGCCGGGGAGGGGGGGGCTCTACGCCGCCAGGTTGTGTGGCTTCACCGCAACAGCAGTACACCTACATACATACATAGGAAATGTAGTATTCTGGTTGCTGATTCCTGCAAAAGTACCTATTATTGTACTGGCTGCGCCAGCCAGTTCTCAACCCTACAATGAACGGTGTATCATACCCTGGGTACAAGCTAAAATGCGATGCTGTACTATAATATTAATATTAATAGTACGTAGTGACTGCCGTAGTCTCTCTGGTCGTCTAGTCTTGACAGAGACAAAGGAACCACGAGGACCATTTAAATACGAGCGATTTCGGCGTGAAGCCGTAGGTTCTGCCGCGCGCGGCAACAACCGCACGATATGATTAAACAATATTAATACAAGGTATTTATGATCAATACTCCGTGTTGGTGTCAAGTATCGATATCGATATCAACACGTGCTTGAGATGGGCGGCGGTCGGGGCTTTGATTACTACGTACGTAAACATCAACGTTGCGAATACTGTAATACAGTCGTATTGGGTTATTTTGTCGAATCGTTATAGGCCTGGGCCCTCGTACCTCCAGCCAGTGCAATGGACCCGAGCAGTGCACTGTCTGGGCGAGCTGGCCGGTCGCAGCGACGCCGAAACCGATTGCGGCCAAACCACGACCCCGGCTCGCCCCCCCCGGCTGGTGAAGGGGGCGCCGAAGGAAGGTTACGCTGGAAGTTCCCTGCTGGAGGAGGCCTATTTTGGCGTCACTGGTGCTAAAAAAGACGTTGATTTTGGGCCATGTTTCATAGGCAATTGGGTAGTAGGTTGACTAAAAAGGAAAACTGATAAAAGACGGACATTGTATCATATGTATACGCAATGGTCCAGGAGGGATCCAGAGAGGTCTAGCCATCACTGGATTAGGCGGCTTCGTCCATCGGCTGCCGCTCTCTTCTGTTTTGTGTGCCTTATCACGGCGCCGAGCATTTGATGGGTTTCCGATATATGAGGAGGCGTTTTGTGGAACGTACGTAAATAGTCATACGGTAATGTTATTGTTTGTTCTGGGGAGACGAAATGCACAGATATCATACATGTATACGCGTTTTTATATGCTTTAGTTGATATGTTTAAGGTTCAGCTCGGGTTGTCGATTCGGCCGATATGTTTCCGGCAACCGCACCGTAGACGCTGTTCTTGCAAGTAGATATACTGCACGATTACGGTGGTCTTCCTCTGCACCCGCTGAACTTGGGGCTTGTCTTTTTGCTCTTTAGGGCTGACACGTACTCGGTAGTCATTTTCGTAGCAATCATACTTGACTTGAAAATTCTTTGAGAAATCGTGATCGAACCCTGGTACTGTAGTTTTTTTCCTAGGGGGGCCGGATAACGTGTTAGCTTACCACATGGAGTCGTACTGACGATAGATGACTGCCCGGCGGCTACTACCTTTCCAGACCAAGTACTAAAACCACTCAACAATCAGGTATATTTTCTCGGTTCCGAGAGCGCAGTACTACCATCGGAGATACCAAGGATAGTGTAACATGGACACGAATGTTGATGTTACCCGTGGTATATCATAGAGCACCACTATACCCCACAACACAGTATTATCTGCTCAATGTGCCCTTGCCGCTATTCTTGGAGGTGTGTCACAAATCGCTCTGGTCTCCGCCCTACGACCAACCGTGATGTGTCGCATCGTACTATGATGCTGCTGTAAAATCGCATCGTACTACTGCTTGTAGCAATATTGGTATCCTCGTCAAGCTCTAGGGTGCTACTGCTGCGCGATCTGCTATTAGTATTCTGTAATGCTGTAACATATTTGGAGTGATGTATGGGTGCCGATACTATTATACGAAGCACTCTAGTACCTCGTATTGTTTTGCTGGTCGACATTGGCAATGGTGGTGGTATCAAGAACTGGAAGCACCATTTATTTTCAAGCAAGAACAACGCGTACCCAAAGGAACGAAGGACGCATACGAGTACATAAAAGAGAGCCGCACGGATGCAACATATGCGCCAGCCACCAGCCAACACCCAACCAGCTACCATATTACCATAAGCCCACTCCCGCTGTTCGGCGTTGTCGCCAAGGGCTTTATGTGAAGCACACTACGTACACACACTCGGTGGCGGTGGTAGTTTTTCAGTTCTGAAACCCACATCATCGGGAGGGGGGGGGCATGACATAATGATGCCAGCAGACGGAAATGATAAATTAACCACCCTATTATCAGCTGGGGCTATTCAACCATTTTCTAACCGAGATATAGCGACCAAAAATGTGATAAATGCGGTAACATGAGCCGTGTGTGATATCATACTGTGAAAACGCACGATTAATACCAAGTATTATATATACCGTAGTATGTTGTTGCGCACGTGTCGTGCTTCTTCTTGCATCGCATATAGTTCGGACACGTGGCTAACTCAGCAGCTCGGGCTACTTGGTGTGGCCGTTGTTGTCCTCGCCATTGTTTTGGCCAGTTTTGGCCACATTCTCCCTCTGAACCCCCCCCCCAAAGAAGGGCTTTGCAGTAATTTTTTCCTCGCCGCCAACCCCAAAGACACTCCTAAACGCCAGTCCATTGGCCGGCCGTATTTACTCTTTTCGTCTGCCCGGAAGATTTTACGCCTCTGCCCGAGGGGAGCGGGGAGTTGGCTTGGACTTTGTTCAGAATTGATATTGCAGAACGACAGCCATCGACGCGTGATCAAGCAGCTGAACATGTCAACTCCGATCGCTCTCCGAGTACAAAAAAAAAAACACTAAATAAATTAAGGATAGTTACGGTATTTCTGTTCCATGGAGCCCCCGAAGACAAGGGCCCGTGCAGTCCAGATCCAGGTATCAGCCATTTCATATTATGATATCGTTAGTTGTGACGATGGTGGCAGTGTGTGTGTGTTCTTCGCATTAAACCTTCCTTTCTACCCGTCGACATCCAGCACACCCAGTGTCCGTGCCAATTCTTCATCCTAAAAAGGTACCAGTTATGTGGTCACAAAACTACGACACAGAGATACTACCTGATGGCTGTATGAGTAGTCTATGCGTACTACATGACCTATTCCACTGCCACTCGCGATTCGACGATTGCGTACGATGATAAATGCAACCGGTGCCAAACGCTAAGGTCCAAACCTTTGGAAGCATTATTGGCGCCGAACGATTTAACCCGAACTCCACACTGTATAATGTAGTTGGCCCGCGAGTACAGCTAAAAACGCGCGTATGATAGCCAGTTAATAATCTGAATGTATTATGAATCCGCGAAAAACTTTCGCGGGTGCCGTAGAGGGAGAATACGTCTAGAAAATTGTTGAATTCGATATGACCAACGGTGAAATAATCTAAAGTCGTAAGGACATTCCTTCTATTTCGTGTCTGTACAATCGGAGATGTGTGTGGAGGACAGCTACACACATCAGTCGCATGCTGACCTCCAAACGTGTGGGGAGACATCCGAAGTTTGGCACTCTCAACAACGAAAAGTACGGTGACAGTTTGGCTGAATTCGGACGGCGCACGGGTTTATCGTTGTGGCAGGTGTTTCGACCACTATCATCTTGAGAGACGAAGCATGGTCGCTGTTAGGAAGACCGCCAACATCGACCGTCTGCGTCGAAGAACAATACAATCCAACTCCCCGCAGCTGGTTGGCAGAGGCTTGCGTGGAGCCTGCCTCCGGGGATAATCCGATCGAGCGTTTATTGGTGGGTGGTACACCATTATTCCCCCCCCCACCAGTGCACGCTTCATCTGGATCATTCGCAACCACACACTAAGCCTAGGCCTTGCTTAATGTCTTAATGTAACCCCTTTGGAACCGCAGCCACTTTATGTGGGACGAACTTGTTGGATATTGAGTAGGACCCTTTCTACACTCGTACGTGAAAGGCTTTGATTTGTTGTTTCCTCATGTTCCGCCGTAGGAACGCAGGAAAATTGTGCTCTTTATTACGGCGATACTGTGTACCAGGTACTACAGTAAGTATTGTTTTGTGCTCTTCAGTTTGTCGCCCGTCTCTTGCCGAATTGCTGCACTTAAAACATTTTCAACTACGGCAACTGTCCGTCCGTGACGTTAATGGCATCGCAGGTCACAACCAAGGCACCGGACGTTAGCCCAGCCTTGGAGATGGTAGTTGATCGTCTCACGAGCAAAGCAGTCGTCGTTGTACTCGGCAACGGTATGGGAGTCTATGATGAGCTCATGTCCAACCGCCGATTGGCTGGCGTTTCTTACCTGCTCGCGACCACAACCCACGGTGTTTTCACGACCGCAAGGTGCGTACGACGACCAACCCTCGCGAGTTCGACGCATTAAATGCCAACGGTAGTAGCGTTTTGGACAGCACTACTTACGAAATAGTACGTTTAGAGATATTCGTATTGTACGTTGTAGCACGGTAGTCCACGTAAGAAAAGGCTGTGTGTGACCGGCGAGCTCACCGCCTGATTATGGTGTTCTCACGTATTTAGCTCATCTCCGTGAAATCTATAGCCTGTGGTCACAAAACAGGCCAAAAACGGCTATTGGTCCTATATTGATGTCAGGTATTTTCCCATCAAGTTTTCTGGTCAAACACATACACCGTAATACCTGCAGATCTTTTGTGTTCGCTAGACAGCTTCGTCCTAAATTGACGTATATGGCATTCGCTGGTGCATGGGATATCTACTTTCACCTCTAATGTTGAGAGAGCGACACAAATAACCGGCCACTAATAGTCACTGAAGGTAAAAAAAAAAAAAACGGAGCGTTTCCAGCCCGAACAAACCCACCAAGCAAACGATTATTCCAGCGCATTGTAGGTGGCGCGGGCGGGCTCGTGCCGCGACTGACAATTACTGCAGTTGTATAATAGCATTTTTGAAATAGCAACAACTATTATACTAGCCCGGACTCATACCACCCGCCCGACCTTGATTCTGCCATTCAACAGGTTCAAATGTGTACATTCTGGGTTCGGCGAAACGTGGGTGGGAGAACCACCTGGCTCGACGCTTTCTGTAGAGGATGCCCGTGCCACCGTGGCGTCCCTTCAGCATACCGACTTAAGTGTCACGCTGGAGGGTAACATTGAAAATGTTTTGTGGAACAAACTGGCCGTAAACGCGTCGATCAATGGGCTCACAGCAATTATGGGCTGTCGAAATGGGGCCATACTGGAAAGTGACCACGGGTTATCGTTAGTCAAGGATTTGTGCGCTGAAGTTGGCTTAGTAATGGAGGCCAGTGAGATACCCGTCCCAGGAGACCTCTTGACGAGAGTTTTGAACGTAGTGCATCTAAACGCCAATAATTTCTCGAGTATGCACCAGGACATGGCTTACGGTCGCGCTACTGAAGTGGACTACCTCAACGGCTTTGTGGTGAAGAAAGGTAACCAGTTGGGGGTGTCCACGCCGACCAATCGCGTTGTTTACGACCTCATCAAAACGAAGGAATTCATACGAAAGTGAGCTCCGTACATGAACGGCGCAACGAGACACGAGACACATCAGGTACACGAGCTTGTAAATATTACTTCTCTAGAATGCGTGATGCACCAACAGCCCCAACACCAAAACGGCCATCTACATGCAATATGTAGCTGACGCGTCGTTTGGACTAAACTCATAAAAACTGGATGTGGTTTGGAACCGCCAAGTGCCCCATGTCACTGCTGTCGAGTGCAGGAGATGTGATGCCCCACTTGCTTATTTCCTACGTCGCGCAAGAACAGCAGACGAGTGCAGAATTGGGGATGGGGGGGAGGGCGAACGAAAGGGGTACCATTATAGACCAGATGGGTTGTACTGCAAAAAAACGACTCCAACCACGAAAAAGCGAAAAAGTATGCCCGGCGTGCTACACGACGAAGTGTTACTGTATTCAACCTCAAAACGCGCAACACGCTTTCCGATCTGGGAGGGTAATATCAAAGTGGCAAAAAAAGACCTGATCAGGCGAAGGCAATGATGATTTTCTCTTCCAGCACGTGCACTGTATCGTAGCACTGCACTGTACTGTATCCCTGTACTGCAGGTGTACAGTATTGATTAATTAGTATTTCTAGTTTGTCGAGCACATGCGAGGATAAACAAGGACAATTATTATCGACAGCTGTATATTCCTACAACAGATTAACAGGACACTTCTTCGTAGCGAGGAACGTACTTGTAGCGGAAGGTAATTCTGCCGCGTGTGAGGTCGTACGGCGAAAGCTCCACTCGAACTGGATCGCCAACCAAAATCCGTACGAAGTTTTTGCGTATCCTTCCGCTAATGGTGCACAAGACGACCTTGCCCGTAGCCCCAACTTCCACGCGGAACATCGCGCTGGGCAGACCCTCCTTTACCACACCTTCGATCTGAGTTAAAAGCAAGAGAAAAGGCAAGTGCGGCGCTCAAAATCAAACCAGTTTGAAGAATGAAGAACGAACCGACTGGTTAGGTGGGTGTTGTTTTAATCGATTTAAGATAACGCTTCATGTTCTCCCGGAACGTGAGTGGTGAAGACTGAAATATCCTACTCGTACTCATACTCCAGATGATGAGCACGAAAGCAACCACATGGAAACAGCAAGTCAGCCAAAATTATAATAAAACTTCGTACCGTCTGTAGTGCATTCGTATGCACGCCCTGCTCTGGTGGTGATCGTGGCTGTGAAGCGTCGAGGGGTGCTTGACGCAGCCCAGGGTGTGTCTTTACTCAATTCGACCGGTTTGGCTGATTGGAATGGAACGAGATCATTCGTGGTCGTTCGTTCCAGTCCAAGCTGTTTTTATTGGTCTGTGTCTGATTGGAATTCTAGGTACCCGACCCTAAACAGGCTGAACACAATATACACAACTGATCTTTGCGGCGGGACCGTGCAGGTTGCCTGTAGGACAGGGCCGTCACGGGGGCATCGAGTGCTCTTTGACACAGAGGAAAGCTTCACACGCAAATACAGCGCACACAGCGCGAGATAAGCCTAAGAGCAGGTGGCGCCCTCGGGACGAATCCAGAAGTTATGATATCGCCGTTGCGGCTCGACCAGGACTCCTGGAGTTTCTACGAGTATGAACATCAGTTTGGCACTTTAGGTAGAAATACATCGCTAGAGGCTCGCCCGCCACCCTGTGTTTCCCCTCGTGACTCTCCTGGTCAGGTCATGGCCATAGCGGGTGCTCCTGCTGCATGTGAGTCCTGTGGCGTCTACGCATGCTCCATCGAGTGCTCCGATGTCGTATCATGTACCATCATACCCCTGTGGGCCTCCCGTCAAGAAGCGCAACACTCCCAGCACCAATCACTTCAAGTTCATTTCGTTGTTTGTGCTCATTCGGTCGGGCCGTTCGGTCTTCCTAGACAAGGTTTATCTGTTATGAGAGTTGTTCTTCCTCTTTACAAAAAAAAAGGGCGGGAACGCTTGGAACCCATTCACTGTGAAACTAATTGATGACAAATCAGCAGCAATTCTTGGGGGTCATACCATTCCATTCCGACCGTTCTAATGCTCTTTGGAGGAAGTTAATACACACCCTCATCTGTGAGTAACGACAGCCCGCTCCTGTTGTACCTATGTTTAGTTTGTGTAGTTGGTGTGGCCATGTGGCCTATCGTTGGCCGAATACTACTGTACGTGTACCAGTCGTTTCGTTTAGACGGCGGATGTGGTGCAACACGCTTTGGACCAACCTCTATGACATCATCTTTTTCCTTCCGCTCCCGTGGCTGGGCCCCTTCGTTGTTCCCGCCTCCCTTCCCTTTCTTCTTCGCCTCGAGCGCAGTGGTTGCTGCCACCCGTGCGATACCCACCGGGCGCTGTGCCTGTGTCACGGACGGCGAAGAAACAACAAGCGGTGGGAAAACCGGGCGAATGTTATCTACACGAAGAGAAGAACGTTAGCAAAATCGTCGCGTCACAATACGAGCCTTGCCGGTTGTGCGAGAGAAGACAAGTCCCGCGAACATAGGTTGGTAGAGCTGTGAGTCGGCAACATGTTCCGCACATCCAATATATTGGGTTTCCTGCTTTGTAGGAAGGCTTGTTTGATGCCAGATACAGCAATTCTCCTCGACGAATTATGGGATGAGACATGCATACGTGGTGGATTGTTTCATACCCTGGTACCAGGTCCAACATAGCTCCATGAAAAAATGAGCTACAGGGGAACTCCGATATATCAACAAGTGTTGACCAAAGAGAGGCAAGGATTAGACGTAAAAGGCTCAAGGAATGAGCAAAACAAGGAGTGGTCGTACGCGAATATAGGAGCGGTCTATCATTTTTTTTTTTTTTTTTTTTTTTGTCCATCCCATTTATTATCTTCGCCCTTCCTTTCTCTCTCCTCCCTAGTCGTAACTCAGATCCGGGGTCACAAAGTAGGCTCCTCTCCCTCCTCCCCCACTACGGTTCTTGCCTTGCATTTTTATCGCGAGAAGACTTCAGCCTTTCCTTCCCTCGTCGACTCGCATCGAATTGTGCCTACCCACGCTACTATTAATTGGCGCTCTCAGCAGTTGATTCCGTTTTTTATTTATTTTTGCAATTAAACTCAAAAGTCCGACCCACGTGAGATTCGAACTCCAGACATCAACGTTCAGAAGCGTTCGAGGTTACCTCTAGACCATCGGGGCGACCGATTATCAATAGGTCACCCTAAAGCCCACCAGTAGGTTTCAGTGGAAGACTGGGTCGATTCGGACAAGCGGAGATGCAGAACAACTGGGGTTCGTTATGAGAGATTTGAAACTTGCGTGTTGATCCGCAATTTGGGGCAAGACCTGCGAGGAAGTAATCCTGGGGCGATCGCGTAAGTCTCCACGTTCACGGTGGGACAACGATAGCAGAGTAATACGAGTACATTTATACGCGAACGGCAAAACAAGAGTACCTGTGGGCAAGTCGAGGGGTCAAGATTGCAGTAGACCGCCCTTTCTTAGGCTAGTCGAGGCACCAACCTTGCTTGTGGCTTCTTGGTTAGTCGAGGGGATAATACATTCAACATCGACAATGGCATTGCTTGGGGTTGCTGGGCCTGAAAAGTGAAGAGGACGACATGGGTGGGGACGGCAGGAGTCGGTAGGACAGACCAAGTCCTGAAAACGGGTCTATCTACTATCAACTATCAACAGCCATGTGGGCTACGAATGAATTTACGGCAGCCGGTTTACTCGTTATACCAGGTATTTCGTATTTCGTACGCGTCGTACCAGTACTACCGGTCGTAGTCGGGAATTCGTACCGACTCACAGCTCTGATAAACCAGTCAGAGCTCATGTTTTCAATCCGCAGCCCAGCACTACCGGTACGTACGTACTGCTCTCACCACAGTAGCGCAGTAACGCCCTGAAGAACGTCCACCAGCAACCAGCGCTGTGGCCCGTAACGGTACACCAACAAACGCGTGGCCCATCGTGCAAGAAACAGCCGCCCCCAATAGCCACAGGAAGTTCCTCATCATGCACACGAGCTGCTAATGTAACCTGTCCGTGAGTCGCTGATGTCTGATGCTGATGGTATCTGCTTGGCGGCAGCATATTGAAGTGGACATGGTCAAAACGTCAAAACATCATGTCTGAAATGCGCATCTGGGAAGTGAGAATTGCACTGGCTGGTAGAGCAGCAACGAACGCACGTTTCGAGCAAACCGTTAGGATTCTTCTAAGGATCGGGCCTGCTACGAGTCAGGCGTTTGGGAGCAGGTGCCTCGACCGGCGTGATTTTCGTAAGGCTTTGTGTACGCCCTTCCACGCGACGACGGGCCAGGATGGTGTGGACGTGTCGTTGAGGCTTGGCAGCGAAAACAGCTCAAGAGAGCTAACAAGATTGGAGACAATTGCGATTTTACCGGAAGCTACTCGCCATGCAAGCGCTACTCTAGACTCACGTGGTCGAGTGTAGCCTGCGCCGGTAGTCTCCCTTCGCTGCGCAGCGTAAACGTGGTGCGGTTTGTGTGCGTCTAGACAACATATAAAATAACATGTTCATATGTGGAAACCCTTATACGGGGACAGGGGACGCTAGATACCCCGAGAACATCAAGTTGTCAGCTACATCTAACACTCGATGCTCCAAGTCGAATGTCCTGAGTGTGGGCGAATCACTATTCACACCACACCTTACACACGGAGTACTCCACAACCTGTAGCAGGAGATAGTGGAAGTTACCAACGTGGCGATGGTGTCTGGCACCAAGCAGTACACCCGAAGTGATCGTCCTATCTCCACTTCGCTCGTGTATTTCCGTGTTCTTGACCTTCGAGTTAGATATCGGCTCGTCAACGGGAAGAAAATCCGACCGTACTGCGTGCTGCGGCTGGGAAATCGGCATCACCGTTCTGGTGCCTTCCCTGCAGAGGGCTTGCAAGTACATTCTCGTCGTACGACGGTAGACGATCGACAACTTTCAGGTGGGAAAACTCTATTATTTGAACGTGTTTTTTTGCTGGTATTGTACTTGTGTACTCAGTAAATAAGTCAATTGGCAACTGCTACTTGCCCGATCTCTCGAGTATACGAGTACTCGTATACTTAAGACATGTACCCTCACATGCACCCTGCGGATACATACGTAAAGGCTTCGTAACGTACCGTAGAAATTGGTTCCCACACAGCAGTACCGGTACCAGTTTATGTACGTATGATATGTACCCTGTTTTGACTCCGCACGTGTGTCCCGCTGTACTCGGGCGTGGTGTGTGTCGCAGCGTCGGGCGACGATGACGCGGGTAACCCCGGCGTTTTGTGGGAGATCCCAACGTCATGCGTGACGCCACACTGCCCGAGCCATGACAGGGTGGCGAAAGATCGCGAGGACAATCAAGCGCGACAGGGATGCGAGCGACAGGAAGACCGCTCCTTTCGAGATTCTTGCCAGGAGATTCTGGTTGAAGTGTACAACACGGCAGACATTGACACTGGGTTGTCCATTGAAGGCTTCGAGGCGGAGATGTTGGGCGTCCTGAGGATCAAGCTTTCGGACATCTGGACACAAGAAATCCGATCTAGTCCTGCTGCAGGCGGTATACTGACAGATTCACAAGCTGGTTTGGGCGAGTCGTGTGAGGGAACGGCTGGTTCGACTAAACTTGCTGGTCACTCGGATGCAGCCTTGCACGCTTGCGACGTAGCAGAGACGCAGTGTAGAACGGACCGGTGGTTTGGCGGGCTTGTGTCCCCGTCAAGTTCGTGTCGGCTCAACAGCAGCGCAGGTGGAGATATGCCGGCATCTGACGACTACTTCGTGGAGGCAAGGCTGGAGGCATCCTGGGGCGGATGTACAATCGCCCGGTGAGACGCTGTTTCGCAAGTGTGCGTATGAGTACGAAATTGTTTCTACCGATCCCAACTGTCACACACGTACTACGGTACGAGTAAAAAGACATTTCGTGCCCGCAGTTTTCTGATTGGTAAAAAAAATAGGGTGGAATTTTTTAATGGTGAACAGTTCATAGACCGAGAAGGATGAAGAGTTTTGTGTGATGCCACAGGGTTGTAGTGGCTCGCTTTGGCGAGAAGGCGGTTTGCGGGATTGTGTATTGATAAGACCTTAGTCGCGGTGATTTGGTGGCTCGCTATAATTCATAGTCCGACCTCGACATGGCAGTGCTTTAGCCGTGAAGAACTGGTGCTGTTCTTCTTCTTGCGACCGAAAAGCGCATGGTAGACCCCTGTCCCCGTCCTTATAGGCAAGAATTAATGAAAACCATTGCCCTTTTAAACGCGCGTTCACGATGATCTCTCGATCTTCGTTCGGCTACGACGGACGTAGCTTTCTCATACGACTGTGGTTCTGCTTAGGGGGGTAGACAGCAATAAATCAACGCCTACTCAAACGTTGAACCCGGTAATCTCTCGTCCGGTCAGCTCGTGGGAGGCTCTACTCCCTAAACCATCTACATAAAATCTCTTCAGCTTGTGACAGTGAACGTCTCACCCTACTCACGGAGCTTCGGTCCACTGGTGCTGTTATTTCGTGAAATGTGGAAGCTTACGCTCTCTTGAAGGTGACGCAGCAAACGTCGTGACTTACTTGTAGTGGTCTCACTTGCCGCGTCCATCGACTGTCAATTCGTGCCCCCCATACAGGTCGAAAAATCCTTGCCATGACAGCTTCGGCCAGGCCGTGGACCCCAGGTGAGATGCGTGTTTGCCGCAGAGTTCAGGATTGAACAGAAAGCTTGGCATGCTATTGTAGTGCAAGTGGGTCGGCATCTGAAGTACAAGTACTGCCTCAGTGCTATATATGATCTGAGTACGTAAAATAGGACACTCCATATTCTGGTAGGTGGTGTACCAGGAACCACGCAAACCTCCAAAAAAAACAGTGATGCTTAATATTCTGCCGAGTCTTGGCTTTGCTATGTACGAGCGCGTACAAAACACAAACTATCCCTGATGAAATTCCTAACATTAATAGTATAGATAGAGTATTTGCTCTGCCGGCAAAAATATGGCTGGTGTACCCACATCCACTGCCGCATATCTCGAGCTACTGTACGTACATCAACATAGATCTACGATACTCGTAGCGGCACCGCCCTCATCTGAATAGCAACTGAATAGCCCTAAGGTGTAAAGGTGGAGCGTAGTCGTGCGCCTGGTTTTCCGTTGTATGGGATGGCGTTTTGGGGGGCGTACGTAGTTGTTTAGTATTATATCGTGTGCTGACAAGCGTGCAGCGATCACAAATATACTGACAGTACATATCATACGTACTTGTGTTCCAGTATCCAGCGTTACGAAACAGCGATAATAACGGTATTCCAAGGCGTATAACCTCGCTTATTCGAGAGGCCTTGCTCCTTCTCCGATGTGAAGGTATTAGCCGCGGGGATGCAGGGATGTCCGTGCTGGGTATTTACTCGCCCATCACATTATTAGTAGTTATTTTCATGATGTCTCTCATCTCCAGGGCAACCCAAGATCAATCATGGTTTATACATATAACAGGGCAGTGGAAGAGGGGTGGGTGCTCTAATAGACTCGAGCATCCTTTATTATGAATGTGTATCGACTGTCAGAAGCGTGACGTCGCGTGTTCATCGAATCCTAAACAATCAAATATCATTTCGCCGTATGTATAGCTACGTACGATGCCGTATGGCACTCGACCACGCCTATGAATCGATCGACCACCGGTTAAGCAGCTGATACACCCTGTATTCGAGGCCCACATGCATGTTGCACGCTTCGATTGGGGTATCATTGCATTATTTATGTCGTCGCGGTGAGCAGAGCGATGTGCTACACTGAAGCTCTGTCGTTCGTTGACGGCGGGGGATCTTCACTTTTGCGCGTCCCTGTTTTTTCATGTCATGACAAATTCTTGCTTCTGTTATTAAATAACTTTGCATGCCGCCAAAATCCGCGACCAATGATACAAGGAATATCTGTTTATTTTAATGCCTGGTGAATTTCAGCTCAAAATCGCACTGGTTGCAACCAGGTTTCACACGTGATAGTTGAGCCGAGAAGACGATATCTGGCAATCTTGCTCTACGGCACCATGACAGCAGTAGAAAGTACGAGCGTGATCAGCGCCCTTGTGTACGACTGCTGTGGACATTTCGTGTTTTTTGGTGGTCTGTGTGAATGAAAACGACCTTCGCCTAGAATCGAGTGCGATTAACCAACTTTTTGCCCTCTCCAGCCTCCAGAATACAGCATATTTTCGAGAAGTCGGCGCGTTCGACAAATGAGCCAACACCAAAAGTATCTCATCCCGTAAGCTCATAGATATCATGGAGATCGCGTGGTCCGCGTGCCCAAACAAGCTTGTGTGACAGGAGTTATCGTTTGTTGAGTAGCGTTTCGTAGAATGTCAAAAAGTAGACGCAGTCTAGGAGAAGGCGACAATGACTCGACCCCACGGCAGCCTGCAGCTTTCCGCGACACCGCCCGCGCTCATACTGTATGCACTTAAGTATGCTGTGTGGGAGGGGCGTGGTGCTGAAGTCGGCGCCGTGTAGTGTTTCTATAAGTTGATCTCGCTGTTAGAAGTTTGGTTGTGAGTATAATCTTGCGGCCCTATTTTCCCCTCGTTTCGACACACGGTGCCGGCGCCATGCCGAGCGTGCAACTCCTCGGAAGCTGACCTCATTCAGCACATTGAATGGTTCGGTGGTAGGCCACTTGACGAACGCGCCGACTTTCTGAGCGTCCCGTGTATCTGGTGTACCTGAGAATTGACCCAACACGCTCGAATACCACATTTTGTACGTAAGGTGATGTACTCGTGCTCGTATGCATACGTACCAGGTACCAAAGTCTCGCAGATATTTGTTCTTGTTTCGTAGATCTGTTTACTTGTTTTTCAGTATGTTTTTTTACAGCAATACGAACATCGTAACTTTTTTAGCAGAAATTTTCGCAAACCGAAACAAAAACATGTAAGCATTAAGCATCCCTCTACGACGCAAAACCCCTTACCATAACCCCCCGCCCTTAACAGGAACACTTCGAAGTCCTTGTCGGCCCAAAGGCTCTGGGAAGTGCAAGAGCCTCTGCAGAGGAAGCGATGGCAGTCCGAGGCGGGACAGTCAGTTTTGTCAGCTTTTCAGGCACGAAGCAGATGTGTGGAATCACCGCGAATAAAGCGAAGAAATGCACGCGGCGTGGAGGAGTGGGAGGGCGAACTCCGCGACCTTGTCTGGAACGGTGTACCAAGAGAAATGAGAGAGGAGGTGTACATGTCCTTGTCAGGTGGGCCGCAAGTTTTTGTCGGCAACTCGTCTGTTGTATTTTAGCAGAAGTGCAGTGTTTGGGGGTGCCCCTGTCCAAGAGAGCTGTTGCACACGGCAACGAATACTCAAGACAGCAGTGTCGTTCTTCCGTCGCTGTATCACTATTGGTTAGGTGCTGCCTTGCTGCGGATTTCAGCGTTTGACACGCGCTTATTGTATTTGCAGGTGCTAGCTCGAAGAAAAAGCTCTTCGAGATTGGATACTACCAGAGTCTGGTGAACACCTGTGACCAGCTGGAGGCCGAAGGCAACGAAACGCACAACGTGGCCAGAGAACGGAAGGAAAAGGGATCGGGCGACACTGTCAAGTCAGGGCAGTCCAGCTCCAGACGACAGGACGAAAAAATGATGACTACTTCGGACCTACCCTCAGGGCACACGGTACCCGTGACATCCGTGAGCCCGGCTTTGCCCCCGAAGCCACGTAGTCACACAACCGGCCCTGAAGTCTGTTGCGAATCCACCAGCACTTCAAGCGGATCCATCGATTCTTCTTCTTCGTGCTCGCACGGTGCGGCCGACCAACGCACTAGGTCTGTCGCTAGCGCGCGTCAAAACAGTCCAACCGTGGAGTGCAAGGGAGGAGGTGGTCTGAATGGAGTATCGCGGAAACGATGCGCGTTCAAGGTCGACTCTTCCTCTCTGGCGCAAGGTGGCTCGGTAAATTTGATGGAGGATGCCGGACCAATGCCATGTGCAGACCGCAGCTTGCAAGGTGCACGAACCGAGACGCAGGAAGATGGAAGGAGCTCATCCGAGTTTGTTAAGCTTGCAGACGATTCCTTCACGCCGCAAGAGATGGAGGTGCGTGAATATTGTGCTTCCCGCCCGACGTGACGCCTAGGCTGCCATGAGCTGCATCCGATACATTGTTTCTGCGTCACATTCGGTCTTAAACCAAAGGCCGGCAAGTTTTGTTGGCAGCGTTCTGTTAAGGCTTGCAGCAGCTCACGGGGCAGTGATTTGGTGCTTCGTGGCTAATCTCGGGGGGTCAGGATGCTCGTGACTAACTCAGGTTGCTTCTCTGTGAATGTACGAGGCATTCTGGAACCGAAAGTGGAGTGGCATATATATATGTCCCTTACAACGACCGCAACCGGCGTTTTTTTGTCTGAGAAGGTTCAGCGTCAAGTATGGCGGGAGATCGAGGGTGACGTGGATCGCGTTTTTGCGAACGGAAAGACTCGCGTCAACAGCGCAACGGGCATGGCGACCATCAGGCGACTTCTACGCGCTTACTCGATCCACAATCCGGCCGTGGGCTATTGCCAAGGCATGAACTTTGTCGCTGGCTTTCTTTTGGAGGTGCGCCTTACGCGGCTTGCGAGTGCTTAGTTGATGTGTACAATTGAAGGAGGTTCGCCAACCGCCGTACCTTCTTTTTACGATCTATATTTTGTGTAGCTCCGCTTCCTATCAACAGGATAGTCCTGATTTTTATCGCGCACGATTAACACATTTGCCCACCTAGTTCGCTGAAACTCTGACATTGCTCTGTGTGAGGGGCGTTTCGTCAGGAGGAGTGTGCGGTTTTTTGTTTCGAGATACATGGAAAGGTCGGGAGCACATGAAAGCTCTCTTAGAATTCAGATCGTCTGGTGATGACTGACTGACTGTCCTCAAGTCGTACGACAAGGACTGGTCTCAGACGCTGGCCGATGACGGTCTTTAGAGGCTAGCGCGCGTCGCTGGGGTTAGACAGTCCGAGCTGCACTGATGATGATGTATGTATGTGGGTGGTGTCGTAGTATGTGGCGCTCTCTGGCCAAGTTAGGTTTATCATGATGAACTGGTGAGAGTTCAAGAGCGGGGGGTGAAAAGAGAGTGTGCCTGCGGGCGTCCGCATGCACTCTAGTTCCTCTGATTACTACGACAACATCTGCATCTGGTTGTCACGTTTCCAATCGTCAACCTGTCAATTTCAATCTCATAGCGGTACAACCTCAAGTCGTCGAACCGTAACACCTTTGTCAATACGTAGGTTTGTCGAATCGTTCATTTCGTGGCTATTCGACTATTAATAAGAGACTAAGAGGACACGCACGCTACATAAACGATGCAACGTATATGATACGATTTGCATAGCCCTGCTCTTCTCCGTAGAGCATCGATCCGCACACAATGTATTCGTAGGATGCAACTCCACGTCTCTACATAACTGTCAGGTGCTGCTGCAAAGTGTTGATCCAACCAACTACCGCATATGTACCGGTAAAAGTAATATTAACAAGCTCTCCCAGGTTAAGCTCGTGATCGCAGAGCATCAGGCCTCTCAGTGTACCCGTATCCTTTCTCCGGTTTGGGTCAGGTGGTGTCCGAAGAGGCGGCTTTCTGGCTGCTTGATTTCTTCTGCGAAGACCTTAATCCGGAGTACCACACCAAGTCCATGCTGGGAGCCAGGTAAATACCTGGGATTTTCACGGGTCATGCCCCGACCCGCGGGTCGGGTCAGGTAGTACTTTTTAACTCACGGGTCGGGTCGGATCGAGTCCGGTCGGGTGAGGAGGTTTTCGAACTCTCACGGGTCGGGTCGGGTCACCCTTACCAGGCGCGACCCGACCTGACCCGCGAGGTTTTTGACCCGAGCCGCAGCCCTGGTAAATACAACGTTCATTGTTGGCGTAGAGTGCACCAGGTGGAAGCGTTCGTCGGCATTGGACTGACACGTTCAACTGTAATCGTGACTGCCGCGAAGCAGGTCAGATATCGCGGCTCTCAAGGATGTTTTGCGAAGCGAGCTTCCAAGATTCCACAGCCGCGCGAGCGAAGTGGATATGCCGCTGGAGCTGAAGCTGACGCAGTGGCTGGTTGTCGGTTTCGTGAACTGCTTCCCACCCCGCACAGCTTTAAGGATATTTGAGGTACGTCGTGCAATGCCTTCGTGTCCGAATGTTTTGCTGTTTGCACGAGAGTAAGAAATGGATCGCAGGCCGAGTTGAACGGTTATATCAATAGTGGAATGTTGGTTATGATGTTGCTGACTATATACCCGTACCTCGTGTTTTCTTCCGCTCTGTTGGCTTGCGTTTATTTTCGCCTCTCCTAAGCTCTTTTCTCCATATTTTCCTGTGCTTTATTTTATTTTCTCGTGCATCTCCTTGTCCTTTTGTTTTAGCGTTACTTCCTTGTTCTCCTTCTGTTTGTAGTTTGTGACTATTAATACGGAACTGGTGTCTCTTCACGTATATGTATAGTTATGTTTGTGAAATTTTCGCACTTTTCGCAACTTTTCTCTTCGCGCGAGCACTTTTCGGCAAAACGCTAAGTACCCCGACACAGCAAGCCCGCCCGGACACATTGATCGAGGTTTGGGCTCGATCCGAGCTCTGTGGCTCGCGTGGCGGGCGCTCGAAGTTTTTTTTCCCGCGGGAGTGGATAAGCCGATTTCCCGGGCTTTCTGCATGAGGCCGTGTTTCGTACGTACGTGCCAGTAAATAATACCGTAATGTCCTGTTGTTTGCCCTGCTTTCACGGGCTGATCATGAGCACACAGGAGAGCCCAGACACAGATAGGCAACATAACATGTGCAGAGAGCACAACGTTACAACTCTGCCTAATAAGCACCAGCAGGTAACACCGTGCGTGGGTGACACACCCATCTGCGCTGTTCTGCTGTGGCTTAGCTGTGTCTATCGGAGCCTGCCCCGTAATCCACCATCTACCTCTTTCAGTTGTCCTGATGTGTGCGACTGACTCACGCTCACGCTAGCCGGAAATGTAATGGCCTCTTTAATCCAATATCATACGAGTAGGATCTTGGAGTATACTGAAGCTCACCCCAGAAATCTACGAGACATCAGACAACACGCAACGAACACAAACGAGGTCACAGCCCCGCCTAGAAGCACAAGCAGCAGCAGGCGTTCCTGTGGCAGGTTCGCCGGGTACTGCTGTAGCTGTTAGTGGTTACTTCATCGGGGGCTTGCACATCCGTCATCAGCAATCACACCACACCTCTCTCTCTCTTGTGCGCTGCTGTCTGCTGCCTGCCTGTGCTTGCATGATATATATATGTGTCGTGCGCCTGGCGCGAGTCGCGACAAATAATACTGTACCGGTATTTGGGCAAATCATTTTCGGTCATATAGTCAAATGGTCACCATGTCAGGCTTGAGTTCGATCCTCATAGCGATGCATTTTTTTTGTTTGTTTTTTTTTGTATTATTTGTGCGTATAGTATAACCCAGACCCCACATATATAAGACAGACAGCAAACAAAAACCAAGTGGATTTTTTTACGTAGGCAGGTTTGGTCGAGAGTTTCAGCCCCTTCTTCGGTGCATCCTTTTCTACTTCTTCTGCAAATACTATCCCACCACTACTGTTGTACGAGAACTGCTGTGTCCCATATGTCACGCGTGCGTGCGTGTGCGGTATCCTGACCTTGAGCGCCACAACAATAAAGTATTGACAAATTTTAATATAGTACAAATTTTGGCGGGATCCTTAACAAATCTCTAACGGTCGAGTCAATATTAATGGTTCCATCATATTTCCGAGTATGTTTTATCCTCAAAAATGCAGGTACAGTTTTTTAAACGTCTGATTTTATGTATAGTACTACGCAGATATTTCATAACGTCGTACTTATGTACTACCAGTATGCAATATGATACTATGCATATGATACAATATCGCATGTTTTTGTATTAATAGTAGATTTTTGATTTGTCCTTGCGCCACTCCCCTAGGCACGTCCCGGAGGGGAACCTTGTACTTCGTACTTCGTATAAGAAAACCACTTGTTAACAGTACGAAACCTGGGCGTACTGGATACGGTATACCTGTGGTATTATATATTTTATACCAGGTAAACATCAACAATTTATGGTATAAATTGATTAGTCAGTCAGGCAGGGTGGAAGACGAAGTCTTGAAGCGTCGCCTGCTGGTTGTTGATTGACCACTCGGTCGAAAGGAAGCTTGACATAGGCCTCAAGGCCGTTGTTATGGGAGAGCTTTTCTTGCATATTTGTGGAATAGTTTCCAATTTTGTGAATTTAGCTTTCCTGATACAACGCCTATGTTAAATTTCATATATATGGAAATTATTCCACAACTATGGATTGCTCTCTGTTAAGTTAACGTATGTTGAAATTATTCCACAGAATTGGGGGGAAAGGTCTTCGATAAGACCGGCCCTTAGCGCTTAGCGGGCGTATTTGCTGACTCGTCAGCCTTCCATTGCGTCGGTATCTGCAGATTCGCAACCCTTATGCATGGACCAATTCAACCGTTTGACAAGCCGTGTTATGTGTGTCGTCTCGTAGGTGTCCTTCCTCGAGGGCTCCGATGTGTACTTCGCGACAGCCCTGGCATTTTTAAGATTGCACGAGGCGGAGATTCTGCTGGGCGAGGATATCGCGGATGTGGTGAGGGCGCGGGAAATTTGGTCCTGGTGAAAACTTGGCATTTGTTTCAGCTTATCGTATTTGCCGTACGCATATATCAAACCCGGTATGTATGTAATAGGTGATAATAGTTGTGAAACAGTAAAAAAAGAAGCCAACGACGCTCAAACATGAAACGATGACCCCTCCCCGTTTGATACCTGCTTTGGGATTGGATGGTACTGCCCAAGCTAAGCCTTATAACAGAGAAAGGGGTTGGTACCGCGCTGCCACGCCCTCAGGGTAGCCAGCGAAGAGCGTGACCCCGGTGTTTTGGTGGGGCATAAAAATAAGACACAAACGGTATAAATACCATATAATACGTGCAACGAGGCAGCAGTTGGAATTCGCATTGTAGAGTATTTTGCGTTACCTTCCCACGAGTAATTACTATATTACGAGTAATGGTTTTTTGTTCGGGTTTATTTTATGCATCTCCCTCGTATACGTAATACATGTTTGCCCCACGGTGGCATGACCGGGCACCTTGTGAACGTTTGAACAAACGAAAGAAACCTCCGATAACCAGATAATTGGAACATAAGAGTGGCAGACAACAACCACAACAATCGAAACAAATCGAAGATTACAACGCCGCTATTCTAGCGTTTGTACAGCAGCAGCAGCAGATGTATTCGAACAGTTGTTGTGTCGTGGAACATTTTTTCAAGTATATCTTGCTCGTGGCTTTCACGTTTCTGTAATGCAACACGCTGATCAGGTATGCACCCTGGACCGAGCCCAAGCTGGGATGTACGAAGCTGACATCCTTCTCAACCAGGTGTGGTGTGCGGTTGTCTGATTGCCTGGTTATGGTTCATCGTGCACGGTTTAATCCATTTTTTGTCCCATATGCGAGTGCTGTCGAGCCCGTGCGATGACGGCACCAGCCGATGGATGCTTGTTTCTTGCTTCTTACCAATGGACAAGAGTAAGAATGCGAGTGACCCAGTACCTCCTTTAGCGTGTCCACCACGACTACAGCAGTATCGTAATGAGGCGTGAATGTGGTTTCGTTTGTGCAGGCATGGCGAGAACTGACTCTTCGAGGGAAAGATATGCGAACGGCTCGCGTGTGGCATCGGAACCGTGTTCTTCGTCAGCAGGAGGCCTTGACAGACAAACATGCTACAGGTTTGCACTTCGGCAAATACCATGATTAGTACCGTAGTCTAACGCGATTATTCGTGTTCGGTTTGGCATTGGTATGGTTACGTAGCTCGAACAGGAGTGGCTTTATAACATTTGCAAGGTGTTTGTCCTATATAAATATCGTTGCGTACGCTTTTTGCAGGGGTTGAATTCGTAGCATAGGCGTACTATTGGTAGTCCAATGTGTAATATACAGTGACAAAAAACTTCGCAACTGTTACAAGTGTTCAACAAGTAAGTTGTCATGAGGTAATTTTAGGGATAGGTACACCCAGGGTGAATTTCAGTTCATCAAGTCGGTTCAACTGTGGTGCCAGAAAGAGGAAGGCAGGCGTACGAGCGATATAGGGAAGTTCCCCCCACGAGTTTTCGGCCGCAGTCGTCGTTCGCTCATCTCAAGGTTAGCTTGGACCTGTTCGGACGCTTGCCGCAACAAAGGCTACCTCGTGTAAATCGTCACAAGTTGCCACTTTCCCGTATACTCCGGCTCATATATATGTCTGAACATGTCCTCGTACGTGTACAATGCTTCAGGTCCGAGAATGGACAGCGGTACATGGCACGGAGCTGATGGGCATGCAGGGGACGAACGGGATGGGTGGTTGCAAGGAAGGTCATCCACAGGAACTGGTGCGTTGCTCCTGATTTCGTGAAGCGGGCGGTGTTTTCGACACATAAACAAAACATTGTAAAAACACTGCACAGCAGTACTCGCACGAGTCCGTATCTCCTACGGTACACTTGCTTCGGAAACGCACCCTTGGGACTTTCTTTCTATACTGAACTGACATCGAGAAATGCTTCGCCGTACACCTCAGGTGGCTCGGCGTGGCTAGTTCTGGTGCCCAAGGCGCTGGCGGACCAAATGGAGGCTATCCTGTGCAGTCTCAACATGAGAGCGCATGGTACCACACGCGGCGCCTTGACGGACGGGAAGCTGGCGCGGCCCTCGCTGATGCCACTCTTGGTCGGAGGCGTCCGTTGGTTGATGGGGGGTCGAAACCACTAGAAGCGTAACTGTAGTCACGCGGCACAAGGACATTGCTGTCAAAGCGCGTGTGCTGTGTTTTTACAGGCCAAGCAAGCGTAGACGCTGCCGAGCCTGCCATGTACCGTAAACAATTAATCCAAGGCGTCCCAAAGTAATCCAGCGTTCCTGTAGAACCCTAGTGTAGTAGCATAGCCTGTACTGGTAGTTTTTTTTTTGTATTCAAGACTAATTTTAAAACATTTTTAAGCGCTGTGGAAACTGCTAAATGACGTCAAAATTCGTTCGAAAGGGAAGAAAGGAGGGAAGCCTACACCGCGGGTGTAGTTCGTTGCCTATCCGAGCATGCACGCAATTGAGCTTGCAATGCGGCCTTCTTTGCGTCATACGTTTCCCGTAGTTTGGCCAGGTCTTTTGCAAACGCAACATCTAGCCGCTCCATCTCGTTCAATAGCGCTTGCGCCTGCGGGCAAAGTGCATCGTGGTGCGAGCAAAGTGCGCGGACAGGTAGGCGGTCATTCGGTGAAGAAGTCTGAGGAGATGGGGCGTACAGCTGAACAGAAAATGATTGTGCAATTTGTGGGATTCACGATGGAAGGCCATCAAGATTTCTCAAGTTGTTTACACCGGCGAAGCCAGCCAATGCAACGAAACGTGAACGGCAGCAGTTCCGGGGAACCTGACATGCCTTATCTGCTCACCTGAGGGTTGGTCTCCCCCGTGCCATTGGTCTGCGCTGGTCTCCCCTTTCCGTGTGTCGCAGCCGCAGCGCCACAGTCTTGTGAGGTTCCGCCCTGCCCACCCTTGGCGAAATACTTGGCAGCCGCTTGAAGGTTCATCTTCATGGCATGCGACGGCCCTTGGCCTGCACCCTCGTGAGAGGCGACAGTTTGTTCGCTGCCCCCATGGCCCAGGCCTCCTTGCAAGGCTAATGCTTCAGCGGTAAGCCTATTCAATGGCGCCTCTGGCGTTCCCACGGTGTGTCCTAGCTGCCTCGGCATATCGCCTTTCGGTAGCTCCTCGCGGTCAGGCGGTCTAACTACGCTGCCGTCCGAGCTGCAGTCATCAGCCACGCCAACATCAACAGGTACCCTGAGGACACTGCCGTCTGCGCTGCAGGCGTCATCCTCGTGAACGTTTACCCTAACTACGCTCCCGTTTGAGCTGGATCTGTCATCGTCATCCGCATCGCCAGCTACAGGAACTCTGATCATGCTCCCACCGGAACTGTAGCCATCGTCGTCGTCGTCGTTGTGGTCACCTATAGGAACTCTGATCACGCTGCCATCCGAATCGCTCTCTTCGCCGATGGTGTCATCTGAGCATCCAGGAAATTAGTACGAACGCCTTTATTTAATGTTGCGTGTTGAAACCTTTCTCCCGGTCCATGGCTTACCCCTCGTGAGTGAATTCGATTGCCACCGCGCAACTTTAGTAATGCGCATTTTTGACCTGTTAGTTATTTTACCCCCTCATAAACTATCCCGTACTAATTCCAAGTACTTTTGTGTGGCGCGTGTCGGCCAGGGTCCCTTTAATGTACACAGCGGGAGCTTGACAGTTGTCACGGCGACTTGTCGCATCTGCAATATGCTCAAGAGTTGGAAAACACTGTTTGTAGCGATTAATGCCATGCCATATAATCTTGCACCGCCTGCTTGTTGTAATACTATTAATACGCGTCGTCATTCTGGGACAACCTTTCCTGCACAACCATCAAGCTGCGACTAGGCAGCGTGTCGGCCAAATAAGTCCGATCTCCCCGTCAAATACTGCGTCGCACCATGATAGCCACCTTGTCGTGCCGGTGATCTGTCGCTTCCGACGGCCCCAGCCGGACTTGCTGCCCCCATGAACCCCCCGTCGGACTGTCCGTTTCCCCGGCAAGGCTCCCCGCCCCTCGAACTACTGACATGCCATGGGAACAGAGACAACAATGCACCAAGGAAGAGTCACAAAATTAATTTAGCCACAAAGTCAACGACCAACGACCGCATGCATCAGCCGTTCTGAAAAGAAAACGACTACGTAGTCAAAAACCGATTTCAGGTCAATGCACCACGGCAGTAATTAAGTAATGAAGTAGCGTCCCTGACCCGACAACCACCCATGCTACAAGCTTAACATAAATAGCGGGAAAGCCGAGACGAGACAAAACACTAAAAAAGGGACAATAGTGTAATGCCGCAAATCACGGCGCGCTCGTGGCTCAGATGCTGAAGCAAGGTCCCGTGAAACGCCGTAGCAAGCATATGGTTCAACGTCAAGAGGCATGACGGGTGGTGCGATTTAACGAGCAAACGATACCAGCGGCCACACTTCGATGCAGCGTCATACCGATACGATACTACAGTATACGAGTACGAGTCGTTTCTGATGACGAAATATAACCTGATTACGTACTGTAGTGTGCGAGAGAGAGAGTCCCACCTCATTCGTCGCAGAGTAGCAGTTTTGCTCCCACCAATATCCTCGGGCAATTCACCAACCATATTGGCCTTGGCGTCACTAGCATCCTGTGCAACGGGCGTTGGGGCGTTCAGGGTCTGCAGGTCAAACCTAACGACCATACAGTACACGATTGCTTTCTTGTCGAGGTGCTCTTGCTTCATCACACTTGAGTTACTTGTTTTTGTTATCTTTGGTTATCTTTTACTTTCCAGCTCAAGTCGTAGGAGGTTTAACCCTCAGCGATCTTCTGGACTATAGCAGTAGCCGTCGTCACAGGTGTCTTCCCTTCTCCCGTCCCCGGTATGTACATACGTACGTGCCTTCATTTTTATCGCGCATAGGGTTGAGTTCATTCAGTATTGTCAGCACTGCTCGTCGATTTTCATGGAATTTTACTAACTCACGCTCTCGCGCTTTCCGCGATTTATTTTGCCAGCAAGAAAAAGTCTCTATATGTACTCGGTGAAAAGTGATCCCACGAAATCGACGTTGAAATAATTTGTCAGGGGTTTCGGCGTTCGCATTGGCGCTGGCGTTGTTATTGGCGGTAAGGGCGGATAGAGGAGGGCTCCAGCTAAGACAACATGGAGGACTCCAGCGAAGAGAAAATGGCGGCTTACAGCATAGAGAATGCACAGAACAGGCCGTTTCTTCGAGGCACACGACACCGAAACACGTTTTTGAAACGGTCGACAACAGCTAGTGTACATGTGTGGCAGAAAAGCGCACGACACCAAAATATGTCGTTGGAACGTCGGGAAAACTTTTACACATACCAGGTACGTATTACATGCCGGTAAATCGGACTTCCATTGCGTTACTCCGCATCTTTTTGTTTGAGCACAAGCCAGCCAGGTCAAGTCACTACCGTGAAAGCTCACCTCGCGAAAACTTGTCAGCACGGGAAGATGTTGCGCGACCAAATCCCGAATGACAACGGATCCCCCCTCTCCACCACGCTCCTGGATAGCTGCAACGCTCGCTGCAATCCAGGGATGCTACCATGTGCGGAACATAGGGCAAGCAAGTAAACTGGTCACATAATATGCTTGTGGAAAAGTGGCAGTCGCAAATGTTGTGTTGACAGAGTGCAACGATAAGACACGATAACGAACCACTTTGCAGAGTTCACAGTGACGCATACCAGTAAATTTGAGCGCCATACCTCAGGGCAGTACAGTATTATGTGTTTCGCTTTTTTGCTCTAATTCTTCCACTTCGGAACCATTGGAGCCTAGTCTGTCTTGCGGTCACGGACTAGATTACGGCAATGAGTTAGTGTGAGATAAAAACAGCAACAACAACGAAAATTGAACGGTACCGATCGTGTAGGGATACTGGCAGAAGAGGCGTCCTTCCCCTCCTTGCTGGTGCGACGTCACATCATCCCCAATAGAAACACCGGGACGTACGAGCACATAATACGAGTATGTTTTGTTGTGTGATCTCAAGTACGGTATCGCTCACGAGAACAAGCAAGCAACTCACCCGCAGCAGGGCTCGCGATGTGGGGCGCTCCTCAGGCTTTTTCTCTAAACATCTCACGACGAAGTCGTTGAACTCCTGCGAAAAAAAACGCCAGGAACGAAACACGCACAGGGAAAGTAGTTTCAGGACAAAGGCACGACGAGTTACGTCTCCTTGTCACAGGCAAGAAAAGAGCAAGGACCAGACGTACATACACCATAGCACCCTACATCACAGAACATAGAGGGTCATCCCGTCTTTTCGGTCCTCACCAGCGACCACTTGGCGGGCTCGGACAAGGTCGGGCTTGGCTTAGACGGTATCATGAAGATGGCGCGCATGGGGTGGACGTTGTTGAGCGGAGGGTTACCTTCCACCATCTCGATGCACGTAATCGCCAGGGACCAGATATCTGCTTGGCCGTCGTACGGAACCTGTGTCACGGAATAGCGCGCGAGCATAAGCTTAACGTGGGCGGGATTGTGAAGGCACACCAAACATGACCGAGGACATTGGTATCGCCCCGGCTTGGGACACAGGAAGCCCAAATTGGAATCTTCGGTATTGAGTACACAACCCCCTGGTGCCGTCGCGCAGGCGAATGCCAGGAAAGACAGAAATTCCTCCCGACCAAATCAGAGTCAGGGTTATCCCCACGAGTGAGCCGCATCAGAAACGTGCCGATAGATAAACCATGACATCAACCAGCCGCCGAAGCATTGAGCAACCGAAGAGCCTGATACTGCCGCAACTTTGCTCTGGGTATTCCTAAGCCGCGCTGACTGTTAGCGGTCGGGTCGGGCTTTTCACCAACCGCTTGCAAGGGACTCTGTAGCAAACGTACCTCCTGAATAACCTCAGGTGCCATCCAGTAGGGAGTACCAATAGCTGTCTGGGCCTTGTTTGCCATGGTATTGACCTTGTCAATGCGAACGGACGGACGGGGAAAGACGACCACGGTCTGTCAAGGTAAACAACGTTTTGTACGCAGAGCTGGGTATATGTACGAAAGAGAAAGGACGGGGAGGAATACGTGGTATGTTGCATATACCTTATTGAGATAGGAAATAAAGACAAACCTTTGACGGATCACCAGCTGCAACTGCTTGTAAGTGCTTGTATTTGTTTTTGGACGCAAGCGAGCTGTAGATGCTCTCGACGACCATCTCTGTCTGCTTGCTTGCCTCGTCGCGCTATGATCGGCACGTACGTACGTAATATACGCGGTTTGCTCCTTCGTGTAGGGCCGAGTGCTGTGCTGTGCTTGCAGTAGATGCTCGACGACAGGCTAGCTCTACGTACGTACAATAGGAGCTGGGTGTGCTTTTGTGCTTTGAGCAGAAGAAGCAGGTGCAAACTAAACGTGTACCGTATCTCACATTATATATACATAAAAAAGAACATACGAAAAACAAAATCAGAAAAAAGCGAGCTGTAAATCCTCGACCTGGGGTTTGTGGAGCCAGCGCCACCCGGGGAGGACAAGGTTCCATCCCCGGATCCGAAATCATTCCACACATCTACAACTCCAATAAACCGGGGACGTACACGGTGGGATGTACACGGTGGTTCCCCGGGTCGGTACCGCCCCGCACGGTATGGAAACCTTAATCCTACTTGCTGATTGCTGATCGGCTGAGGTTCGTGAAGCCAGCGCGACGCGGGGAGGATAAGGTCCCATCCCCGGATCATAAAAAAAACTTGCACGAATTTAAAACTCCAACAAACCGGGGGCGAAAACGGTGGTCTCCTGGGTCGACACCGCCCCGCACGGTGTGGAAGCCCTAACCCGATTGGCTGATTTTTTATTGGCTGGGGTTCGTGAAGCCAGCGCGACCCGGGGAGGATTGGATCCCATCTCCGCATCAAAAGTCCTTCCGTACAGCTATGAATTCAACAAACCGGGGACGAAAACGGCGATCCCTCGGGTCGATTCCGCCCCGCACGGTGTGGAAACCCCAACCCAATTGTCTGATTGCTGCTTGGCTGGGGTTCGTGAAGACGCCGGCACCCGGAAAAGATAAGCTCCCATCCCCCGATCATACCGCCCCGCACGGTGTGGAAACCCCAACCCAATTGTCTGATTGCTGCTTGGCTGGGGTTCGTGAAGACGCCGGCACCCGGAAAAGATAAGCTTCCATCCCCCGATCATACATATTTTCCAAACACTACAACTCCTACAAACCGGGAAAGGAAACGGTGATCTCCTGGGTCGATACCGCCCCGCACGGTGTGGAAACCCCCAACCCCTCTGGCGGATTGCTGATTGGCTGGGGTTCGTGTAGCCAGCGCCACCCGGGGGAGATAAGGTCCCATCCCCGCATCATAAATCCCTCCATACATCTACAACTCCAATAAACCGGGGACGCAAAGGGTAATCGCCCGGGTCGATACCGCCCAGCACGGTGTACAAACCCCGACCCCACCGACTGATTGGTAAGTGGCTGGGGTTCGTGGAGTCAGCGCCATCAGGGGAGGATAAAATCTCATCCCCGGATAAGAAACCCTTCCATACATATGCATCTCACAAACCGGGGACGAAAACGGTGATCCCCCGGGTCGATACTTCCCCGCACGGTTTGGAAACCTCAAATCTATTTTTAATAACTGATTGGCCCAGGGTTCGTGAAGCCAGCGGCACCCGGGGGGGGTATACGGTCCCACCCCCGGAACAAAACTCCTTCGATACATCTACATCTCCAACGAATCGGGGGGGAAAACGGTCATTCCTCGGGACGATACCGGCCCGCACGGTGTGGAGGCGTCACTCCGCGTACACCATTGATGGCTGGGGTTCATTAAGCCGGCGGTCCCCACCCAATGGGGGCAAGAAGGTTCAGCAAGTTCATTAACCATAATATAATAGTTATTCTAAATTGTGAAGTGCTGTAGTTGTACATTCAACATAAATCACCATCTACGTACGACCTTCGCTTGGCGCAGCCCATTAAGAACGATTTTTGCGCTTTTCTATACATAGTGGGGTTCAGTATCAACACATATTTTCTGATGATCTGTGAAAACGAGCGAAACAATTGCCTCTGAAAGTACCTCCGCGAGGTCGTTGGCGGGAGGCCAAGCTTCGCCAATTTCTGAACCATGTATTATATGACACCTCTTGATTTTCAGTTCCAACACACAGCTCTATTCGTAGCATTGTGTTAATTCAGTGCCATACTCTGACCCCAGGTAAAAACTGAGGCCTCGTCTCTCCCTGGCCTTCCACGACTACCCCGGTCACTGTTTTCCTTTCTAGTCGTGTACCACCTGATACATAAGACGTACATACTATGATAGGGTAGCTCTCGCTAGGAACTCGCTGGTGAGTATCAAAATGCTCAGATAGGGTATTTGTAGCCCTCGTCATTAACTCGCTGGTGGGTTTTCAATAATAAGGTAGCGTAGCTCTCGCTAGGAAATCGCTGGTGAATATTTGTTATAACTGTCGGCAACCGGTGGAAAGCACAGAGGGGGGGGAAAAAAACGGAAAAAATCGGTCGGACGGAGTAGATCCCCGACTTCACCCAGCTCAAATAAAAGGGGCAAACATATTTTAGGCGGCCGTGCAAATAGCAACTCGTTTGAACTGTTAGAATTTATAGGGTCGGCTGGCATTGAATTGTGCATTAATCCGTTTCGGAATGCACTCCTGTTTTGGGGGTAATTGGGTACAAATTACTTGGGTTAGAGTTAGAGTTCTAGGGTCGTTCTTATCGAGCATTTTTTTTTCCAAAATTTCCAAAAACAAATCGCACAATTTTTAGGATTTCCAAATTTTCCAAAAAGAATTTCCAAATATTGGAATGCGAAGCCTTCCAAATATTTTGCCCTCTGTTATAATCCCAAACTTTACAAATAAATTCTGTTTTTCCTGTTTTTCCTTCTTTTTTTTTGGAAAAAAATATTGGAAATTTTGGAAAAAAGTTGCTCGATAAGAACAACCCTTAGCTATAAAACGGTATCATATGTTCGTGTGCAGTGCAGCAGTAAAGGGGTTTGTAGGCCGTTCCGTTCCCCGCGCGGTCGTCTCGTCTACGCTGGGCGCAGTTTTGAAGGCACGCGCGACGTCTTCGAAGAAAATAAACCCCCTTGCCTAGAATCGAACTCATCGCCAAACCTGCTACATACGCGGCCACCTCTCGTTGTACACCACCGGGGCGATCGGCTATACCACTATGCCAAATTACTATCAGGTCGTACAGAATTTCAAGTACGGAGTGAAAAACAACAATGTGGTGGCTGTATAGATGGACTGGAGAGGGGACACTGCTCAGCTCTGTAGTCTCCGCGAAACGTGGACGAGGGTGCAAAAAATGAATCAAGCAAACCTCGTGATTGTTGTCAAGCGTCAAGACGAACTGAACTGCTGTTGTGGGAGGGGTAGGTTTCTACAACTGCTCTGGTTACGTCGATTTCTTCAGTAGATTCGGTCCCCGCCAAATTTCAGCTTACCAAGGGGGCTTTCCCCATGTGGTGTGACTCTCCGGAAAATAGAAAGCCTTCGTCTTCTAGACCGTTTACCGTTAACGCACCTCTTTGGAGACGCCAAAGTCCGCTAGCTTCGCCCTGCCGTCAAGCGTGAGGAGGATATTGCCGGCCTTCACGTCCTGCGCAAGCGATTGCAATTAAAAGTCGGCAAGGAAGAGAAGCGAATGGCAAATCTGAACCCTCTGCATCCCATGCGAGCATCTGTTTTACCGCCACAGGCGGGTACGAGGGCGACCGACCAACCCAGGTACAGCAGCAGTGTTACTGCCTTCTCAGCCCTCACCCTGTGCAACTTCCTGTTGCTGTGCAAGTAATCCAAGGCGAGCACCGTCCACGCCGTGCACTCTCGCGCTTCCGCCTCTGACAGCGTCACTTCGCATGCCTCCAGGATGTCGCTCACGCTCCCTCCGCCCACGTAGTCCATGACTAACCACGCCTCATTGTCCTGCAAGGGAAAACCAATGATACGGCGATACGATGTATACGAGGTATAGTGTATAGGGTATAGGGTAACAGGGGGGCACATACGACATAAAAACATAAAAATGCTTCTGCGGCAGATGTGACGATACAACACACACAGACAAATACATTCTACTTACGATATACACGTACGAGCTGCTATTTGTTAAAAGGGTTGTCTGGTGCTCTTGAAGAGCGGCTGACACTCGCCAACGCAAAATTGACAGGCAGGGGGTTATTGAGGCGCGATAGTGCTCGTGAAAAAAACGAATGCATTGCGTATATTCTAGGGCTGTGAATACGGCGGAAATTCGATTGAATGTAAATCGGTTGCGGTTGATTAAGTGAAATCGAACGAGTGAAGCGAGCCCCAATCGCCCCCCCCCCGGGCTGGTAAGGGGGGAAAAAGAGCCGGTAAAGACGTTATGAATACATTGCAGAGAAATCACAACCGCTGTTGTCGATTCAATCGTATGAAGTGGCTGCGAATCACAGCCCTAGTTGCCTGACTATAAAAAACGTGACCACTGTGTGCTGTGAGAGCTTGGACACTGACTCTCGAGACTTGAAGCGCCCCACACCTGTGCTGCAAAACTAAATATCATATAATACGATATGAGCACGATATTATATAAACGTGGATTTCCTGCGGTCCTCGCATTACAAAACAGTGTTTCCTGTTCGTATGAATAGCGCGGCTGTGGCACTACGCATGCCACGTGTCAAAAGCCCGCCCGACTACAAAAAAACTAAAATGCGCCATACCTGGTACCTGATACGCCAGCATGCAGTACCTGGTAAACATTTGACACGGTGGCGATGTGTCATACCGACTGCACGTGCCCGCCCAGGAGGCGAAAGGCTAAGAAGCTGAGAAGGCAAACACGCCTCTCTTCGAAACGCTCTGCTGCCAGCCCCGGGTAGGGCTGCTAATAAATGCCTGGTATATGGTACCTGATTATAGAAAGTTGCTGAGAGTTGCTGTTTTTATACTCGTTTATACTACTACTGTACTGTTTGCTGTCTATTACTGTTGTTTGTTCTGTACTCCGTTCTGTAGCCGGCTGTCCGGTCACAGCGAAACCGTCGAATCATCTGTCATGTATCCCCCACAGCAGTACAGCCAAGCGGGAGAATTTGTAATCGTGAAGCCAGGGCGGAGTGCACTGCTGTGGTGAAGAATCATGGCGTGTCGACGCTGCCGTCCGAAAACCGACCGGCGAGCGATGTCCCTATATGACTTGATGATCGTGTACATGATCGGTCGCACTTACTTCGAAGTATGTACAGCTCCACTGAAATACTTGTTGAATATTATTGGTACGTATACTGCTGTACTCACTCGTAGAAAGAAGAGCATAGCAACGGCGGCACGGGGGAGACGAGAGGCGCTGCTGTTACAACTGATTATCTTCTTCAAAGATTAGACTACGTAGAAGCTGCCAATTTCCAATTTATAATTCTACAACCCGCGACAACCACCGTTGTTGCAGAGAGAGAGAGACGTGCGGGCGGAGTATCTGCGTCTTCCGCAATTCAAAGAACACCGCGAGCGTTCAAAAGGCGTACCGACGATGGTTGGGCGAGAAGTCACTAACCTTGTAGAAGCAGTCGTGTAAGCGCACGATGTATGGGCTTGTGCAAGCTAGCATAATATCCACTTCTTTGAGCAAGTCGGCCGGATTGTCAGCAGGGATGATCTTGACGGCTACCTCCATACCGTCTGTCCGCCGCTCCGCTCGGTAGACTGCTCCATAAGATCTACGCAAGCATGATACGTGGAGTGGAGATGTTGTACAAGCATACGAGGCAATGTCAGGTCAACATTTCCATACTGCTGTAGGTGGCCTACTTCGTTTAGCTCAGCGTATCGCTGAACGCCCGGACACATATACCGCCAAAAGCCACAAAACGTACTGATGGTGTCTTTCTCTCAAGACTCAGAAGTGCTGTTAGAGAAGAACTCGGTGGTCGGTGGTCGGCTACGAGTACAAAAGGTTCTTCGTAAAACGCAAGACCTTTACGTACGTACAGGTTTTCGGTACAGAAACTACTCAAAATATTTCGAGCATTAGGGAAAGTCGTACATACCCCTCGCCGAGCAGTTCCAGAAGCCCAAAAGTCTCCTCGGGATCCCTTATATCCTGCATGAACGACGACATGGTCTAGCTTTCCGGATGTTCGCGGCAGTCAACTGCTGTACTGCTGTACTGCTGTACGCTGTACGCAATATGTAAAAAATGTGTTCGTTGCCTTTGCTGGGTTTGTATAGTATCGGACGCTTGTCTTGTACGGGGGTTGTACACCGGCCATTCCGCCCAAAAAGCTGCATGGATGGATCACCCACGACCACACTCTGTGCAATTTTATCTTGTACCTTCGCTAGGATAGGCAACGGCGCGAAGCAATGGCTGCTAACGGGAACACCGAAAAGCAGGCAAGTTCGACTAGTTGAGGTTTCGATTGTTCCAAAACAATCTAGGAATAACAATTGTCCGAAGGAGTCGTCTCCAAGAACTCGAGAGCTCAGGTTGCCAAAGCAATCCTTCCGCATACCAAGGCGGAATCGCGGAATCCCTTCGCCCTTATCACAAGCACATCGAGCGTATGCGATAAATCATAAAGCATGCGATACTCGGTGCTTCCCTCTCGTTATGCATAGCGGCTTAACCCGTTGTCTCGCCAGTTCAATTCGGCCCACTGCCTGTCGGCGAGCTTCCGTTGTGTAGGACACGACTACTGGTATGATACTCGTACAGCCCTGGGTGTTTATACTCGTACCTGTTACTGGTACATGTGATACCAGACAGCAGTACCTTCCCTCCCTTGCTTTCGGTGACAACTCGGTGACAACCGTGAGGGCAGGTTTACCTTCTTTTCGGGAAGGCTGGCTGGCTTGGAGGGAAGCTGACAGCGCTCCTGAAAGAGAATGGCAAGGAGGTCCACCTAGCTGACTCCCGGCTCGAGAACCGTGAGAGCGTTATAAGGTGAGAACCTACTGCTTTACGGTTGTATGCATAAAAAGTTGTAAACGAGTTGTCTGGGCCAGGCTCCAGAGCATGAAAACGAAAGTTAGACAAACCCTTGGTACCTGGTATTCTGCGACATGATCTACCTGAATGTGCGAATGCAAAGGGAGCGAAGGCAGCGTGTAGTCTATACTACGACCGTACGACTTCGAATGGAGTACGAGTAGTCGGTCGAAGTCGTGTTCGGCCTGCAGACGGATCTCACGCTTCCTCTACTATCCTACCAGGTACACGAGCCGAGCAGAACGCACTGGAAAGGTCTACACATATATACCATTCGAGTAGAGTAAAGAGAGCCGAGTACTCGTACGTAGACTGGCAGCAGTAGTACAGACAGTCTACGTAGCCGTTTGAGGGAAGCTCCCCAAACACCCCAAGGGCTCTTCACGGGTCATGACCCGATACGCGGGTTGGGTCAGGAAGTGTTCAAAAGTATCACGGGTCGGGTCGGGTCGGGTCGGGCCACCATTTCTCGACCCGACCCGATCTGGCCCGCGACCCGTGAAGAGACCTGAAAAATCCCAGGAGTACCCAAAAGCGATACGCTCACACCACACCGTCACCTCGTCCACATGACCCTTTAGCAGCTCTGCTCAGGGTATCCCTTCGGCACAATACGTATACCAGGTACTCCGTATTCGTACAAGCTGGGCCAGCCATAAAGATTTGCCATGCCTACGAGCCCCATCATTTTTACGAATTTGGACTTGATTATTTTACACGATGCACATGCACATCCTGTAGCTAATGAACACTTAATAGTCGACGCATTGAGTGTCAGCCCTCTCACATTTTTTTCGAGAGAGGTACGACCGATCCAATATCCGAAAAAATACAAAACGGAACCCAGGAAAGGGCGACACCAAATCCCCTTGAGCGTACGGTTCAAATACGAGGTTAACAAATTCAGTTGAAAAATCTCAGAATTGCGCGGTGCATCGCAGAAATGCCATTTGTTTCGTAATTACTTGGAATTATACGTATATAGATGGAATCGAGTTTTGGTAATACCTCTTGATGGGTGGCGAATTGGGCAACAAACGTACATCGACATTCTCCTTATCTCTTCCTTCAGCATTTTTTACACTGTTCCACCAAATTTCATCTTGATCGAAAAGGATGTTTTTAATACGAATTTAGTGAAAAGCAGTTGGCGTTTTGGAGTTTTCGCGGATATCTCGGCGAGATCGAGTCGGAAAAAAATATATATACGTAGAATTGTTTATACGACATGTTTTTCTTTTGCACAAGCAGTGGCACGTTAGGGTTAGTGTGCTTCCAACAATTGTAGCCTAATTTGCAGTGGTTCACGAGACATGAATTATGGAAGCTTTCTACGTTTTATGGCTGGCCCAGCCGTTTTTGTTTTTACTACACCTCCCGCACTTAAGTTAACACTACAGAAGCACTTTGTACTTTGTGACGTTGATTTACGATACGTTACGTCGTCCACGATTCGCGCTTCCCAGGGAAATCGAGTCGATCAAGCCAACCCACGTCCTCAACGCTGCCGGAGTGGTGAGTCTACATACAAAGTCTTTCCTGCTACTGTAGTATTCTAGGCTCAAAATCAACGCCGATTGGGTCTGAGTACAGTAGCAGTATCATACCCGTATCAATCTCGAAGGCTGTGTTTTCGTTCTTGCTGACTGCTCCTGCATAAGGGCCCGTTTTAACGAAGGAAGGTTTTCGATTTGAAATCGAGAAATCGACTTGTTTTTTTTAATCGAATTGGATTCGATTCGACTTGGTGGAAAAATACGCCTCTGGGTTCTATCGGCAAGCCACGTTCGAGTGTGTTCTCGATGTTATGATATCGGAATAACGCATCATCTTACGCAACACCCGGCTGACAAGCACCGAGGAGACCAGATGAGAGCGACGGCGTGCATCGCCGCGTGCGCGTCGCCGACAGCCTCTGTTTTTTTTTGTAAGGCGCAGGCTAGGAAGCTGTCACTCTCAGCTTCTCTTGGGTGGGCGGAGGAAGCCCTTAAACGCCACGCACGGAGCAGCGACGGCGATGCAGCTATCGCACTACTGAGATTTTCCTCCGTATTTTGGGTCGATCGCTTGGTTTCGTGGGGCTTGGCCGATCGAGCTGGTGGAAAAATTGGGCTCACGACCACCATATTTGTTTTTAGGAGCCACCGCCGGGCTACGCTGTGCTATGGCCTGTACCCGTGGGCGCGGCTATTGCCCCGGTCGCCACTCGTCGAGGTTCACGATTTATCGCCTCGTTGGTGGTTGTCGATAATGCCCAAACAGTGATGGACTGCCTCGGGACGTTGGACCAGTGGGAACATGCCATGCAAGTTGGATGAGCCCCCCGACTTAAAATCGATTCGAATCGATTCGATTCGATTTGCACCAAAATAGGTATTTTGAGACTTCTTTTGCAACGGATCGACTTTCCCTCGCCCCGAATTACAAATGCCTTCTTTGTGATTCTTTTTTTGACCAATCAGATGAAACTTGAACTCGATTAATATATTAATATAAAGAAACGTTCGGCAATGCCCATCGTATGGACTTATTATCCTATCACTAACAGCAAGACACCCGATTATCGTCTCCTACACTACAGAACAGTCAAAGTGATTTGAGCCAGCTGTACCATATACCGCATATCATACCCCTACATACCCCTTAGTATCATGAATATACTATGACTTCCCTCGTCCCAATTCTATACTGAAACTGTATACGGCAAATGTTGAAACTGTTTTGTGTGTCTCCAGTGCCCGCCAGTCGTAATTTTTGCTCTCATTTTTTCGTGGCTCTCTCTTTGTTGGGTGCTTTAGACGGGACGGCCAAACGTGGACTGGTGCGAGAGCCATCGCCCCGAAACTATCCGGTCCAACGTCATCGGAACTTTAAACCTGGCAGATGTTTGCTCGGCTAAGGGCATTCACTGCACCATTTATGCCACGGGGTGAGTGGGTAACGCTCCACGCACGGTGGTGTATATGAGGATCATAGACATGGAAGATGTTGATGTGTAAAGAACACACTCAGCTAACAACCCACCGACAAGCCGATGGACGTACCCAAACCCACCGGATTAGTATTTCAAGTACCAATTGTTGAATGGTCTCGTTTTTCTAAGGGTCCTTTTTCTAAGATAGTTGACCCAATAAAAATGTTAAATTATTGGCGACCAATGATACTTTTTTCTACAATATTGGGGGCTGTATTAACACCATCAGCAGATCCTATAACACAATTATTGTTATCAGGTGCTTTATTTTTGTTATACTTTTTAGGAAGCATAACATCAATTAACTTAGTAAAACAAGGAGCTTACTGTTGTAATGCCAGTCATGAAAGAACACGAAACCTGACACGTAAGTTGGCTGTACCGAAAGGTGATTTCGCCTCACAAGGCGAGCTTGAGATAAATGTCTGGGTTGCGCCACAAGTTGCTCACACACGTCGACAGATGCCGTCGTCGATTCGCTTTGAAACTTTGCATCGATGACTATGACTGTCTCCTGCTCAGGTGCATTTATGAGTACGACGCTGAGCACACAATCGGGGGCAAGGGCTTCAAGGAAGACGACCCGCCGAACTTCACAGGGTCGTACTACTCTGACACGAAGGGCATGGTAGAGAAGGTACGATTTCCTGGAGACGAGTTTTGATAATGATACGTATTGCAAACAAGCAAGCATCCCTTGCATTGTGTGGAGCAACTATATTGCAATGTTGTGTACCTGGTGCGAGTTAACTCAAGGTACCCATGTCTTATTGGAGTGAATGTTTTCCCGAGTATGCGCGCAATGGGTGCGTGCTTTGTGTGTGGGGGGGACTCGAAAATGAACTCTGGGGTGGTCGTGACTTGTGAACCAAGCAAACAACATATTCCAAGCAAACAACATATGCGATTAGCAATGCCAACTACTAAAAGTTTTTTGACGGTCCGCAGTGAGCGGCTGCGTCGCTGACACTGCACGCAAACGCTACGCTCCTGATGCCCATGTAGGCTACTGTAGCACGCCGTCCGTCGTCACTGGATGCAAACTTACATACGTCGGTGTCTCGCCGCCTGTTACTTTTTTGCAGTTGCTCGCAAGTTTTTCGAACGTATGCATCCTGCGAGTACGGATGCCCATTTCGGATGACCTGGGCCCGCGCAACTTCATCACCAAGATCGTCAAGTACGAGAAGGTCAGTCGCGGCCGATGTAAAATATCGCACACGGTGGCAGTGGGCGCCGAGGCACTCCATTCCCCCGCTGCCGTCTGTGTAGATGCGTTCTTGGTACTGTATCATACGTGTTGTGCCGTTTTGCGAAAGCGCACTCAGCGGGCGCGTATTTGACGCCTCTCTTGGTTGTCGTCACTCCCTTCGGTGACAGGTGGTGAATGTCCCCAACTCCATGACGGTGCTTACGGACCTCCTGCCGGTGTCCCTCATCATGGCAGAGCGGAAATTGCAGGTAAGGGATCAAGACGAGCAACACGCTCTAGCCACAATTGTCGTGCGTCCTATGTACGCAGCTGGATTTGCGTACAAGAGCTCCCGCACGTGCGTTTGTGCACACCAGCGCGCCCGGTGGAGCACCTGCACACATAACAAAAATGATCTGGGCGTTGTGCTCGTTTTGTTATCGCAGGGAGTGTTCAACTTCTGCAACCCGGGAGCGATCAGCCACAACGAGATACTGGATTTGTACAAGCAGGTCATCGACCCGACGTTCGAGTACTCGAACTTCACTATAGAGGAGCAGGATAAGATTTTGGTCGCGAAGCGGTCGAACAACACCTTGGTGAGTGGGAGTTGGTGAGAAAAAAATCATCGGAGAGGTCTACCCTGGCGATGAATGAGTCTAGTTTTTAGAGTAGGATTTGACGGTCGTGGTGCAGCCGCAGTTGGTTTCATACGAAGGTCCAAGGGTCGTGCGATCGACTATTTAGAATGTGTCAGGCACAACCAGACGATTCAGTTGGCACATATTGTTTGGTACTGGTACTACTCGTGCGCCTACAATCGTGAAACATTAAGAACTATGACTTCGTACGCACTATTCTCGGATGTCCGAAGTTTTGATCGAAATAGCAATCGCCGATGCCTTGTCGATGCCTTAGCTGACTGTGGCCTGCACTTGCATTGGCTTCCCGCATGCGTTTGTGCCTTTCTACGTGCGCAGGACGTGTCCAAGATGGTCGACGCCCTCCCTGACGTAGAGATCAAGGAGATACATGATGCCATGGTTGGTGTATTTGAGAGGATGAAGAAGAACCTTCTCGCGGAAGGCATTCTCCCCGATAATCTGCCTAAACGTGCACCGGCGAAGGCCTGAAGTAGTCCAGCGCACCTGTCGTGCGAGAGGGCAACAGCAGCTGCTCACCTCAGCTAGGATTCGTGACACTCGAGAGGTGTACTTTCCTCCTGACCTGAGTATTTTTCAGTGCCCAATTCCGCTCAGACGTCCCTTCACGTCAACATCATGGGGATCGCCGGACTGATGGACTTGTTGGTGCTGTTTGCGCTCGGTAATGGGTGCGGGGTGGCAAGTGACGGTTACGGGTGATATATCCGTATCGACGCGGATGGATGTGCCGTCTGGTACAATGGAGCTGTGTTGCTCGTCGGGTCTGCTGATTGCGTGTTAGCGGTAGTATCTGTGGTTGAAAAGGTAGCAGAATGTCGCCAAGGTGGGGCGTCACTCAGTATCGAGGGACTGCGCACACGAGCGTTGTAGCGGCAGCGATACCTTCACTTGTAAAATTACATTCGTGTAAAAGGCCACAAACTTGCACAAAAATGTTTGTTTGTTTTTCTCCGTCGGACCCCGTCCCATGCCCTCTACGGCAGAGCAGATCCCTGAACTCCACATAGTAGTCGCCATCGATTCCAAAAGGAAGCAGCTTACACACATGAGTCTTGCTGCTCATCCACCTCAAGTTTTAGACTGGTGCCATGGTCTCGCCTCCAGTTCGGTTCGCCGTTTGAGGCATGGCCTATTCATCTCCCGAACCGACGGAGTTTTCGTGAACCGACGATGGAGCGAACAAGCTCAAGAAATCCTGGCAACCAAAAAAAGCAGCAACGAAAGACGGATCCGGTGGAGAGGCATGGAAGGGGGGTGATTCCTGGCTTTCGAAGTTCTTGGCGAGGGCGCGTGAGATTGAGGCGGGCAGTTTGGCGTCTGATGTAAACACCACATGTCCAATGAGACACGACGGAGGAACATCGACAGCAGCATTTGATACCAAAGTATTGCCTATTTAGAGCTGCGTGAGTGGGCGCTTGCCGGGCCGTGTGGGAGCTCAGCAGTGCAGTGCGGGTAGGGCCCATGTTACGCCCGTGCATCCATACTACGCCTTGCGTCGTAACTCGAACACCAATTTGCATTATCCCCCAATCACGCGGTGGCCTTTGCTGCAATCGTCATATTTTCCCTCTCAAGTCCGAAGCGGGTTACTCATACCTGGCCTAGGGTTGTCTCAAGTAGCGCGTGCTGTGTGCCGACGGACTCGCCCAACGTGGATACCGGTCCATCCAAAAACTGTCAAACAAGGGCGAAAATCAAGTTAGTGCGTGCGTTTTTCGAGAGAGTTGGGCGTTTTCCTATCGCAGTTTACAATGTACCATCGAAAGCGTCCTTCGCGTGTGCTACCCTACTCTGCGTGCGACTAGCAATACGGCAGCCTTGCACTCATGTCTGTACGGAAGTTTAATCGCCCGTTTCGTGAGTTGCCATTAGACCTAAAAGAGAGTGATCCGACGGGGAATGTGTGTCGGTCCATCCCTTCGTAAAACCATACTGCAAGCCCCGCGGGATATGGTGAAAACCCCCGATAGAGGTAATTTCGATGGGAAAGTTCGGTATCACCTGGTCTTTCACGCCGTACCCGACACTTGAAACGCCGAGACGATATCTCAGCGACGAGGCGAGATCGCAGCGACGAGTGACGTCGGTGCCCCACGACATGAAACGTATTATACAGACGCCTTAGGACACACGCCGTGGCACCGCGGCAATGTCACAAACACTTTCGTAACAGAAACCGAATGTGGCAAGCGCATACTATAGATACGTAATGGATAAGCACAACTGCTCCAAGATAGAGCACTGCGGCACAGACATATATCGCCCGGTACATCATGCGGTAGGTTATCTACGGTAGAGCAAGCAGTAAGTACTACGGAAGGGAGGGGGGTGTACTCATGTCGCGCATGGCCGTAGTCGTATGACCATAGACCCTCGCACCAGGGGGGGGGGGTGACCCCCAAGCCCATATTCCCCGCACAGGGAGGCTTCTACCGAGCCCTGGGGAGTACTCGCGGAAGGTCTAGCCGACCTTTCGTCCGAACACGTCCATACCGAGTGAGGGGGGGATCACACTCTCTCTGGCAGGATCGACCACACAGCTGCTTGCGGCACACGGTAAGAAAACACGACCCATGTGTCTCTACCTATGATACTAGATTCGCCGAGAAAGGTTGAACGTTGGCTTACCGCGCCATCATCAGCGTCGTCGCAGCTCTGCAGCGACCAGTCCGAAACATGGACCCCTGACGCTCCTGTATTCACCCGCAACCCCGGGGTGTCTGCACGCCATGTGGACGGGGCACCCCCTGTTACAGCGTTCGCTTTCCATCCAATGCCCTCCTCCACCGCCCCGTCCGCTAGTCCGCCCATTGCACGTCCCTCTGGTGCACAAAGCTTGCCCTCGCGCTCGGGTTCGCGACAGCTGCTGCCCGCGCGCGGCGGGGGCGATGGGACGTCGCCAACTGTGGCGCCCTCCTCGTGCCGAGAGGTGGAAGGGACAAGGTTGTTGGTGCCACGCGAGGCTGCACCTCCAGCGGGTCTGCTACCGAGCATGCGGAAGGACTTGGCACAGGTTCCCATGCCAGCTGCATCACATCGCGCCTGAATGGGGGAACTTGTCGCAGGCACCTGGAAATAATATGTTAGCAGATTGTTAGACGGACAGCTCCTGAAGGCAGTTGAAGAACGGCGCAACACTGTTCGGTTAAAAGATTGGCGTAATTTCTCGTGTCAGGTACACACCCAAGGTACAGACCCAGTTCGTCGCAACACTGCTTGTTTGCGAACTGTCGCGTTCTCTTGGTACCCTTTCATATCTCGGATATTAGGTCCTCAGAGATGTTTCCCTGTAACATAGAGAATGCCGATATTCGCGACTGTCATGGCGTGTTGCCGTCCTTACCGCAGATGTTTCACTCACAAGGAAGGGGATGACGATATTTGCCACGGTTATGACTTTGCAGTTCTTACCGCAAGGTTAGGCGTAGTGTTGGTTGGTGCCCGCTGCTTCCCAGTGCAGGCTCGCCCGCCAGTTTCGCATGGCATTGATCCAAAAAACCCACACGAAGGATTTGGGGGACAAGTGTTCCCTGTCTTTCCAGTCCCGATGCGATTCGCCGCGAGGGTCGCTTCTAGGGCGACCGATACCATGGGGGGGTGCGGCTGCACGAAGGAGTTGGTGACCTCAATGCGAAACGGACACGGTCCCTGCACCTGAAGAACGCTGAACCCTGAGACAGGTGATCGTACCAAGGGGGGAAATGGCTGTTATGCAGTCAGCCGTCAAACAGCAAGGAAAACAAAAAAACACGTAAACACATGGTGCGTTGGAGTGCCTCACAAGGCCCTTCACTGCTGCAAAAGGAAGTTATTACTGTACCGAGTCTAGGCACCGGGTCTAGAGACACATGTGTCATCACCTCAGACGCGAATCATGCATAACCCAAACGGTAAGCGCCGACAGGATAATGCTGCGCGGGCCGACATATGGGAATCCAGTCGAAAACTGCAGACAGTCCGCTCACCGTCTCGATCCGGGTTATCGTGACGTCGGTCCAAGGAAAAAATGGTACCAAGGGCCTCGCAATTGGGTGTCGCCTGCCAATACACGGTCGTATGTACGAGTGAGCATCCAACGATCGGACGACGAGAGAACAACGGCAGAAGAGTTAGAACCATCTTTTTTCTGCGAGAAAAACCTTATAAACGTACCATAACTTGAGTTTATTGCAGCTACCTATCCTAACGGCAAGCGATATTCCAGGCGAGAGAAGCTTTTCCCAGACAAGCTAATGTTGTATCGTGCCCTGTTCGTAGGGCAGTAATATTTTTACAAACCTCCGCATCAACACCGTCCATTGACAGTATACCCGCAGGAAGACCGCTGAAGGGCTCTGGGCCGGGCGCGACAGTGCCTTGAGAAGGTGAGAAGACGGGCGGAACCTGTCGCCGTGTCTCCGATACCTCTAGGAAGAGGCTTTGCCCTGGAGGCTTGTGGCGCGAAGACGGGCGGGCCTGTTCCACGGCGTTCTTGCGGATTACGTCGATGTTTTGCTTAGCTTCATCATCGGTCACCGGCAGCTCAACCTAGCCGTGTTGCAAAAATACGAATGTGGAGTAAGTCGCGAAGTACGCGGTTGTTGAATTGCGATAAAACTTCAGTAATGGTCCCTTTCTCTGCCGAAGGAGAGATGTTCAAGCTTGGCTGGCTCGCCCGCACATGGGCTACACGCAAACGAGCTTCGAAGAACAAAACAAAGTATGCAAAAGCACCATAATCTTGGTCGATCGGGGTCGCATCCGACACAACAAAATATTATATATACGACGTGTACTGCGATAGAGGTAGCACTTCGAGGTCAACTCATGTCTGGGTGACTGACACACTCCTCAACTGAAAAGCTATATACCCAGTATCGCATGTTTGAATAATACTACGTGCCGGTATTCGTTATATACCTACTATACCATGAGGTTTTTGGTCCGGTTGCCCCTTGATGTTTTGTGAAGGTCAGTGTTGGGATGAGGTTAACAGTAATTAGCCCCTTGAGTGAGGAGCCTCAAAAACTAAATGAAAGTGCTACCGCTAACGTAGCACGCATCATACCTGAAAGGCGGGGTACGGGACAGTGTCCGCCAAATGAGTGGGAAACGCCTCCTTCTGGCGCGATGGAGGCCTCTGCAAGAAGTTCGCCACCCCCTCGTCATTGGTGACCCACTGAAAGCGACCCGAATCTACCTTCCGCGCTTGGTGTTGACCACTGTCTTGCTGACGGGTCCCAGCCTCACTGGGGAAAGCATGATGATCAGCTAGATTCACGGATTCTTCGCTGAACCCGGACTGCCCATCCCCGTTTCGAGGCACTAACTCAGCTCTAACGCCCGTGCACTCCAGGGTGCCCGTAGAGCTCGTCCAGACGCTAGTGCTCAGTTCGCTTTGGTAGGTGCGGGGACGCGTAGCGCTGGCCGAGAAAGTTCGAGGATGTTTCACCTGCACGGAGCAAGTAGCGATCGTCTTCTGAGACACATAAGAATACAGTGTTTATGGTTACGTACGTGCCAGGTATGGAACACGTGCTATGGGCAGCCCGCGCCATTGGTGAGTTCAGCTACTGTTGTTCCATGTGCCTACTCGTACCTTGATAGGTGACGGCGGATTCCGGTTGGTCTCCAAGAGACGAGCTGAGGCGATGCGGTGTGGGCGCATGGTCCTATCCATGGCACTTCGTTCTTGATCAAGCTGCTCCATATCCCGTGCTTCTGTCAGAAACCCATAGCCCCTGGCTTCGTCATTTCCCCTGATGCCGCCATTGTCAACATAACGACCATCATCATTTAGCGTGCCCCTTTCTTCTGTCCTTCCTATTCGCATTTTATCAAGTGGTGGGTCTGCGTGTGCCTCACTTCCCGAAAGCAAAGAAGTCTTGAGCGCCGACCACAGGTCCTTTTCGCTTTGCTGGCTCGACGTTCCGTGGCAAGGCGGATGGGGTCTTTGTTCTTCCCTCCCCTCGTCACCACCTAAGGAGGCACCCATTTCCTCCTCGCCACCAAACCTTGACCCACTGAAACCATTCGCTCCCACATCTTTTTGGGTGTTGCCGTATACGTTTCTCCAATCCGAGGATCCAGAGCAAGCGTACGCTGTTCGGGAAGCCACATTGTGTGCCTTGAACTGGCTGGCAAGAGTAGTGGCTGGCGATGTCCGGCCAACCGGCGACTCTTTACCGGGGTAGGTTTCGAAGAAACCCGAGGGCGATGTGGCAATGGTTGTCTTCGACGGCGCCGATCGCAAGTCTCCATTCCAACGGTCGCATTGCTCCATGGCGTCATGGTTGTGACCCACGTCTCCTTCGAATTGGTTGTTGTTGATTACATTCGGTACTGCCGAAGAGGGATGTGCCTTACCAGGCTCGGCTTGATAGTGCTCAGATTTCGTTGGGTACCTGTGTGTCACCAGGGTGGCAAGGGCCAACGCGAACAAAACAATCAATTGCAGATGATGCGTGGGGGGCGGAGTGACTTGTCTAGTACGATAATATTGTCGCCGACCTCTCATCTCGTAATCGATCGGCCAGTGGGACCTGGCAGCATATTATTGAGGCGCCAAGAAACAAACCCCGCGGCACCGAGTCAGACGCAACTCACCTCATGGACGCCTGGTGTTCTCGTTTATCGAATGGGGCCGAGAACCGCCTTGGCGAAGAAGATTTCGTGGCTGGAGAAAGAAGCATTCGTCGTGCAGCGGGAGACGTCGCGAACGAAAAAAACAAACTGATCGGCATCAACGAACAAATTGGGAGACTTGGGAAACGTGTATTCTATCACATGTGTCGAGCCCCTTGCCTGCCTATCGGCGATGCCAGCAAAAACAGCCCGTATTGCCCGTTACAGTCTCAAAGTTTCGTGATTTTCTCACCGGCGGTGCACCCGTCGTTTCTTCTGCCGGCTTTACGAGTACTCGTAGTGGCACTCGTAGACCCATTGTGGTGATGTGATCGTTCTTTTTGTGGCCTGGCTTCGCCGTGCTTCCGAGCTTTGTCGTATTTCAGAGCAAGATTGAGGTCCATCAAGTCTGACAGTACTTGGCGAGATGCTGGACGCGACGCAAGCATCGGTCCTATGCCATCGTTATGCCCCCTTCCCTCATTGGGTCGCTTTCCCCAGCCTGGTCGAGACTGCAGGTGGCCGTGTCCCTTCTTGGTGGTACCCCTCGCCCCCCTGCTTTTCCCTAGCTTCTGACCTCGAAACGCAGGGGCCGCTGGCAAACCCAATTCCCCTTCTCCATCTTCTGCACGGTCACGATATCGGTAAAAGTCGTCAACCACCGGGCTTCCGCCGAGGGCTGATCGTCTGTACCCAGCGCTGGTGGTGAGCGTCGGCGCGGTGCCTCCCCGAGCTTGAAAGCCAAAAATCATCCGCACACGCTTTGATAGTCTGCTTGGTATTTACCACGTACCAGGTATGTACGATATTTACAATCGTAATAGAGATGCCTGATTGGAGGGGTAACTACGGTACAGAGCTGGGCCAGCGCTCTGCCGCATCATCATCCTCGTGGCATGGCCTATCAGGTGTCAACCACACTGCCCGAGCGCTCACAGACAGCAGACAGCAGAGAAAAGTTGCGGTTCGATTGAAAAAACATGAGGAAACGAGGAAACATGATTCAGAAACCGTTCGCAAGTCTCGCCGCTTTTCTCCTCTCCCCGCCCCCTTTGGTTGTAAAGCTTCCGCAAGCTACATTCAAACCCCGTATTCTTCATTTTTTCTCGAAAAGTATCAAAAGGGTATGGGCGGCGAGGAGGAAGCTTCGTGGCTATCGAGCTTAATAGACCAAGCTGACAACCTGATTCTGACAATCGGGGGCTACGACATCGATACTGCCGGTGAGAAGCGATTTCGTGATTAACATGGTTTGACATGTCGTCACAAATACAGGTTTATCTCCATCGTTATTTTTCTGTTTACTTTTTCTCGTTCGATCCCATCAGGTCGCTTGACACCCCACTTGACGTCTCTCTTCTTAGGCCTCGAACCAAGTAGACGTCGGGGATTCTAAGGCACGGGGCGTATCAGCCGTGAGCATATTTTGCAATAGTGGGCCTCGCGTTGGTAGTTAACAACCTGAGCTCTTCTCCCCGCACGCCTGCTTCGAGTAGTATCAGTACACATAAACCGATTAGATGCATCCCCTAAAGAAGCACTCGTACTCGTAATACTCGTAACTCGATACGCGCACAGATACCAGATTTTCAGACAACGAGTCGGATAGCAGCGAAGACGAAGACTACGACTCAGGTTTCGAAGAAGATCACACCGAGAAGCTAGCCGCTCGGATATCCGTTGGGTCGAAGGTAGCCGCAGGACAGGAATATGATGCGCCGATCGAGGAAGACGTAACTACCGCCCGGAGCGCGATGTTGCCAACCCCATCTCAAAACGGAAAAGGGGGGGGAGGGGAAGGAATGCGCGAAACACCCGAGCACGGCGGCGGCGGCGGCGGTGGCGGCGGCGTGGAAGGGGCTCTTGAAATAATCGCGGAGGAGGTCACCTCGGAGCCGGAATTACTCGTACAATGCCCTGGTAAAACTCCTGCCCTGTCAGTCACGGATCCCAGTCGAGAACACGAACGCCTCGACCAGGTGCCGGAGGGGGCTTCTCGGATAGCGGGAATGCCCCTGCCGAAGGCCAGCCCTAGTGCCCTGCAGTATGCGTTTGACCCGATGTTGATAACGCCGGCGCACAGCCGAGACCGCGACGGACTGCAGTGGGATCCGCCTCAGATCGGCCTCCCTGCAACAGGCGAGGTCAGCCGGCGAATACGTCGGGAAAAGCACCGTCCTATGAATAATAGTAGCAGTGCTCGCGGGGAAAGTGCGGGGGGGGTGGTCAGCGTGCCGTCCGCAGACACGTCGTCTTGCGCCAAATCAGCGCCAGCGACGAACCCTTCTTCGCCAGCGCCACCTGTTATTGATAGTGCCGAACGCGTGCCGTCCGCAGACGCGCCGTCTTGCGCCCAAACAGCGCCAGCAGCGAGCCCTTCTTCGCCACCGCCACCTGTTAGTGATAGTGCCGAACGCGTGCCGTCCGCAGACGCGTCGTCTTGCGCCAAAACAGCGCCAGCGGCGAGCCCTTCTTCACCAGCGCCACCTGTTAGTGATAGTGCCGAACGCGCCGAAAAGAAGCCCGATGCCGCTCCTCGTATTGGTAGGAAATCAGGCCCGAAGAGGTTTTCGTACGCGAGCGATACGACGTGGCTACGACGCAAGGAAGACGCGCCAGAAACAGCACCCGCTTTGCGAGCGTTAGGGGTGGGTGTCACGGCCGAAGCGACGTCCTCGTCTCCGGTAGTTAGATTACCATCTCCAGAGGGCGCTGGTGTCTCAAGTCCTGACACGGGAGCTACTTGGGGGGTTGGCGGCGTTGTTCCACTTGCAACGATGGAGGGCGAACGGTATCAGCCCCCGTCCGACGCGGATGAGCCCCTTGAGCAGGGCTTGGCTGCTGTGGCTGGCACAGAAGAGGATGCAGGTACTGTTGAGCTCTGCATTGTGAAGTCCATAGTCCAGGTTGATATTCACTGGGCAGTTTAGTCAATTCAACGTTTTGGATAAACCGGAGAGAACATCAGCAGTAGTATCCCAAGGCCAAAAATACTATGAATTGCACCGCCGTCTCGGTGCACTTTTATGCAGCTCACGGAAGATGCACTTGACACTGTTGAAACAGTAGATACTACTGCTGTGATGGCTTGGAACACCAATGATGTGCGTGCATCCTCTTTTGAATTATAGCTCAGCAGACATGTGACGCTTATCAAACTGTGCCTATGAAATGACGCCTATCCTGCCGCTTCTGCAGGTTCAGACATGGAGAGACTGTCGCAGGATTCCTTGGATGAAGATCCCAGGGATGGAGGGATGGACACAGATGAGCCAGCGGAGGTCCTTTCTACGGTGTACCCGAAGGAGGCGGTTTCCTCAACGCGTAGCCCGGATATACACCTTCCGGAGCAGATGCGCGTGAGCGGAGACACCGAGATGAGCGATGGTAACGGGCTGACCATCCCGGAAGGCAAGCCCCCAGCAGGAGCGAGCCAGCAAGAAGAGCACAGCGAGGAGGAATACCACCAAGCGATGGAGGAAGAGGGAAGCGGGCTGGAAACGCGTCACGGAGGGCCCGACCACGAAGATATCGAGGGAGAGGCAAAGGAGGGAGAGAACGAGGAGGGTGGGGAGGAGGGGGGGGAGGGGGAGGAGGAGGAGGAGGAGGAGGAGGAGGAGGAGGAGGAGGAGGAGGAGGAGGAGGAGGAGGCAGGGAGGAGGAGGAGGAGGAGGAGGAGGAGGAGGAAGAGGAGGGGGAGGAGGAAAGGAGATCGACCGCAGTCGGAGCGAAACGAGCGTCGACCGAAAACGGCGCGAGGCCAGAAGAACACGTTCGAGAGAATTGGGCTTTTGACTCTCCGAAGGCATACGCCCCTTCCAAACGAGGAAAAACGCAGCCAGAACACCTCCTGGCTGTTATGCGCCACTCGTCTCGCCTGGATGATGCCATCCATGAACGGCAACTTAAGCTAAAGGCGATGGAGGCTGCGAACGAAACCGGCGAGGAAGGCCTGGCGAACGGCAAGAGCGGAGATTTGGAGGCGATACCTTGGCCAGACAAGGCTTTCCGACCGTACGATTCGCCGATCGTGGACACGGAGTTGCCGGCTCAGCAAGCGAGGGGGCTCAGCCGGGTCGGACTGGGTTCACAAACGTATATTGTGTGCTCTCCATTTCGACGGTGCCTGCAGACGGCAGGTGTGGTGGCCCGCACGCTTGGCGTTGCAAGCGTAACGGTCCATCTGGAAATAGGAGAGCGGATGGACAAGGTGCGCAAGGAGATCGCGGAGCTGGTGCTGGCGAACATGAGAGAGTCGAATGGAAAAGGCAGCAAGCAACAGAAGCCGGTGTTTAGCTACCTTGACACGGCGAGCATGCGCGAGGCACTCGGCGCAGGGGTGCAATTACAAGGGGTGATCGGGGAGCAGCCGCCAGAGGATGAAAGCGGAGTGGAAGCGAAGGAGCGCTTCATCGCCACCATCGCGAAAGTGCGCGAAGAACGACTCCGCGAAACTCCGGTGCTCGTGATTGCCCACGGGGACACGCTCGACGCAGCGGGCGAATCCCTGGCGTCGCAGATTGTTTTCGAAGGTGCGTGAGTCAGTCAGGCGTTCTTAATCACATCCTAACCCTTGAACAACGAACTAATGCAGTCTTTGTCGCGAAGCCTATTGTCACATATTTCGTACCTTCTCTAGGCAACCTCCTCCGGGCAACCTTCCATGGCGCCCCTCCTTTCGGTAGTTGAAGTTCGGCAGAGTATGCGTTCATGTGGACAGTTTTTATTTGTTCTTGTCAAGCGATGTTTCAGGTTTCAGCTGACCTCTACCCTGGTATATAATAAGGCCGTCCCCTCGTGTGGTCCTTTTGTTCTCAGCCAACTACTGCGCATGGGCCGTGTTCGAGCTGGATGCGCATGGCGGCTACGTGACGGAGTCATACGGAACACAGATGATCCCTTTGTGAGGCACGCTCCAGGCGTTCGACCTGGAGTATCATACCGGCTGGTATGCGACAGAGTCGTACGGACAGACGATCCCTTTGTGAATGAAGTGCGATCGTCAGGGACGAGTGCTTGATGGTTGGTGATTTGCCACCCAGTTAGGCCTGAAGCGTAGTCGTGACGTTTTTAGAGCGCGCTCTTGCCTTCAAGCCCGGTTCCATGGCTCTACACAGCAGCAGTAGAGTGCGTATTACAATAGCGAGTGCGGGGCGCGCCATCGGTGAGAACCGGATGCAGCCCTCCGCGCAAATAATTGATAGATGCTTCGTTTTCTGGATGTCTGCGTGCAACGTGTAGAGCTCTCGCGGACCAGTCTTATTTGTGTGTTTTTGTTGTTTGTCCAGCCTTTTTGAGGCGTTGTACATTTGGTATACCCCCACAAATACAGTAATGTAATTGTACTTTCTTCTTTTGTTGCTGCCGCTGCTGTTGCCGCTGCTGTGTACCTCCGTTAAGGTCAGAGATACACTGCTTGTATCTATATTATTCTCTGGGTTCTGTCTACGGTGCACCCCCAATATAGCCGCGGCTTGCGAGAGCAGCCCTGAGACGATGGAAGGCGCGCTCCATGCCCTCGTCGCACTGCAACAACCGCGGCAAGATTGCCTCGGAATTTCCTGACGATTCGCCCGACACGGCTGCAGCTGCAGCCGCCTTGATACGCGGCCAGCATTTGTGACACCGCTCCACCAAGCCGTAGAGTTTGACGTCTGACAAAAGGTGTGCCTGAGCAAGTTTGAAAAGCAGGGTTCGGGATCATTTTTGTCGTCAAGGTTCTGGTTGTTAGAAAGGCTACTCATGTTTGGGCTGCGCTACCTCGAGCGCTTCGGAATCATTTGCCGCTAAGCTTCTGGTTGTAGTAGCTGCAACGCAAGACAGGGCTACGTTTCCCGCGCGCTTTGCTTTTAAATCCAATAAGACGGTATCGTGTCATCCTCTCGAGCTTTTCAGCGGCCGAGTGTATTTAAACGACTGTGGGCGGACCTGAATGAGCACAAACTTGTGCCAAACGTGGGCAATACTGAATCCACCGCAGCGCGTTGGCCTGGGAGCTCTCAAAGTGTGTACGAGGCGATGGAACATGCAGTGCAATGGTGCTCGGCCTTCTGCCACCACGTTTACAAGGCTGCTATGTCTACCTCGGCAAGAACTCTACACCTACACAGCATTTGACCCCCTATTGATAGTGTGACCCATGAAAAGAGATCCCGCCCCCCTAAAAAAGGGCGATATTATGAACTGTCTAGGAAGAGCTTGGCATTCGGGCATATTCCCTCTACTCCAGCAGCCCGGGTTGCTGCTTCGTGTGGCCGATGCTATACTCCAATCAAGTCATTAGCTTCGATAAGTTTTGCCTCTCAAGTCCAGAAGGGGTTTAACCAGGGGTACACGAAAAAACCGTTTGCCTTTACCCCAGACGCATACTACGATAGAGGTGCACCATGAAATTTCTGAGCGTGGTCACTTGAAGAGCTCTATACCCCACCCAAAAGCTGATTTTGGAGGAAAACAAATGTGCCACCCGATGACCAATCCCATGGCCTATCTAGACAACGAACAAATTGGCAACACAAATATGGAATTCTGACGATTTTGGGTTAACCCCTTAAGAACTGGTCCCCCGAATTTGGGAGCAAACTACTTGGAATTAGGGCCCGTTTTAACGAAGAAGAAAAAAAATCAATTTGGAAAAAAAAAAAATCAAATCCGCTTTTCATTGGTCCACACACGCACCTGCACCAAATATTATGCCATAATATTTGGTGCAGGTGCGTGTGTGGACCAATGAAAAGCGAATTTGAATTTTATTTTTTCCAAATTGAATTTATTTTATACTCGTTAATTCGGGCCCTTAGTGTGCCATTTTTTTCAGTCATGCAGAAAACAAAATTTGGCCAAAAATGGTACCTCTATCGTAGCACGCGTCCCCACTATACACCCATTTGCGAGACCCGAGAGGGTTTTGCTAAAACCAACTAAAATAAACGTGTTGAAAAAATAAAATCGCTTTTCGTCATTTCGTCCGGAAATCCCACAGCACTGGTTTGTTTTTTTATGTTTCGACCTTGGGAAGTAGTTGTAGGTCGTTATCTAATTTTGTCGAGCACCCCTGAAAAAAGCCCCCCCGAAAAAAACAGCACCCCGTAGTTCTCACCGTCGGTGAAAGGGTCGAAAGGTGGCCCTCAAGCTCGCCGACCAGGTCCTCGGCTATTGATACGTCGACAGGATCGGAATGTCTTGCCTGTGACAATCGGTAAGCTTCCTCGGACGACATGAGCTGCATAAGTACGTGATCGCCACGAGCGGACCAAAACGAAGGGGAACACGAAAAACGCGGAAACAGTCGTGAGCTTTTTTCGTCCTTAGCGCTCGCTTAAATAATCGCATGCACCTTCTTTAGGCCCGGACGATCTGCTATCGATCGGCGGAACACAGAACTTGGGGTGAGAAGGCCGCAGCTGAAGAAGAAAGACGAGATCCGTTTTACACGCACGATAGTCAACAACATTGCTGATTGGACAGGTGGAAGGCGGCAAAGGCAGGTGCTGACAGAAGAGAGAGTCGATGCTACGGATGTCAGCACGAAGTCTCAACAGTTCACACCCCGGACAGCTCATGAGCTAGCTCATCTGTCGTGTATAGCTCAAGCTTTGAAAACATGTGCAGATGAGCTACCGATTATAGCTCAAGCCTCTAAAACATGTGCAGATGAGCTACCGATTATAGCTCAAGCTTCGAAAACATGCGCAGATGAGCTACCGATAATAGCTCAAGCTTTGAAAACATGCGCAGATGAGCTACCGATTATAGCTCAAGCCTTCGAAACATGTGCAGATGAGCTACCAATTATAGCTCAAGCTTTGAAAACATGCGTAGCTCATGTAGCTCCTATAGCTCATTTTGGGCCAAATGAGCTAGCTCAGGCAGATCATATAGCTCACTCCGGACATATGTGTGCAGATGAGCTACCGATTATAGCTCAAGCTTTGAAAACATGTGCAGATGAGCTATCGCCTATAGCTCAAGCGAAGGAAAACATGTGTAGCTCATGTAGCTCACGTAGCTCACCGGTGAGCTAGCTCTTTAAAGAGCTAGCTCGAGCTACGGTGAGCTGATCTGTCCGGGGTGTGAAACCCTTGGCATTCCTTTCAATTTACATTTATTTTTGTTTATGTCGGATGGGATAATTTCAACTCCTTCCCTGCCCTACCCGAACAACACCAAAACATGATCATAGCTCATGTACGCAGCTCATTGTAGCTCTTTCCCGGCGAACATGCATATAACACCCTCAGTTTGGCCTACATTCACTCCACTTTGAATAAAATCTAGAAAATTCCATTTATTCCACCTTGTGCAAAAAATGTTCAGCTTTCGGTTTCTTAACTCAAGTTTTTTCGTCCTATACTAAAATCAAGTAAGTCGTATTTATTTTCGTTCATCCTGGTCAACTTTATTTTCGATGTTCTTTTCGTACTTTGGTTTTCAAACTCACACTGATACTGAAATCAAGTAAATACAAGTATTGTCTTCGTTGAGAGATTTTTCAGCCAAGACTTTTTGTTATCAATAGAGATGTGGTATATACGGCAATAAAAATATCGTCTTGGTCTAGACGAGGCTTTCACCACATCCCGGACGAGACTTACATCACACCCCGGGTATATTCTAAAAGGTCTCGGTTTTAGAAGTCCGCGCGCACGCGAGCTTCGATCCAGATTTGTTATATATAATGACATCTCGTGAGCTTGGTCATCTGTCCCCTATAGCCTTGCAAACATGTGCAGATGAGCTACCGCCTGTAGCTCAAGCCTCCAAAACAAGTGCAGATGAGCTACCGCCTATAATAGCTCAAGCCTCTAAAACATGTGCAGATGAGCTACCGATTATAGCTCAAGCTTTGAAAACATGCGCAGATGAGCTACCGATTATAGCTCAAGCTTTGAAAACATGCGCAGATGAGCTACCGATTATAGCTCAAGCCTTCGAAACATGTGCAGATGAGCTACCAATTATAGCTCAAGCTTTGAAAACATGCGTAGCTCATGTAGCTCCTATAGCTCATTTTGGGCCAAATGAGCTAGCTCAGGCAGATCATATAGCTCACTCCGGACATATGTGTGCAGATGAGCTACCGATTATAGCTCAAGCTTTGAAAACATGTGCAGATGAGCTATCGCCTATAGCTCAAGCGAAGGAAACATGTGTAGCTCATGTAGCTCACGTAGCTCACCGGTGAGCTAGCTCTTTAAAGAGCTAGCTCGAGCTACGGTGAGCTGATCTGTCCGGGGTGTGCAACAGTTGCAAATGGACCCTAATCTTGCCTCTCATGTTTAGGCAAATCGCCGCAGCGCACGTCCGGGTTTCTTTCAACCCTGTAGACAGGCGTGGGATTATATCACTGAAGGCGCGAGCATCAACGCTTCACCTCGTATTAACTTCACTCGATACCTGGTACTTCGTATATAGTCTATATATCGAAATACATACCAGGTATATATTCATATAAACCTGGTACCTGGCAAACCACACAAACGCCAATGAAACCCAGGCTCACTGATGACCCACACAAGCAACGATGAAAGTCAGGCTCACGTTCAGAATGTACTCCGTTCCGACTAGGCTGGACGACCCCGTCCTTGCGCCGACCGTGTCCATAGACGTCTCTGGCGCTGGAAACACGTTGGCCGATGGAAAAACGTTGGCCGAGGAGCCATGGGGACCCAAAGTTCTGTACGACACTGCCTGGCCGCCGCCGTTCCCGGCTGGCGTTGCCGTCGTCGAAGTCTTCATGCCCGAGAGGCGTTCAGAGATCGTGAGGAACCTGTCGACAACAAAATATTTATACGTATCAGGTACGGGTTTCAGCGCAGCATGGTGACGGTGACGGTAAACGTGCGACGCATCGTTCGATCGCCCGGCGTGCAACGCGTGATCGGGGAGCTTTTCCAGCTTCAGAAAACAAAATACCAGGTGTATACTTATAATTTACCCCGCGCGCCTGGAGGTGTCTAGCATGCACTTGACACGTATGGCTACGTTGGCGGAGGCGGCGGCGGTGGCCATCTGGCGAATCACAGACCATAAGAAAAACAACTTATTAAACAAAACGAGAAAGCGTGATAAAGCCAGAGCGAACAGGCCCCGCGAAACCTGCGCAAAACAAAGCGACGCAGAAGCAACGCCGAAACACGATGCCATGAGCTTCACCGGTGAAGCCCATGCCCCCCCCCCCCCACCCCATCCTTGTACGTGGTACATGTATATACCTGTCGAGATGAGAGGACTCGAGCATGTCTGGGAAGCGCCGGATGATTGTGGTGATGTACATTTCCAAGCCCTTCGTCCGACGCTCGACAACATCTGGTGCCATCTTGAAAAATTCCTGCAGCCCACGAGGTTGTTGGGGTGAATTTATCGACAACGGCGCCAGGCAGCCGAAGCAACGAGAAATTATAAAACGCAACATGATCAGAGGGCATTACTTCGCAAATATATACGAAGTATATTCACAGCGCACTCGTGGTGAACACGGCATGGTTCGGACGAGAACACGCCGCGCCCAGGAGCGCTTCAATGGGCCCATGAAGCCTTTGAAACGCGAGATATATTCTCCAATCCCAGCCTACAATGGGCCCATGAAGCCTTTGAAACGCGAGATACAGTCTCCAATCCCAGCCTGCACCCCGAAATTTTCAACGTAGACAAGAGCACCACGGTCAAAGCGAGAACGAAGATGCCAACTTGCGGCGGGCACTGCCTGTACGAGACGCCCGGGTTCCGCAATAACCACGTCTAAAAAACCTGTTTGTGTTTATTGCGTCGATGGCTCACGGGCGCCCACTTTTAGGGCGACGAACCTTTGGGGGTAGACGCGGCAGGGCATCTCTCCGGTCGGGGTAGGTGTCACGGAGATCCAAATCCAGCGCGTCGAATTCGCGGTACCTAGTTTTTGACGCCCGGCGCGGAGGGAAGGGTGGGGAGAGCTTGGGGTTACCATTTCGCATTAAATGCCAGCGTAAAAAAGCAATGTGGCTTGAGATATATCAGAACATGACTGCGTGCGTTCCAGTCCCCTCACAGTGCGAACAAATCAGCTGTATCATACTCTGACTACCTATGGTGTGATTCTCGATCTGACACTGTAAATATTAGTATTTACACGGGTTAAATGCCACCATCACAACGTGTCCGTGATACGTGGCAGCCATGATGTGACCAACGTCTCTTTCGGCCCACAGGATGCATGACGCACACAGCTTGTTGCACAGAATGTCGCGAGGGCCATGATAATATCCACACCTGCGAGCAACCATCCACGACTGCATGGCGTCTGCAGTCTTCCCCCACTGGCACCGCATAACGTGCTCCGTGTAAGTATCTCTCGTGTTGGCCTCGATACCATCAGACGTTCCGTAGTATGACCACGAAAACACGCCTCCTCGCAGGCCTTGAGCGAACACTTCCCCCGGCACCCCGCGCTGCACGTAAATAACGGAGATGGAGGCGAGAGGCCAAGAACGGTTCAGGTTTTACCTTTTAGGACAGACAGCTAAGACCCGATCGTGCGATGTGCGCCATACAACAATAGAACGGCAGCAGTGTGATATATCACATCAACACATCAACAAATACCTGCACGGCAACGACATCAAGCGCGAACGACGGGTGATACAGAACTAACTACAAAGTTGTTTGGGCTGGTCGGTGTTACTTGCCTGGTTTACTTTCCCGGTGGCTCGTACATACTTTTTCTTTCTTTCTTTGGCTTTCAAGAGGTGTTTAATGTTCTTCATTCTTGCTCGGTGGCTACTGCTGCTGTGCGTACGAGTAGCTGGTACGAGGAACGAACGCCTGCGGTGTTTTCCCTTTTCAACTTGCGACACCTCCGGGAATTCAAGTCAACCACATTCCCCAGCCTTGTATATAAATACGTGTACGATATTCTTGGTGGTCTCGTGTGAGAGCTCCTCCGCTTTTCTTAGACGTAGATTTGAGCCTTTTTCGCGATATCTCGCGATGAGGTCCACCCGGCTGCACGCAACTCGCTCATCGTGCTCGACGATCCCTGCTCTGCTTACTCTGCAAAGGGTGGCCTCGGCCTTGCGCTACACGAGGCCCACGGGGGTACGTTTGTTTGAGGATTTATTGCCTATTTGTCACAGGCTCGCCATAGGAACGCACGTCGTTTTTTTTCTGACAGTTCCGTGCGGGATGATTATCTGTTTTGGACCTTACGAGACCCCAAAAATATCTACCGCATGCGCTCCTCAGGAGCGTGTCGGGAGAAATTATCGGTTCACGTGCCCGTCGGCCTGGATATAGTACCGGGCAGCGCCTCGCGTGCGCTCGCGGGCGTGAACATGCGAGCGGTGGGCGCTGCATCAAGATTTACCAAGAATATGGTGATGGAGAGCGCACATACAAAACACACACGTTCTCTTTTTTTCACACGCAGCTACAGTACCTGCATAATCAAAGATCCCGCTTTTTTATGACGACGACGAACCCGGATGTTTATAAGACCAAGTACTAATATTAATACGTACTGTGCTGCTGATATACACGTACGTACGTACGCACGTATGATACAGTAGTACCAGCACCACAGCAGAAACAGACCTGTGTACCATGGTTTCAGACGTGCGTGGTACACCAGTATGATACTATGACACTATTAATACTGGTGTTTGTTGTTTCTGTTCGTATGCGAGAGGTGGACACACTCCAACTTTCCCAATAAAAGTACGTTGATGGTCGAGAACTTGCATTTTTTCGAAAAAAGTGGTTCCGAATTCATTACCGGTGCGAGCCTATGCGCATACTCGTACTCGTATTGCATTTATAGTTTTCCCGTGGGCTACATGCAAGATCCAATATTGATTATGTTTTTATGCTCGATGCTGGATTTTACGAACTACTTACCGCTGATACACGTACGGATTTTAATAGCTTACTGCTGATATACACGTGCGTACGTACGTATCAGAATACCTCAGTACCACACGGTGATATTTACAAGGAATAAGAAATTCGGGAGCCGTTGTATTGAAGTTAGTATAAAACGCATCCTCTCCTCTCATGTAAATAAAAACCTAGCCTCCGTTTGTGAGTGTTTCTCATTAGGTGTCCTGTACTACTGCTGTACACCCCTTGGCAGTACGGAGTCGCTTTGTTCGCCCTAAGCTTAGCTATTGATCTATCTCAGTAGACTACTCCTCGCCGTTACGGGCATTGCGCGTAGCCGCAGGCGGGCATCAGCCCGCCGCGGCGAAGCCCTCCTTGTACAGTATATATATACCTGGTATGCAATTTATCTCTGTTACTGACCTCGTTTGAGGGCATGGAGCTCCCACGCAAAGATGCAGCGTCCAGCGAATTATTACCTGCGATGGTGAACCCATCAAGCCAACGGAAAGTGCGTGGAGCGTGGTGGAAGGGGCGGGGTCAATACAAAGTGCTACGGCAGGCTACGACAGAGAGGGACAAAAGCCGATACCACAGTATGTGTGCATGCTATGCGCCAGGCACGTGCGTTGCGGCTATTCGTAGTTGATGCCGACACAACGCCTGATTGCCGCTCGTCAGGCATGGTTTGAGACCTCCTCGCGAGCCGCCCGCCGCCGTAAACAGCCGAACAAAATCTTGCAACCATTATAACACGAGACACCGTACAGTAATTACGCCGAAATCGGCACAGCATGTTTTCCGATCTGTTGGGTAGAAGGATGCTCTCATTATCTACATACGAATTATATAGTTATACCTGTTATATGTCCTACGACTACCATCATGAGTGCCTGCATGTACAGTGGACGTTCAGTAGCCCGGCCTGTCTCCTTACACCAGAAGAGTAGTATCGAATGCTGTACCGTCATTGCGCCATTCGTTCCGGCCAAACGCGGCTATCGGTACTGCCGATCGCATTTGGCGTACAGCTCGGCATGGCTCACGTTTGGCTCGCTGCTCCTCCTCTTCTTCGCGCCTTTGCTTGTCGAACGGGTTGAGCTTGGCCAGCCATTCCAATGGGTTTCCGCCTCCACCCTAACCAAGCCCACACGGGAAAAAGCAGGCAAGAAAATGAATGACCCATCAAAGTGTTTTTCAGGGCGGGGAAATACATTCGAGAGGTCGCTTGCGGAGTTTTCCCCTCAAGAAAAATGCACCCCTTGTTTTTGGGTAAAACTACTTGGGATTAGTGTGGCATAATTTTTGCAGTTCGAAAAGGGTTGAGAAACTACAAGGTACTTTTGTAGCACTACAGTAGATCAAGTCCTCACAAAAAGGGAGTAGCCGTGCGGTATCACTCATTTGACAGCCGAGGCGACAGCCAACCAGAGCCAGACTTGGCGCCGAAGAGCACAAAAGGGTAATGAAACAAAGGTCCGTCGCATTCCCGTCGAAAAAAAAGGTCCACCAAACCGCAAACCACCAAAACGCCGCACCAAGGGCATCCGGTACCTGGTGTTTATTATTTATGTCACGTCGAAAATGCAAAAAAAACATCAACATTGTAGCCCGAAAAGTGCCATGTCGGTTTTCACCTGTGCGTCCCTTGAAGGCGATGACGCTAGTCTAGCAGCCGCCGCCAAGCCTCCCGGGCTACCGCCAGGCTGTCCTGGCCCTTCGCGGGTAAAGCTGATGAGCACAGGTCGTGGGAGCTTGGGCAACACCTCCATCACCTCGTCGTAGGTGCCGTACCTAAATTAACGCACAGGAACCGGAAAATGACGGGGAAAGCGTAGCACGAGCATGACCCAAAATTCCTCCAGCGCCGGCGTTCCGGGCGTCGTTTTTACCTATATACTGCAAACACATCTCCACACAAAGTCCGAGTAGTTTGTCCCCAAACATGTACTGGAATATATCAGACCAGGTAGGTGCAGCTCTAAAGGGGTCAAAAAGTACGAAGTAATCAGGACGGAACCCCCAATTCACAGCGACGCAGCGCGCTGCCCCTCACCGCCGCTTATTGATGCCAGACACGGTGTCACCGAGCTGCACCCCGAGCGTTTGCGCCGTGCTTCCCGGATGCACCCTGCAGACAACGCCCTTTCCTTTCCGGCGGCCAGTCTCTTCTCGAAAGAGCGTGAATCCCAATCGCCCTTCTCCGAACGTCACCTGGCCATAGCAGGAACCGGAACGCACACAAGACGTACGACATGGCGAACAAATGCACTAAAAATACGACCAGGTACAGTAAATGCACTATACTTATATGAATACGAGCAGTCGGTGACGGGAAGGCAGTGCTTGTGGGGTCGCACCGTATGGCGTTGCACGCCTTGCAATACTGGAACGCCCATAAATCGACGAGGTTGTTGACCAACCTATCAAGTGCCGGATGAGTTACCACGCAACGCGTGAGTCATGGTGAGCAAGCGCCCCGGGAGCTATAATAGGAGGCATCCAAATCAAGTTTATCGCAGCAGTATCGGCTTCAGTTTTATCACAGGCTGTAAATGCATACTTCGTATATGAAGTATGCACGATAAGGAGGGTATTCGCTGAGAACCACTCTGGACCGAAATGTAAGGACCACTAAGTATTCGTGTTAATGTGTAAACGTTCCTTATTTTTTCGTCCAGTGTGGTACAGCTTTTCGTTTGAACTGCGTACGACTACACGGGGTATACGCGTGGACCGACGAAGCATGCGGTTCGTCGAAAACGAGTGAGTGACACAAAGTACGCCTTCGAAAAAAGAGGAAAACCAATGGACCAATCAATGACGTGACCCCGCCCTCATGAAATTTCAATTCGACGAAAACGACCTCTCACCTCGAAATCTCGCGCCCCGTTGGCATCTTCCTGCTGCATTCTCCGCGGTTGCCTACCGCGTTCGTGGGACGCCTGCCCGCTCTCCTCGTGCGCATTATTCCACCCGACACTGGCACCCACCGCGCCAACCCCAGCCTTCGCATCCTTTATCAAGGTCTTCGCTCCGTCCCTGGAGTCAAAACGGTGCGAGGACTCCGTTAGCTACTGGTTATCGTACGTAGGGATGCCCAAGTAGTTAGTGTCCTCGGCAACATGCAAACGTGCAATAAGGAAAATTCGGGGCCCAAGCCTGCAGCCAGCGTCGACGAAGGATTGGTCCCCTTTCGCAGGCAGGACCTACCAATATGTCAGATTTATTATCCGTCTATTTCATACTTAAGGTACGTAGTGTTTCTTGTCGCTAGGAATTCGCGCAGGGAGGATATTTGTAACTGTCATCAATTTGTGTGCGTTCGTTGAAACTTCGGAGAATCGCATACAGATCAATCCATCTCTATTGGCGGTCGTAGAACTCGGCTTCAGTCAGCTCGAACGGGGTTCCTGTGTTTTTGGGCGCGGTGAAGAAATTAGAAACTCCATCGAAATCAAATGTTGTGACTACCGGAGTGGGGTACTTTTCTCGCGTGAAAAAAGAGGAGCGTCACCAACCTAGCCGTGTTGAAAAAATCTCCCGCAGAATCTCTGAGCTTGTCGCCTCCCCGAGCCCCCTGCCCCGGACCTCCGCTCCTGTCTTCGAGAGGGGCTAGGCCCTTAGCCCTGCTTCCCTGCGCCCGCGCTAGCAGCAGGTCTTCGTTGAAGTAATTGCCGTGGTCATCGAACTTCCCTCCCGGCCCACCGCCAAACAATAGAGGATCGGCCGCCGGTGCAGCATGCAGAGGGTGTGCCATCTCACCAGAAACGCTAGGCGAGCTAGGTGATGCCAGGGCTTCCTGTCGCCGCCACGCAAGGTCTTGGTGCGCCGCAGGCGCGTCGGTGGGACGAGGGGCCGCCGAGCGCGAGGGGGTCGGCGTGCGGACAGGGGCGGGGGGTTCGCGCGCTTCGCCCAAGAGGAGAGAGGTCCGACGGCGCACTTCTCCCAAGTCCATGCCCCTCGTTGGCTTCGCCTTTCTCCTCGAGCGGTCCTGTACAGAAAACGGGGGAGACACGTGTTACACTGGGTGGTCTGTCTAGCGCGAGTTCAACAAAATCTTCGTGAACCGTGTACCCAAGGAGATACGTTTACTTCAGGAACACGAAGCACCTGCTCAAATGTTAACGTTGTCTACATTTGGACTCGAGACTGGAAGCGGTTTGAACGCACTGCATGCAAGCAGCCACAGCACGAGGGCGAGAGTCTCGCTCGAAGTTGACCACAACCAAAACATTCGATGTAAGATCCCAGGAATATACGAAGCAAGAGCACATAGCGTCGCTTGCCTGAGACTGTGCGCCACACGCGTCTTGTGGCGGGGCCGAAAAAGGAAGCGGGCTCGGCGGCTGAAAAGCAGCGGGAACCGAACGAAAGAACCAACATAAATAACGGGCAGTAATGGCATGAGTACAAGACACAGCAGGGCGCCAGCTAGAGTGAGCAAAGAGACAGGAAGCGCTATATAACTTCGTGCATACACTGATTATGGGGCATCCCTTATTGGAAAAATCGTTGTGGCGATCCTGGTCCTATCACCCAGGGGGGCCGCCGACCAACCAGTACATCATCCTTCGTGAGGCCATACACAACCCATAGCACGCGCGATCGAAGTATCGTATATATATGTACGCAGCTTACAAAGACGAGTTTCGACGAAACTCTCAATTTCACAGCTGATGATTACTAAACCCGTTATTTCTACCCAACTACATCAGTACACCCAGTGTCTTGCCCTGATTCCTAATCCTAGAGAGATACAAATTATGTGGTCAGACTATGAAACAGAGAAAATGTCTTGTAATGATATACATTAAAATAACCTGTTCTAAACGACGAGCATACTCTGCGCCGGACTGTGGGCAATATACGCACCACACGTTGCGGCGGAGTTCCGGTTGAAACCGACGCAATAACACCTCCCTCCTGCTGGGTTTCCCCATCGTGGACATCAGCATCGGCTTCCTCTGGACCGATGTCATCGTCAAACAAGCTGCCACGCGGATGAGGGTCCGTGCCCGCACCCATGGCCCCGCGCAGGTCTCCCTGTTTTGAAGGCGTTTTTTGCCTGGGGGGCTCACTCGCGGCGAAAGGGTCTTCCGTTGGAAGAGGGGCGATCGGAAAGGCCAAGAGGGGGGGGGGGGTCGAGGTAAGGGAGGCAAAGAATGGCGATGTTACTCTCGCGATTAAGGGAACAAAACGAGGAGGCGCACAAAACCGGCACTAGGAGCACTCATATCAATACATACGTTTATCCTTTGGGGTTCGGAAGCTTTCCTCGGCATATCTTCGTACCTGATAGACACTCTCAGCCTTGAATTGCCGAAGCAAAAGTCACTTGCTTTCCCGACGTTCTTGGCTTTCTTTGCTTTCTCCTTTTTTCGTTACTTGCTTCCTGTTTCCTACCAGTTTACTTTGTCGGCGAGATCATGTTTCCCTTTTTTTCCGGTTTCGGGTTCGTGCGTGTACCCAGTGAGCACGACAGCGCGTGCGAGCCCGGCACTATCGCGGGTATGTGAGAGCGCTGGCCAGAAGAGGGGGGGCCAGAAGGAGCGTGGCCGCTTTTTCGTGGCTAGGCGTGGCGTGTCCATCGAAACACGAGGGGAGCATGAAGGTCCTTGCTGTTGCTACTGCTGCTGCAATGAATCCAGTATGTATGTCCGAAATTAGAAGGGTCCTTTTGTCTGTAATAAAAAAACATTCAAGCCAAGTTCAAGCGGTGCTTTATTTATCGAACAAATATTATTTACAGAGGCATCATCATCCTCGAGCGGGCGAACGAGGGCCACTGTGAGCACCGGGCTTCACGCGAGTGGGGCCACGGGGCTCACTGGGGCAGAGAGGCTGTAGAGAGAGCTCGACCCGGACCGAATCGATGGCGAGGTGATCGCGGGTGGGCAGGGAGCGTTTTGTTAGAGTACGAGTACGTATGTACGTCTTTCTCAGTTTTGTGGATGTTTGTACCACTTGGTTGACGCCCGTGCTGTGCTGTGCATTCTCTTTCATACTCTCTCTATACATACAAATATCGAAGGTACTACTACTTACTGCTGTTGTTGTACTACCACACAGTCACGAAAAAGGCACAAATGACATCCCCAGCAGGCAGCACAACGCCGTCCTCCGAGCCATGTTGCTGTGCTTTCTCTTCCTTTCGAACATACAGTTTTGTTGTCCTCGAGTATGGAGCTCGACTGTATCTATCTACTGCTGTATGCATTTGCAGGTTGCCTGTACGTTTGTTTGTTCTTAGGTTTGTGTTTTTTTCTTTGTTTGTGGTGTACAACTGCTGTCGCCGTACAGGTATGATAGTTGCTTTGCCACATACATGCCGCAGCAAGAGACGGGTACTGTACGTTCAGTTGCGTACAGCCGTAAGTATTTCGCTGCATTGCACCATGAATCTCTTTGGCCTTTTCAAGTCGGTCTTTAAGCATCGAGAACCTCTTCTGCCCCTTTCCTTGCGCGAGCGTAGCGGGCGGCGTCAGCCGCCCTCGGAGCGAAGTTTTGCTTTCTTAGCGATCATTTTTCGTGTGTTGGAAGATAAATATTCACCACTATCGTCCTGTATTTGCCGTCATACATATGGAGCATCAAGTCGCCAGTTGCAGCTAAAATAATGTATGCCCCTCGTTTACCCTTTTCACATTTGGTTATATTCTTCCTTCCGCGAGCGACTCGGGCGGCGTTAGCCGCCCGCGCAGCGAGGCCCTTGTACGTACATACCAAGAGGGACATATCAGATCAAATGTGCCACTGTATATACACGGTATTTCGTGTGTTCAGCCCAATCCCTTCAAAGCTGACCTGCCACCGACATCTTGCTGGCCGAAACGCGCACAAACACGGTACTACTATAGACTGTACTCGCGTGGGCAAACGATGCGATCGTACGCAACAGCAATCATGTTTACGACAGAGTATGTTTCGTTGAGAGAAAAGGGTATGATGGCTGACTAGGTTGCAAAACCATTCGAACACAAAATATGTACGAGTACTGCTGTAGCTATTCACAAGAGCTCTGCTCACTGCTTTGCAGTGTAGTATCTCTGTGTCGTGGTTTAGTGGCCACGTAACTTGTATCTCTCTAGGATAAATAATCGGCACGGACACTGGGTGTGCTGGATGTCGACGGGTAGAAAGAACGGCTTAATGTGAAGAACACGCACACGCAGGTGTGCCCCGGGCCGGGACCAGAGAACTGCCAGGTACTTTGGCATATAGATTAATTGCCATAGGCTCACCGTAGAGATCCTCCCGCATAAGCGAGGAACCCGGACCAGAAGCGCTCGAGTTTAGAAGGGTGATCTTGCTCTCCTCGGGGGGGACCGCCAAAGATGCCCTGTGTAGCTCGTCTATCGATGCGTTTGGCCATAACGACTGCTTGCCGACAACGTTTCCAACTATTGCCGACTTCGGATTTGTTCGGGGCTGATTGGGAGTGCGAGACGCCAAGGCTGTCGAGCTCTCCACGCTTGCAAGTGAGGCTGATGGCTCTGGTGGTACGACGTCCGCCGTGTTGCTCTCGAAGTCCTCCAGAAACGAGCTCATCTGGTTGAGGAACTGGTCTCTCTTCAGGCGACTCTCCTGAAAAAAGACCAAAGGCAAGGAAGAATCGGTCGGCGGTCAGGCGTACGGAAGGACAACGTCTTCCACGTAGATAAATGTTTGTGGCATGTATACACGGAATGAGAGTCTCCCGGAGACCGACCATGCCTGCTTATTGCTTATGCCTTCGATTGTAACGACAAACCAATGTATATAGCAAACACCCAGCGAGAAAGGTGGCGGTGCAAATACACTACTCCTACGCAACAATGAGTGTTGAATCCCCGAACCTCTATCGCCACGTTGGGTGCTACCGGCCCAACTTTACGGCCGCACACCCCCCGGAGAAACGGTCATCCCCCGGTACCGAACGCCGACCGTAACCTGTGTCTTTGGTCGGCATAGTCAGGTACGCATCGTTATTCGCATACTGCGTACACTGCTGTACCTGCGCTTTCCTCTTTTTCGCCGCCAGAGATCCTTCGCTTGTCGCAAGGGGGTCCAAACCCCAACCGGCGCCATCCTCAACTGGCGACGGTGCTTTCCGTCCCGAGGACGTCCGCTGCGGGTCGGCGCTGCCAAGTGACGCAACGCAGACAGCAGAGGGAAAGCATGCGTACATCAGAACCGAGGACTGCCACAGCACCGTGCAACACGCAAGGTAACACTTACCAGGTAAGATAACACCCCCCCCTCAGTTCATACGAGTTTGCAAGCTGGCGTTTTCGACCACGGCGAGGAGAGAGTGCAAACGCCAAGCGACGCGTCTATATGTGTGGACGCGTGGTACGGTAGAGGTAGCACTTTTGGGCTGAAACCTTTTCTGAACGACGTGACTCTCCTCAACCCAAAACCGTCGGAATTTCATTCTTGTGTTGCAATATTTTTCGTAAGCTCAGGCCATGGGACCTTACTTAGGCCATGGGATTGTGCATCGGGTATATAGCCCTATTGTTTTCCTCCAAAAGCAGTTTTAAGGTGAAGTATAGAGCTCCTAAAGTGACCTTAACCACCCTCAGAAAAAAACACGGTGATGAACCTCTACCGTACCATGCGTCTGTGGGAAAATCTCGAAAGCCTGCGACAGCCACGATTTTGTTCGTTGTGTATGCCCGTCTTGTTTCGGAGAAAATCGGCTCGGAAAATCATCCTAGGGAGGGGGGGGGGGCTTGCACTCATCTCGTGCATGGCCGTAGTTGAATGTCCATAGACCCTTGCATCCCTACTGGTTCTGGGCGCGGGGAGAGGTTTATCTTGCGTGTTGTACGGTATCATAGCACACCGGTGTTCAAACGTCATGGTGCGAGATTATTTACGTATTATAGCTTTGATGCCTTGACAAGCCTGTGCGCCTCCATACTGCTGCGTCGATTCAGCCTTGCCTTGTTGCGGAGTTTACTATTGCTGTAGTTCCACAACAAAACCTGAGACGGCGAGACACCTGTTCATCCACTAGAGGGAGTTCGTTCGACTGCTACGAGTATCGTATCATGTCAAAATGGGGCACACAAAAGTAACCTGCTTCAACAGAAAATTGAAAATGAATCCTTGGTTGCTACCGCAATAACCCTCCTAGTTTAATTCCAAGTATTACGGGGGATCAGAGTAAATAGGACCGACTATTGTTGGTAAAAATAGGTATATACAAGGGCTCCGCATGGGTGCCGGCATTCGCCGGCACCCATGCTTCGGATAGGGCAATTCCCCTGGCACATCAGTTATTTCGTACCATCCTTAATATTTACGACAATGTGATGGCGCTCGGTCGTGTTTCGATATCTGACGTGCAGAATCAAGGTAATACCAAGTGTCGCAGGAAGAAGGGAATGCTGCGTGTTGAAAAAAACAGTTCGCAACCTCATTTCTCAGTCTCAACAGTAGTCACCGAAATGTGATCAGTCGCTTTCGGTGTTCCGTGGATAGTCTCAGTTTTCATTATAGTTTGTGATATTTACGACAACAATGTGATGGCGATCGCTCGTGTTTTGATATTTGACACATACTACGTACAGAGTCAAGGCAATGCCAAGTGTCGCAGGAAGAAGGAAACGCTAACTGTGTTGATACTCAGTTCGCAACTTCATTTCTCAGTTTCTGTCAGAAATGCACCAGTCGCGGTCCCGGTGTCGGGCTCAGTTTCGGTCGTGCGGCGAAAACACTTCGTGCCAAGCAAGCGGTTGCGCGTGGATATAGTCGAGATATTTCAAAGCTGGCGGCAACGGGGAGGGGGTCTCAATCCTTCTCTGACTCTCGTGTCGGAGCAGACTACTCGTATCTACAGCACTATACACTACAACCACAGTAGTACTGCTGTACAGCAGTACGTACTACTGCAGCAGCAGCAGTGCTACAGACCAGCTGCTCGCTACATCGTACGTACAAAACAGCAGTACTTTGTACCTGGTACAACGCTGTTGTTTTACGTACAAACTCATACTTCTACCCTGAAAAGAAGGGAGCTACAGCATCAGTACCAAGGCAGTATGAATCCACCCGAGAAAAAATCGGCTAAACTTTTTGTTGTCGTATTATTGTACTACTACTGTTCTACGGTAGTACTGACTGTACAAAGACTGCCGTGCTTGCTGCTGTAGTATCGTACTCGTATCCCGACGAAGCAAGGACGAAGGGGTGGAAAGGACTAAATAAAGCTCGCGCAGGGAGGTAGTTGGGAGTAGGTAGTCGCATTTGCGAGACCGAGCTATCGAAGCTCGCGACCGAAAAAAAAGCCCAAGATCCTGGAACAAATACAGGTAAAAAGTACGTACGTAGAACCTCGCTATGAGTACGAGTATCTCCAAGAAACAACCACAAAATGATCTTCTGCCTCGAAGAAACAACCTCGACGCCCCGCAAATAGCCTTCCTGCCTCGAAGAAAAAGTGTCGATGTCCCGCCGTCTCGAAAGAGCCGACGGATTGAAGGCCGCCGCGCTCGGCGGCGACGCGCGACCTCGAGAGAGCGCGAGCGGGAACAGGCCCGTCGGAGGCCGGAGAAGGCGACCCGCGAGAGAACGGACGAGAAAGCGCGGGCGAGGCGCCGAGAGCTGACGCGTTTCCATTTCGGTCTGAAGCCCAGACGATAGGAGGGACTTCGGCCATTTCCAAAATCACGAGAGGCATCGATGCTCATTTAATTTATATAATATAGGTTTTTGTGTGTATCGTAGGTCCTATTTACTATGGTCCTCCCGTAATAGTGTTCCCCCAAAATAGTGGGTGCAGTCGGAAAGGGGTCACTAGGAGACCTTTGGAACGGGCTTACAAGAAGACCTTCGGAAAGGGGTTTCAAGGAGGCCGTGCTGTAGTCTAAAGTTGATACTGTACGAACCAAATCTGCAACACTATACCTGGTGCCTGTTACGCCGTAGGACTCAGTAGAGTTCCACCACTTATTCGAGAAAGTGGTTGATACACGCTGCTGTGTACTGTGTATTAGAGTGGGTACCCCGACTTAGGAAAGGGTACCCTATATAAGAGAATAGTACAGTCAAGAGAGGCCAAATCGGCTGGACCCGCCTACACTAAACCTACGTATATATTTCCCACTACCAGGTACTGCTGTGGATAAGAGAAGGCTATTAATATTAATACTTCGTATAGTTGAGAGAGTTGTTTTCGGCCTGTACCACCTCTCTTAGATAGGGGTACCCACGTACCACGTACCCACTGTAAAATGACAAAATGACACACACACTCGTAACCAATGGTTGATTGGGTCTGATTGGCTTAGGAATACGTATTATACATAGGTAGTACATAGGGTTAGCGGTTAGCGTTAGGGTTATATTTACAGCAGTATAATATTTAGTAGTGAACCTCACTCAACCATTTTCCCGAATACCAGGTATTAATATTAATAGTATGCATGTGGTAATAATCTACCCTCGTACATATTTTACATGAATTATAGCAGGACTTAAGTCGTCTGTAAATGCCCTATATACGGCGGTAGTGCTGTTGACATATATACTACCTGGTACTGCAGATCACCTGATGTTTGTTACGGCAGGCTTCTCCGGTGGAGAGCTGCTTGCTGCCGCAGACGTTTGCCCTAGAGCGCGAGAAAAGGACAAGTCTAGCAGATCTGCGAATGGGTCCGCCGGGGCCAGGGGATCTGCTCCACCAAGAGGATCCGGCTGCCGTGCGCCCATCTGCTTCGGGATCAAGTGTTCAGATGTTCATATCATACGTACAGAGGGGTCACACAGCAGCGGAGTTTGGTTTGTAAGTCGACGAGAGCTTTGCTGATGTTGCAGCAGTATCGGCGAAGAGCTTGGAGCTTGATGCAGCACAGATATCATACCTGTGATACTACGACGCAGTTGCTCTTCGTACGTACGTATTGTTACCGTGTATTTTTACAGCACTCGTATATATTTTTACGAACATTATTGTACAGGCATACCGCATACCAGGTAAATCATTCAGTACTAGACGAAGTATGATGGTAGATCTTCCTAAGGTAGCTATTTAGGCACTCTGTTTGGCTTCGTTAAGGGTATGTTTTACGCGGCTCAATCAACTTGGAGTCTTTCCCAGCCACAGCATCCCGAGTCACCCTAGAGTCTTTCCAAGCTCAGCATCCACGCCGGCCGAGTCAACCTACTGTAGAGTCTTACCAAGCACAGCATCCCAGCACTGACCACTGGCATAGGGTTCGGGTTAGGGTTAGGGTTAGGGTTCGGGTCGGAGGGTCGGCTTCGGGCGCCAAGCACAAAACCCCACGTAGTAAAGATCTACTATCAAGGTTCGTCCACCCCTCAATTCATTTAGGGCTGAGCGCTAACGTTGTACTAGCAGTAGCTATGTACTGATTGAGCATGCCACATGTGCTGCTATGGGCTATGACCCTCCAAAAAGGGTCATAGCCCATATAGTATGCTGCAGTAGATTCGCCCTTGCGTACGATAAAAAAAAAAGCCAAACTATACTATGGAAACCCATGAAAGGCGTCGACAAGTTATCGTATACGTCTATATACGTCGTACTGACTGCTGACGAAGTCAGTAGAATATCTACTGCTTGAGGCTGCCAATGCCCAGCGCTACGAGTACGAGTAGTATAATGTATACTGGTATCATTCAAACGGCAACAATATCATACCCGTTATGTCCATATCATACCCATATTCGTACAGTCAGCAAGCACTGCTGCTACTCTGTGTACTGACTGCTGCTACGACAGCTGTGCTGTTGCTGCTGCTGCTGTAGTGCCGGTACGACACAGCAGTAGCATGCATACCAGGTACTACTTCTAGCGCGATCAGCGGCGACTCATCAGTAGTATATACGAGGCCAGGAAACAAGGCATTTACTGATGTACACTACGTAGCTATGCCGTACATACTGCTGTAGATCATAGGATGCCGCCGCCAAGGAAGTTCCGTGCGTGGCAAGTTCAACCAGACACAGAACCCAGCAAGAGAAACAGATGACTGAACGCTGGACTACTGGCTGATGAGAGGGGAAAACATTAGTTTGGAATTCAGCGTAAAATTGGGTGAGCGGCCCGACTTATGGGTGGGCGAGGGCTGTGCCGCTGTCTTAAGCCACAGGCGAGGCAACTCGTGTACTACTGATGCTGCACCCCACTGCAGACGAACGTGCCGGTCAGTCACACGCGTACAGCAGCAGTAAACCTACTATGATACCTGGTACATACTGAAAGACGCTGCTGCTGCTGTGAGGCTTGTTGGGCGCAATGGCGGAGGTGTATATTGTCTCCGCACTTCATGATGTTTACGACCGTTCCAGCTGGAACAAGACTATCCTTACAGCCCCCTGCCACCCTAGTCTTCCTGGTGATCCTAGCCTCGCGAAAAACACACGATATTAGCTACATTTCGCAACCCCCCCCCGTGGTATTTCAGCGGGAGCGTACAGCATACCCAGCAGCTTGTCGTGCCTCGAGTATATATATCACGCCGCTCCCAAAAGGAAACATTTCCACATTCCAGTGCAAAACCTACCTGTGGTACTATAAAAAATAGAGGAAGCAAAAGTTGAAGACTGCGACTACCGGTATATAGCAGTACCTTACCTGTGCATCGTCAGCACCACCGTTCCCCTGTTTTGGGCTTCGAGCCTGCTCCATTACCACCAGCTGTCGGACCGGTACCCGTGTTTGTTCAGCACCCGGTGCTTGGTAGAGACAACGAGAAGAACGACCCTCCCTTGCTGTGTGCAAGTACCACAAGGTACCAGGGGTACCAGAGGTACAACTCAACTCTGGGCAAACAATGGAAGAACACTACCCCCCCCCCTTGTGTTTTTTTTTTTTTTGACAAATAATATTTGAAAATTGGAATTTTGAAAATGCTGAAGCTTCTTGAAATGCATCAAAATAATGTCGAAAGATAAAAAAGCATTTCAAGAGAGGACGAAGAGAGGAGAGAGATGTATCATACAAACGACGCCGTTACTTACTTGATACCTGGTATGCTTTTACGAGAACATACCATCCAGGTATTCACAAATCGGACATGGAACAGGTCATCACGATCTATAGACTAAAGACCACACCTACTACATACAGCAGTAGATCCTACATTTATTTGCAGTTCGTTGTTATGAAGACAGATATAGATAGATACAAAAAAAAGAGCCATATCATCCAGGTCCCACCCCCCCGAATACCAGATACCACTTGGATACCAGGGTATGTGCGCATGATACTCGTACATCAAAACGGTAACTAACCTGGTATATGTATGATACATCTGCCCCGAAAGATCTACAACAGAACAGAGCAGTAAGGCCATATTACATGTAATAGTAGATCACGCGATCTGAATCATCTGTCCGATGTGTGCAGGCTTGACACTGCGATTTGATCTGACCTCATTTATTTGTTTGATTTGATTTCATGAGATAAAAATAATAGTGTTTCATTTTGTTGATTTCGTTTCTCGTTTAAGGCCTTCTCTGTGACCACGGACACACGATTTTGGACATTACTACAGTAACTACTGGTAACTACGTAACTACTACTGTGGTATTAAATAGTGAACAACAACAACACCGATCGAAGCATCACAGCAGTCTTCTTCATGTCTGTCGTATACCTGGTATAGCTTTGCGTCATAATTCAACCCGGGGCTTGACGTGATTGCGCTCACGAAAATTCTTGTTTGTGTACTATTGTTTGTGTTCTTTCATGTGGATGATGGGGGGGTTGGGGGGCATTCGTGGGACTGCTGTACATGAAGGAGCTAGAGAGTCGTCCGGTAAAACCGAGGGAATCATATATCCCTGAGAGGAAGTGTGGCGGCGGCAAAGGTCGGTTCGGCGCCCGTCCTGTTCACGCGCCCAGTCGTTGTGCGAGTATACCTCTCGATAGATTCGAACACAATTCGATTTCTTCCTATTAATACTATTAATAGATATATCCTTATGGAAACCCCGGGGAGAGCGGCTGGACTCTCCTGGCGCCTGAAGGTGCATCGGGAGGGAGCACGCCGAGCAAGGGCGAAAACATGTTTGGCCTGCTGGATCGGTACAGCACAAATAGGGCCGATGGAGCCCGTAGACGAATCATCGGAAGGTGAAAAGTGGTCAACGGCTGTCGCAGTTTCCTCGCAGGGGGGGCTGGGCCGGGCGGGGGGGCAGGGCCGGCGGGGGGGGGGGGGGGGGGGGGGGGGGGATGAGATTCGAGTGATTAAAACCATAACCCATGGCAGTCTGTGGGTTGCAAGCGCCGGCGGCGCGGCGAGTCCGAGTCGAAACGAGTTAACGGGGAAAGGTACGGCAGGGGTGTCTGAGGCAGCAGAGTGCAGGCATCAGAGGGGGGGGGGCGCGGGGACAACTGGAAGATGAGCACGGTTGGTCCCGGCAACACCCGAGGCTGAACGAAACACAACAACAGGGGCGCCCGAGGACCAAAGTCTGCTGCACGCCCGACTGGGAGTCTCTGGGGACAAAGAGGGCAGGAAGGGGTATCATCGACGCGGGTATGCCCGAGCAAGCGACGGTAGGGGGCAGAGAGAGGAGGAAGGATGGTTCCCAGGATAGCTTTGGCCCGGACGGTGGTTGATGGTTCAGAGGCCGATGCCGAACTCAATAAGTTCGGTGCATTGTCATTCTTTGAAGTACAATGTAGTGGAGGGAAAGTCTAGGAAGAAACAGCGTTAATTAGTGTTCCTTGCGGCAAGGCGGCGTACTCATTTATTGCTTGCCATAAGTTATTTGAACATTGACCACGCATGCATGGGCACACCTTTCCTGTTTCGCCTTTTGTGGACACCATCTATTTCCTAGGATAGCGATCGCTTTTTTGCTAGTATCTAGTGTACTACACTTATCCATACCACGTTCATCTATGTCCTCATCTCCTCCAACGCATCCGGTTCCTCCTTGTACATTTTTATTTGATCATACAATGTGAGTTCTGCTCTCTTTTGCTTTGCCACAAGGGCACATCTGGGCGTCTTCTTCCTCCTCCTCCCGACTGGTGGTGTCATACTACTCGTACCACTTTCTTCTTTCTGGCAGGTCCAGGTCCCCTACACGAAAAAGAGGGGGGGAAGGGCATCCACCCGCACGTGTATTGTTGTTTTGAGATTGCTTACTAAATTATTTGCGTCGCAGTGAATACGGGATGGGCGCAACAGTCGGGACCGCAAGCAGGGACAGGAGAAAAAAATCTCGACACTCGGATTCGAACCAAGGACCAACAGATAACCACGGTGACCACTACAGTCTGTCGCTCTACCGGGCTGAGCTATGTCGAGATGAAAGACCATCGAAATTTTCCGCAAATCATTCCATGGTAAAAAAAAAAAAAAAATGTGTACTCGTGCCTGTGGTATTAATTAGAAAGTAGCGCAATTTCTTATTGAGTCCTCGACTTGTATGATAAGAAAATGTGTGACGTTTGGGGAGGTATAAGCGAAAGTATCTATACACGACGGGTAACAGTAGTGAATGATGAAGCTCGCGTATGGCATGCTGTCTGTACGTTGTTGGATGGTGGTACTACTGTAGACTACGCATATCTCAATCGATATAATGGAAGAAGAGGGACGATCGGACGGCGCGCGAGCACAGCATACTTAAAAAACACAAACAAACACCATATTATGTCATGCGGCACACATCTTGCATGCAACGCCTCGTGCGCGGTACGTATCTATATAGTCTAGCGGAATACCATATAATATTATATACTATTACTACTTGTATAATGTGGTGTCTTATCTTAATTTAGTTGAAAACAAAACAAAAAACACTATGTCCCTAAATATAAGGAACCGTTTTACATTAATGTTCAATCCAAACGAAAAATATATTTAGTGAATTCAGGGACAGCGTGGTACCGTATCACACGAATACTCTAGTCGAGATAACACACCCCCTCGTACGCATTTCCTATTAATAGTATTACCTTGGACCATAGTTAGTAGGACCTAATGTGACCACAGAACTGGTACCTTTTTAGGATGATGAATCGGCACGGACACTGGGTGTGCTGGATGTCGACGGGTAGAAACGAAGGTTTAATGTGAAGAACACACACACACACTGTGTAGACTAAAACCTATCTATTTTCCTTTTTTTACTATTACGGGGGATTATAGTAAATAGGACCTCCGATAGACACAAAAACCTATATATATCCCAATTTTTACTAACCATATTTGGTCCTATTAACTATGGCCCCCCGTAATAACAACATTTGGTTCTATTTACTAGTGTTTACTATGCCCCCCCCTAATAGGTGACTAACAGGGAGGGAAGAGCGAAAACGCCGACCGGTGCGTCTACTATTAATACTATAGTAACTGTAATACTTCGTGCTTGTCTGGCTTAGAGGCAGTCACGTCAGTCAAATGGATTTTCGCAGAGCAGTTTTGCGATTTATGAGGTGGAATTTTGCATGGCGCCCGGAACGCGTACTCGTATAACAAAAACGGGTCAAGCGGGAACCCAAAATGATAAAAGTCGATGAGGTAAAATTATTACCGTTTGAGTGAAATGCCCACCTAGAAATCGACCGAAATATACGTTTTAAAAAAACTTTTTTTTGTGGGTTCCAGCCTAAACGCGTAGATAAACGCGCTGCAAATCACGTGTCAAAGTTTCAGGTCAAAATTTGTAAAACTGCGTTGCGAAACACAGTGTTTGTGTCTTTCATCGTAGTATCTTAAATTTGTATGAGGACCGTATGTACGCAATATCTCTTGATCGAGCGCGAATTGAGCGGTGGTGATGGCATCGGTCGTTTCCCCTTGCCCTAAGGAACGCTCTCACCAAGTATCAGAACCAGCCGCTAAACGTATTTTTGTACTTTCGTACGATATATACTTTAGTATCGATATATGTTCGCACGTGATGGGATGGGAATCGATACGCGATGTTTCGACGAAAATAACTCGGATTCTAACAATCCCAACATGAGAAAACGCGCTACAGACTCAGGAACATCGCTGCCAAATAGGAGGTCCTAATACTGCCAAACGATTGCGCAAACTCCGATTAAGTGAATTTCAGTTTTACAGCCTGACCAGCTCGTATATATAGCAGGTATATGGTAACACCAGTTGATTTAGACGAGGGTGAAACGAGCACTGCAAACACGGCAGCGGCGAAGCAATCGCCAGAACATGTGTTGGCAGGAAAATCCAGCTGACGCCTCGGGGGGCGACGTGAGGGGAGGAACAGGCAACTACAGTAATTCCCCATACAGAGCAGAGAGGTTTTCAACCCTCATTAAGGGCCCGCGTTGGCCAAAATCGGGCTATCCGACGCTCAAGCTGGAGGGCACCAGCCGAACCAAAGGCGACACACATGTGGCAGAGGGTCCACCGAGAAGCATGCTTCACACGTAGAGGAGGAAGCAAGAAGGAGCACGGGGGGGGGGGGGGGGGTACTTAATTTGCATGCATGGCCGTAGTCGTGACAGACCCACATCGATCGCGTGGGGATGGAGCTTGGGTGCAACATGATATTTATAACAAGATAATAAGAGGACGTGTTGCGAAGGAAGGAGTAGTGAGAGGACAACAACATGAAGTAGATAGAGCTCAAGCCGGAAAATAGACTTTGTGCAGAGGGCTCTTCTTGTTCCCGTGGTTTGCTTCTTTCGGAGTGCTTATGAGTGACCAACGTTGAAGCTCATCATGCTGAGGATGGCAAGGACAATTATAACAATGCGTTTTTCGCCGGACGGGGTTAAACGTTTTCGGTCGCTACGATCGCCCCCCTTCTAATGGCAAGCGAGCGAGAAAACCGATGTTCCCGTTGGCACTGCCCTTGCCATATTCAATATTCCAGGGGGTACTTCTACGGGGAGAGGAATTCCTGTTGTCACTTCGAGGAGGAGAGAGGTTGTTGTCCCGTATCCGTTTTGCCATATATCACACTGGAACTTCCTTCGGCACGATAAAATGCACGTACGGACCGGTCGACCAATTTTCTCTGCTCGTCCTCGTTTATTTGGTCCATCAGAAAATGGCGCACAACGACACGATGCCTTCCACAGATCACAGATGTTTGCGCGCCCATTCGTCTCTTCGAGTCGTTGGTCATGCCACAAAGGAGCCATACTGTTCCAGGGTGGTTCGTCAACGTTACCGACGTACTGTAGCTACAGGTACCAATCGCGTCGATTGCGTATTCTTCGACTGTTACCGAAAGCCAGGGGAGGAAAGCCGGCGCGCCCCAAGCGTCGCAGGAGAGTGAGGTGGAAAATCGAGTATCGAGCAGGAAAGCCTCGACAAGCACGCCTGAGCAGAGAGCATACGGAAGCGCAGAGAAAATCTACCGGTTCTAACTCCGCGGCGACGGCCAACGGTATGAACTGGCACTAGTCGACGAGGTAGTAACCGGCCAGGGCCGGAGCACGCCTGCTTCGAACCAAAGCGACTGCAGCGAGTTGGTTGGTCGTGTGAAAGCGAAATATCGGTATCACCCGCATAGAGGAGACGTAATCCTCCAGCGGGGTCCGAAGAATGGGAAACCAACAATGCGGCTCCATGTTGCTCTGTGTGCGATAGCGTGATCTCTCCTGAGACTCGATTATCGCCCGGGGCAGGAGCCAGCGTACGGTAGGAGCGGTCGCCGAAACGCGTCGAGCTATCGCATCCGAGAAGCATGGCGTGTTCCATAGCCTCGGAAGGAACGACGTACATTTATATTACGAGAGATACTGTCGACCGAGTGTTGTGGAAGAACTGAACGCTTAACCAAGCTGCAGTATAACTCTGGAGGGGCGGGGATTTGCGAAAACCACCCCACGCCGTTAGCGGGGGTCGACATTCACCTACGGCAGAGGCCGATCTTACAGCTCTTGATGGAAATCTGTGGCGAGTCCGTATCAAACAGGGTGGCGCGGCCGAACTAGCCAGCGGCGCGGCCGCTGTGAATGTTGATACTGGTGGTAAAATGAACAGTCGTCCGTCGTCGCTACGCCAGTCTCGAGACAAGGTCGTTGCTCAGAAAGCGTGGACATGTGCTGGCCAGAGTGATGGGCTGCCGATGTCACAACAAGGACAACATCGCCACCGTGGTCTGGTGGAACATTCGGCAAGAAGTCGGGACAACCTGAGGAAGGGGTGGTCGCTAACTTGTCACTTCGGCTCGGTGGCTGCATGTGTGGAAGGCTCCACTTCGAAATTATATGATACCTGGTATCTGTGAAGGCTCGTAGGTGACCTGACGAGGAGACATGTGTTGATGGCACGCGGAGGGTGGCACGTGATCGCGGAAGATACGTCGCACGGTTTGCAAAGCCTTACCCAGAAACACCAAACCCGCACCCAAGGGCGGGTTGTACAGACGGGTCATTAACCCTGTACATAGCCGGTTCCCAGCATAAGATCGTAAGGGCCAGCCTCCACGAAATTTCTGGTCCCAGAATCCAGGAGATGCAATCGCACAACAGGAGTTTGGTTTGGCGCAGGAGCCGGCGAGCACGATATTTTTCCATTCGCGTTCCCGCACGGTGGCATCGAAAGTACGGACGTCTCGTCCATGTTTTTTTGTGAAGGCAAGGACCGTACACGCGTGATGTGTTATAGAGTGTGGTGATCGCGGAAGAGACGAGCAGCCGGCTTCATTTCCGCGGCAAATATTTCGCAAGAATACGATGGTGTCTTTGACCGTGAAACAGGGAACAAAGTGTTTTTACAAGAAACGATGTGGAGGGCGCCAAATGACCACAATGTCTCGCAATCTTGCAATACTCGTGAGTGGCGTTGAATGCGGCGGTGTCAACTGTCACGCGAGCAGGCATGGGGGGTGAATAATCCACACCCCCGGACAAGAAAATGGGCGTCCATCTCCCTCTGCGGGAAGACCGATCCCAGCCAGCTTTTAGCCCCTCCTCGCCGAAGTCCATTCTTCGGGGGGGGGGGCGTGATGCGCCTTCGCCTGAACCGACTATCCCTGCAATTCCCGGAGGACTACGGGAGCGGGAAAGGAAGTCCTGGCCGATTGTACGGAGGGAGTTGTTGGTGTATCACAAAAAATGGTGTTGCCAGCACTGCCTGGGTGGCGGGCGGGATCTTTTCTCTCAGATCACTTAGTTGTGACTCGTTCAGGGAACAGGGGGTACGATTTAACTTTAAAGGTCCAAGGGCATAGATAGCATATGTTGAACCCGCTCGCCACCGGCTCATTGACCGCCGGCAGGGCGTCGGGGGTTGACAAAAAAACACTCGCCCCGCGCTGGTCTGGAGGAATGTCGAATTTGACTAAACTCATGCCTTCTTCGTCGATACTGCGGAGAGGGCAGGTCTTGCGTGAGGATCCCGAGCGGAGAAATCCTAACTCGATAGTCCTGCTTTGCCATTCCCGCACCCCCGGGAAGTTCTCGCATCCTGGGAGTCATGCCTAGGAGTGGTGGAAGCCCTATAAAACGAGGTATTAGAAGACGCACACACATGCGCTACGGTCAGTGGTGTCTTCGCGGGGACCAGACGCGCCGAAGGAAACTATCCGGTGGACCGCAGCTTCGAGCACCGCCATTGCCATGTTGGAGATGAGGGTAACAGCCGGCGCTTTGCGCTGGTCTTAAAAGCTGTTCGACTATGTCGCAGCGGCCGCTCACTTGGCCGCAGCAAGCTGCTTCCCAAGGTCGTGGACATGGCGGCCCGCGATCTCCGTACTCCTGAAGTTGGAAGCGGTTACAGCCGTGACCGTGGCCACCCCGGCATGAACAAGAACGCCACCTGATTCCGGCATTGAACCTAGGGTGAAAAAAATGCGGCCGTCTTCGCAAAGACTAAGAGCACAATGTTCGTTGTTAGTGGGCGGCGAATAACCCACGTCCTTGGTACAGCCTTCTTCGCGGAGGACGAGAGGGCGATGCTCGTCGCTACTCAGCGGTGATGGGCCGACACATGCGTCAGGGACGTGGAAGTCGACCTAGAGAACTTGTTTCATTTCTCGATGGTGCTATCGGTGGAACGGGAAGCTCAAACGTACCGCCGTCGGTCGGTCAACTGGTACGAAATAGTCCCTACGGGGCACCTGTTTGGGCTCGTGTCTGCAAAATGCGTGGACGCGTAACACGTATATGGTGCGTGCCACGTGCTTGCGTGCCAGGATCAGAAAAGATCGCCAGTGATGCGCCGTTTCAAGGTCGGATGACACGGAAGAAAACTAGCCGGTGGACCGCCGCTTCGAGCGCCGTCATTGCCATGTTAGAGAAGAGGGTAACGGCCGGCGTTTTGCGCTGCTCTTAAAGCTGTTCGCCTATGTCGCACTGGCCGCTCACTTGACCGCAGCAAGTTGCTCCCCAGGGGCGTGGACGTGGCGGCCCACGATCTCCGTACTCTTTAAGTTGGAGGCGGTGGCAGCCGTGACCGTGGCCACCCCGGCATGAACACGAACCCGTCTTTTTTAACCTTGCACCGCACCGTGCCGACCGCTGCTACGGCCTTGCACGCTAGCTTTGTGTCGGTGACACCATTGAAGTAGCCCTGGAGAACGGTGGGGTCCATCCCTTCCCATCCCGACTGGGTTAAAGATGAGTTGTAAATAAAGTAGGTGGTAGAGCCGTCCGTGCTTCGGCTACTGCTGACACTTTTTGAGCTCAAGCATTTTGCCACTGACGGAGATCCTCAACCCTTGCATCAACCATTGCCTCAACCCTTGCAGTACGAGTCATTACAACTTTCAAAATACCCGATGTATTTTGCACCCGACGTGTAAGTGTACCGTATTATTTTCGTCGACCACCTAGCCCATATGAAGCTGAGCATCGGGCTTTTAGCTTACAGTTTTTCTCAAAGGCGGTTGTTGGGTGAGATTACGACGTACCTGGTACCTGGTAGGGTATACACAGCTCCTCAAGTGAGGGGCCTCAGAAAATCAAGAGTCTCAAACCCTACCGTAGCGTGGGCATGAAAGTTGTCTCAGCTCGGGCGGTCGCAGCCCCAGAGGGTGCGGGATCTTCACCCCCCCCCACCTCCAACGGCAACGAGCACGGCGTCTGCATTGCCCGCTCCAGCGAGCATGGCACGAGCTTTCTTGGTGCCCTCATGGTGCTTTCATCGGCTTCCACAGGGCTTTCATGGTGTAATCATGGGCTTTCATGCTGCTTTCATGGAGGTGTATGCGCTTTCATGGGTCTCTCGTGGTGCTTTCGTGCGCTTTAGCGTGCTTTCCTGGTGGTTTTTCATGGAGGTGTATGCACTTTCATGGTGCCTTGATGGTGCTTTCATGGTCCCCGATGGTGCTTCCGGGAAGGTTTAGGGGCTTCCATGGAGATTGAAGGGCTCTCATGGAGATTTAGGGGCTTTGATGGTTGTTTCATTGATCGCGCGGCGCGGAAGAAGATGGACGGATACGTACCGCACGCTCGATCGCAACCACCGTGAGAAGGTGTCCAACAACAATGTAGTACCTGGCAAGGAACCAGAAGGGAATGAGCAGAACCAATTAGACAGCACAAAACAATGACCGATTGAGCAAAAACCGGAACCCTAGCCGACACGGCAAACTACACCTAACATTCGTTTGTGACTGCTATTTTTATAGCTTGGTGGCATTATTGGCTACATTTAGCTATAAACGGATGTGGAGCATGATAGCTCATTTGAGATAGAATCAGGAATCGATTGCTATAAAGGGGTAATATTATGTTAAGAAGCGAGGCAGGACAAACCTAGGGCCCGACTCTTGCTATGTAGCTTCGCTGGCGACTTCTCAGAGCACGCATGGAAAGCTTGCGAGTGAGTAGTGGCTGGCCGTCGCGAAGGCCATCCACGTCGAAATGCTCGCTGCGCCATCAATGTGCGGACACTTTCTGGCGGTAGAGAAGCGTGATCTGCGACTGACAAGATGCAACAGCGCTTGGGGAAGCCGTGCGACTCGAACACTGTCAAGTTATGATACCCCCCAGAGGGTTAGTTGGACACACTACACTCCCTGCTGCACACAACCCTCGAAGCGGGACGACTATCATGTAAAAGTTCTCACCCTCGAACGCATTGCCGGAAAACGGTTGAGCGTGACAGTTGCCGTACGTCCGGCGTCGTTGCAGACACATGCCAAATTTCACGACGCTGTTGATCTTGGAGAAGTCGGGGACGCGCAGAATCGACTCGTTGCAAGAAGCGCACGTAAATCTTCAAGGCGGGTGTATCCAGTGGGTCGGTATCACATTTTCCTTGCCCAAAGGCACGCGTCAGAAGGCCCGGCACCCCAACGCCGCCCTCGCCAACGGAGCGACGGATGCATCCTCCGCCGCGTGGGGGGGTCGTCATTGCAGATTTGGACCCGTTTGGCGCGGGGGGGCGGGTCTTTCTGGGGGGGGGGGGGGGGTTACTGCTTCGTCGTGTCAAAAGCAAAAGAGATGTATGCGCTATATTACGTGCTGCTCCACAGCCGTTCTGCACACGGCAAGGCTGACATAAAAATATTGGTAAGACGCTGTATGAAGCGGTAAGGAGGGGCAGTGGCCGTATAGTGGCCGTATGGATAGGCAAGGGAAGCCAACATATCCTGCGCGTTTCGTGGGGCCACGGAGTCTATATCCGCCGCCCAGTTGAGATATAGCCATGGGTCGCCTATTCCCTGTACTAGTCGTCACGGACGGGGCGCCAGGGGCCAGTTGTCGTGTCCGCTCCCCGCATGACCGTCACTCTGAAGGGGTACGAGTAGCTGCGCGCGGCGGGACTGTCAGATCGTTTCAATATCTATGAACGAACCCCTTTCGGGTGGGGGGCTCTTTGAGCAAGTCGCTGGCAGGTATGGCGGTAGGACGAAATAAGTCATGAAGATCGGGGGGGCGGGGTGGAAGTCGGAGAAAGCAGCGAAGTACTGCATGCACTGGGTCTAGCACGAACGCCCGGGTCGGGACTGCAAGAGGCAACCCAACAAGGACTACACGGCCACGCTCGAGTTGCCGCTATCGCCAATTTTGGAGTCAGATTCCTCTGTTTGCGTGAAGAACTCCTGACGTATAGTAAGTTTGCGTGAGACAACTTGCCAGCAGGCCGGTGGTCAGTGGTAATTTAAAAACGCAACTAAGTATGGGTGGGACGACCGACAGCGGCAGGATGCCTCACCCAATTCAATGCTTACATTGATTGGTCGATCGCAGCGCAAAATAGTACAGCAGTGCAGTAAGCGACCCAGTCCAGATGGACCCGGGATTGAGACAATTTTAGTTCCAGCATTTTTTATCCGAATAACTCAGAAAGCATTTATTTAAAAGAAACCCAACAACAACAACAACGCAAGACTAAAACTCCAAGCATGAGCCAAAATTGACACGCAAGGAGGAAAAATAAGGGGAAAGTACCCCGTTTTTTTGGGGGGGGTAGACAACCAGAAAGAGAAAGCAAAGCAAAGCATACCACGAACACGAACCGATGCAGCAGCTAGCGTGGGTTCGGAATGCACCTCGAAACTTTGCCACGTGGTTTGTCGCCTCCTTCTGTTGCCCCCTTACAATAATTTGGTGGTACCGGCGTCCATCCCGCTACCATCGCCTCCCTACCTCAAGGGACAACGGGAAAAGAGAAAGGAAAAACGGTCGCGACAACAAACAAGCAAAAAGCAAACAAGCAGCAACAGCATAACTTGGAAAAACACGAAGCGGAGCAGATGTTGCTCGAGAGAAACAACACGCCACGAGAGGAGAAGAAGAGGAAGGGAACCCGCTCTTCGGTATCTCTCCCGACAGTGGGGGTTGCCATCGCTTGGCGTGCTCCCCCGGAGGGAATATACGACAGATAATGCAAAAAAAACTAAAGAAAAAAAAGAAAAAACAGCCACAGGCTCGCCGCTCGCCACCAACCAACAGAAGAGAACAAAAACCAAGCAAAGCAAAGCAAAATAAAAAATATCACAACAAAAAAACAAAATAAAGTTCAACGCAGCCTACGTAGCCGCAGCAGTTTACAGTACGAGTAGCATAGACAGGTTCCACCGACTGCATACAGTAGTCAGCCTGGTACCTTGCCCGTCTCTTCCCTGCTTTCTTCGATGGCGGTTCCCCTACTGCTGCCCCCCTCCTCCCCTTCTCCTTGGACGCCACCCGTGACGGCTGCTTGGCGTGTTTTACTCTTCTCCGCCTCCTCTTCGTGCCACCTGACCATGAACCGTCCCGCTGCTTCAAGGAGAGCCCGGGACCACTTGCGCACCGTCTTTGCTGCAGCGCGATCTCCACTCTAAACACCAACGGGGAGTGCTCCTTGGGCCCCTCGGCGGCTAGAAACACTTGAGGCCGTGAACTAGGTATCGCCCACATTAAGCATTGCTGTACTCTTGCGCAATCTTGTCAACAGCAATCATGGCGGCCGTCATGGTGGGGGCATTGGTATTACCCGATGGCAGAAAAGGAAAGATGGAGGCATCAATGACACGAAGACTCGAGACTCCAAAAAACTTGAAGTCCTTGTCCACCACAGCTAGCTCATCATCGCTCGTGCCAACCTTGCAAGTACCGGTAGGGTGATGCTTCGTCGTTATGTTCTTGCACACGAAGTCGACCAACTCGTCGTCATTCCAGTCCAGCTTGAAATTGTCTTCTGAGATTAATCTTTGATCGACCAGCGACCGGAAGAAGGGGATCAGAATTGTCCTGAATCCATCTACGTGCAGCTGCAAGTCTTCCGCAGTGCCGAGGACGTTCGGATCAATCTTGACAGGGGTGCAGGGATCAGCAGACGCCAAGCGCACAGTTCCAACGCTCCCCGTTCGAAGCGGCGTGATGGCTCCATAATTACCAGAAACCTCCATCTGGTACGAAGGAAGCCCATCGTTTTCGGGACCGAACATGTTGAAAGTCGGAGATTGGAATAGGATAGGAGCATCGGCGGGGAGATCGACGAGATTCCAAGAGGTGATGGCGGAGTAATGGTCGTGAAAGTTCTCGCCCACGCCCTTCAACTCCACCCTGGTATCAATACCTAGAGTTTCGAGGTGGTCACTGGCTCCAACGCCCGAGAGCATGAGGAGTTTCGGCGAGTTATAGGCACCTGCCGAGAGGATGACCTCCTTCCTGGCGTAGAACTCTTGTGAGAGGTCGGCTCGAGTGTTTTTGCACCTTACTCCGATGACCTTGCTGCCATCAAAGATCAGCTCCTCCGCCTGATGAAAGGTGACGACGTCTACTGTGCCGTCGATGGCGTGAGGCATCGACATGGGCTTGGCAAAGGCGTCGTAGGTGGTATAGCGAATGCCGCTCGACTGTCCTTCCTTGGCGGTCCAGTAGGAAGCACAGGTACCAAACGGGTCTCCTTCGAGTGGCTCAGCATTGTACGGCAATCCCAAGACTTCCTCCGATGCAGTGACGAATTCGGTTCCACCGATTTGCTCAATGCCACGCTTGACCGGGTCAAGAACCTTCTTGATGCGTTGCCTGGCCTTTTTCGTCGCGTCCCACCTCCAAGCCTCGTCACCCAGCTCGGCAGCAATGGTATCAAAGTCGGAAGCATGCCCCTGTACAAAGGCACATGAGTTGATGGAATGCGACCCGCCGAGGCATTTGCCCATGGGCAGAGCAATTTCGCGAGGCTCTACCTCTCTGCCGGCTCCCTTAAGCTCTTGAGGCGTGGTTCGGAAGCCCCATCGCATAAAGCCGTAGTTGCGAGCGCCGGAAACGTGGAAGTATCCAGATAGATTCTTGATATTTGGATCATAGTTGTCGCCACGTCGAGCCAATTCGCCGGAGACGATGCTACCAGCGGTTCCCGCCCCGATGACAATGAAGTCATAACCTGCGAACAATCACACAAAACACATGATATATATATATGCAGAAGTAGCATACAGTGTGAGTTGGATGGAAGATACTTGTTACTTAGGGGATAAGCGCCCCCCGCCCCCACGGTGGTAGAGGCACAGTAAAGCAAGTCGTTTCTGAAGAGAAATATGGGGGGTTTGAATTGAAATGAAGCAACATATAATCGAGAAAACAGTGTCACATAACTCGAAAAAAAAACCGGCAGCACAAATCGGAAAGGGACAATTCTGGAAAAGAGACCAATACGACAGGGTGACTTTTTTTACGTGGAAACACTCTATCATTTTGATGGCCGAGAGGAGCAGAAGTCGTTATGGGCGATACAAATATACAGCTATGATAGCAAAACGGAAAGCATGCCTGAAGACAAAGAAAGAAGGGAATCTGATGACGCATTACAGAGTGCTGCTTTTGTGGAAGAAGATGAAAGCTTTCGCGAAGGTGCATATTTCTACCGTGGAACTACAGTAGTATGATAAGTCACCAAAACACAAGATAAAAATGTCGGAGGCAGGCGAGCGAGCAAGGAAATCAGGGGGAAGAGAAACAACAAAACAAAACATCACGCCCTCGGTATCATTTATGAAAGACGCACCGGTGTGTGTGTTCTTCACATTAAACCGTCCTTTCTACCCGTTGACATCCAGCACACCCAGTGTCCGTGCCGATTCTTCATCCTAGAGAGATACCAGTTCTGTGGTCACAAAACTACGACACAGAGATACTACGCTCAGTGCATGCAGTAAGCAGAGCAGACAATGCAATGCCATCTACGACAGGCACGACCTACCCTGCTAGCAATCCAGCCGCGTGAAAGAGAAAACAAACAATTGAAAAACGGAAAGGAAACAACCAAGACTAGAAATAAATATAATAAAGCAGATCTACAAACAAACAAACAAACGAAAAATTATCAAAAGACAAAGAAAGTGTCGTGCTTTTTCCGGAGATGTGACATACAATATAAAATGAAACGAAATGGAACGGAACGGAATGGAACGGAACGGAACGGAATGGAACGGAACGGAACGGAACGGAACGGAACGGAACGGAACGGAACGGAACGGAACGGAAGGGAAGGGAAGGGAAGGGAAGGGAAGGGAATGGAAGGATGAAATGAAATGAAATGAAATGAAATGAAATGAACTGAAATGAAATGAAATGAAATGAAATGAAAACAACGTAAACAGAGGAAGACTAAGAACGAAAGAAAAGGATAGGCAACCGAAGCACACCAAAAAAAGCACCCTCCAGGCAGCCGAGGCAGGTTTTGTACCGGTAGTAGAGACAGGTTCTACCAACTAGTCGGTGGTACCGTGCTACCCTGTCTGCCGTCTCCTTCCTGCTTTCGTCAGCCGCGGTTTCTGAACCGTTGCCCCCCCCCCGTCTCCATTCCCTTGGGCGCCACCCATACAATGGATGCGTGGCGCTTCCTGCCCAATTCCGTTTCGTCTTCGTGCCAAACACGAAAGACAAGGAAAGAGAGGAGGAAATAAGAAATAACAAAAAACAAAATGAATACGTACGTACTAAACAATTGAAGAAAACCTATTAATAAGAAAATATGGAAGGACAGAAACACAAAGGCGAAAAGCGACCACGGCAAATTCAAATAAAATAAGAGTAAAATGAAGTAAAAATATTGCGAGGGGTTATAGCATCGCTGTCGTGTCCCCCCGGAGGAGGTGCGACAGGCAGTACACCAAGAAAATAAAACGAAAGCAAGACCATTACTAGAAAAAAAACAGGAAAAGTACCGAGCTCGCCATCCACCAAGCCAGGTATAGTACTTCTTCATCACAGGCAGGGAGAAGAACGAGAGAGAGGCAAAAATAAAAGGAAAACGAAACCAAATCACAACAGAGCCGCGTGCGAACCAGCCACAGAGGTGCGCGGTACGGGTAGTGTAGACGGTACATAGCATCATCAGCCGTCGATATATATACAGTCAACTATTATTAGTAACCGAATTGGTTTTTGTTTCGGAATCGCCCGCAATAAAAACAAAAACACCGCCAATCCTGGTATAGAAAGCAACTATTAATACTGCCTGTAACTCCCCGAAATAAAATCCAGGGTCACAGCGGTCAGCAGTCAAATACAACAAGGAAAATATCCCACGAACCTGTGTGCGCTGATGAAACCATCAATTTCTAGGGCTGAGCACTGGCACAGTATGTTCTGGCAGTAGTAATGTACTGATTGAACCGGCCAGTATATTCGCCAGTTCACTAGGTTTTAAGTTACGTACGTCCAAGAAACACGCCATGATACAGTACCCAAACCCACCACATGCGTTTCGGGAGGAGAAAAGAGAGGCGAGAGACAGTACACTGCTGCAGTCCAGTATACTGATTAATTTTGATGACAGTTTATATATCGCTACTGACTCAGTTAGCCAGTGCCCAGCCCTATCAATTTCATGATGGGGATACAAAATATTATTGTTACTACAACAACACGCCTCCTCGCTTATTAACAGGGATGCGTATTTCCCGGTAGCGGTAATTACCCGAAATTAATAAGGCTCGAGGTAATATTTATTTTCAGAGGAGGAATAAGGCTTAGGTTGGGTAGGTAATCGGTTAACCTTTTACCAGTACTCGTAGCCCAACAGACTAATGCCTTAACAAATGGCGTCGACGGCAGGACATGGGTTGCAGTGGTCGTGAGTTCGAACCTCACGACCACCATGAAAACGCTTTTTAAAGAAAAGCGAATTTCCTCATGTCAAGAATCTGAAAACACTTCTTCTGTGGATCCCCATAAACAGGAACCGTGTGCTAGTCACACGCGTCGACCCGTATATCCGGTCCGTTCCAGGGGGGGAGGGTGTTATAAGGCATAGATTAGGTAGGCAATCGGTTAACATTTTACCAGTAGCCCAACAGACTAATGCCTTAACAGGAAATTATTCACGTCCCCTACCCCCGAGGGCTAATAACGTCTCCATATAAAATGGAATCCTCCCCCGTATTGTTTTTTAAACGCCACCGATTATGTTGCGTAAACACGTGTGACGTTCTACTGCGAACACTACCTATCATACTATACGTTTTGGCGAGGAGCGGAGGCCACCCGGGGATGATATTTTCTGTCCCCCCCAAAAAGTACACCTTTTCGCCTGGAATGAGGAAATAGGGGAAACAAATAAAAAAAAATGGGGAAAGCTGAAAAAGGCTGATTCTCTATTTTTTTGGGGTTCTAGGTGGGGAAATACGCGCAAAAGTGTGTGTGTGTTCTTTACATCAAATCGTTCGTTGTTTCGACGGTATGTATGTAGGTATTATTAATAGTATAATGTATTCATGCTAGTGAAGACTGCTTACGCATTGATTGGAAGAAGCAACCAGCCGTTCTACACTTCACCAGTCTAGACGACCTACCCAGTAATGCTAGAACATAGATAGATAGATAGTACGCCTCCAAAAGCACACTTACAGGGAGTCTCCTCCTCCTCCTCCTCCTGTTGTTGTTGTTGTTGCTGATGGTGGCCTTCTCTCCCTCCTCCAGCGACCGTCTTTGATTTCTTCGATTCTTCGGATGTCATGGATGGAGGTCAATGAAGCGACAAAGGAGAGACGGACGACGCTTGTTCGTTTGTTTTGATGGTGATATATACGACGTGACCTTGTTGAGATGAATGACGAAGCATCCCTGAAGAGAACTCGGGCGTACCGTAGAGGGGAGATTACCGCTTATTTTACCTGGCATCCGAGAAGAAAGTGGTTGACTGACTGGTACCGTATGTATGTATGATATGTACTATATACGTACGGCGTCCCCGGTGGAATGACAGGTGAATATCGTTCCTGTTAGAGTCAAGGTCGTGAGTTCGAGCTCCCCCGAGTGCATGCTCGTATTATATAATAGGGAATTTTTCTCGCAAAAAATACCTTGACTAGCGGAAAGCTCGAGAGCATGAGTCAGCAAAATTCGATGAAAATCGACAAGCGTTGGGAAAGCTGAACCCTCTGCGCGATAAAAATCAAGGCAAGGACCGTAGTAGGGGGGGGAGGGAGAGGAGCCTACGTTTTGACCCCGGATCTGAGTTAACCCTTTTAGAACTGCAGTCCCGTTTTGGGGACAAATTACTTAGAATTAGAGTGGTTTGTCCGAAAACGGGACTGCAGTTCTAAAAGGGTTAAGTGCGAAGATAATAAATGGGATGGGAAAAAAAAGGAAAACAAAAGTATATACGATCCATCCCAATCCATCCTTTAATATTAATAACAACCCGGTAGCCCTTGGTATGATGTTTATGTGTTACGGGGGACCATTTTTTTGTTTATTTGCCTCTCGTTATTAATCCCTGTGATATGAAAGTAGTCTTGTTGCTGTCTAATATGGTACATGGAAGCACACGCGGGTACCAAGGGGATTCAAGATATCGGAACAAGAGTGCAGTGGATGTAAGAAGGCTGCCCCATCCCCGCGATGGGCTTGGAGAAAGGCCTCGGAAATTCTGCTACGAACTGGAAAGAGGTGGAGTATAAACGCGGAGATTAATTAATTGCATGGCGTTCTCCACCGACCGGTCTCGGCGGAGCTACTGCCTGCCTGTTTTTTTTTTTGCCATCCCATTTACTATCTTCGCCCTTCTTTTCTCTCTCCCTCTCTAGTCGTAACTCAGATCCGGGATCACTAAGTACAGTACCGGCCCTCGAAGCCTGAAATCGGGCTCAGGCTGACTTTCTTAATCTGAGCGAGCGCGAAAGCACACTTTCTTGTGTTGCGCTTTCTTATTTTGGTCCCCGAAAATACGTTTTCCTTAGTACTGCACAATGAATGGCGGCTTGGGCCCCGGCCAGCCACAGGAAGGGGTCACATTCTGAATGCTTATTATGCACTGACTATTAATAGGTTGAGAGCTTCCTTAATTTTTGTAATTTTTCAGGCTGACTTTCTTGTGAGTTCCTTTCTTGTGAGCGGGCCGGTATTACTGTAGGCTCTTCTCCCCCCTCCCCACTACGGTACGTGCCTTGCATTTCTATCGCGAGAAGACTTCTTCAGCACTTTCTTCCCTCGTCGACTTGCGTCGGATTCCGCCTACCCACGCCACGAAGGCGCTCTCAGCAATCGGTTCCTTTTTCTTTTTTTACCAATCAATGCTACGTACCCGTTGTATGGGTGGCGCCCAAGGGAATGGAGACGGAGGGTGGGGGGGGGTCGTAGGGAAACCACGGCGGAAGGAAGCAGGAAAGAGACGGCAAACAAAGTAGGTACCAGACCGACTAGCTGGTAGAACCTGCCTGTACTACGGGCCCCCTTCCCTTGGGCGCCGCCCATATACAGCGGATGTGTGGCGCTTCCTACTCAATCCCGCCTCATCTTTGCGCCAAACACGAAAGACAAAGAAAGGGAGGAGGAAACAACAAAAACAAAAATGGATACCAGTACGTAACTAAACAACTAACTGAAGAAAACCTAAGATACGGAAGGACAGAAAACAAAGGCAAAGAGCGACCACGACAAAAAAAAGTGAGAGGAGGTCGTGCGTCGCTGTCGTGTCCCCCTGGAGGAGTTGCGACGGGCAATACACCAAGCAAAGAAAACACATGCAAACCCCCGAGGAAAAATACGGAGAATGAAAACAAAAAAACAGGCTCGCCATCCACCAAACCTATATCGGTCGCCCCGGTAGTGGCCAGCTTCAAAGGCTGCTACTACTACGTGTGTGTGTTCTTCACATTAAACCTTCCTTTCTACCCGTCGACATCCAGCACACCCAGTGTCCGTGCCGATTCTTCATCCTAAAAAGGTACCAGTTCTGTGGTCACAAAACTACGACACAGAGATACTACGCTCAGCGCAGTAAGCAGAGCAGACAATGCAATGCCATATACGACAGGCAAGACCTACCCTGCTAGCAATCAAGGTGCATGCAAGAGAAAAAAAGAAAAAAAGAAAAAGGAAAAAAGCGAAAAGGAAAAAATAATAAAAAGTAAGTACTGTGTACTGAAGCAAATCAACAATCAAGCAACCAAACAAAAAGCATGACAAAATAAAAGAAAGAAAATGTCGTGCTTCTCCCAGAGGAGATGCGACCTCCAATAAAAAACCAAATGAAATGAAACGAAATGAAATGGACCGAAACAGCGCCAACAGAGCAAGACTAAGAACGACAGGAAAGGAAAGCCAGCCGGAGCACACCAAAGGCACCTTCCRGCCAGCCGAGGCAAGAAAAGGATAGGCAACCGAAGCACACCAAAAAAAGCACCCTCCAGGCAGCCGAGGCAGGTTTTGTACCGGTAGTAGAGACAGGTTCTACCAACTAGTCGGTGGTACCGTGCTACCCTGTCTGCCGTCTCCTTCCTGCTTTCGTCAGCCGCGGTTTCTGAACCGTTGCCCCCCCCCCGTCTCCATTCCCTTGGGCGCCACCCATACAATGGATGCGTGGCGCTTCCTGCCCAATTCCGTTTCGTCTTCGTGCCAAACACGAAAGACAAGGAAAGAGAGGAGGAAATAAGAAATAACAAAAAACAAAATGAATACGTACGTACTAAACAATTGAAGAAAACCTATTAATAAGAAAATATGGAAGGACAGAAACACAAAGGCGAAAAGCGACCACGGCAAATTCAAATAAAATAAGAGTAAAATGAAGTAAAAATATTGCGAGGGGTTATAGCATCGCTGTCGTGTCCCCCCGGAGGAGGTGCGACAGGCAGTACACCAAGAAAATAAAACGAAAGCAAGACCATTACTAGAAAAAAAACAGGAAAAGTACCGAGCTCGCCATCCACCAAGCCAGGTATAGTACTTCTTCATCACAGGCAGGGAGAAGAACGAGAGAGAGGCAAAAATAAAAGGAAAACGAAACCAAATCACAACAGAGCCGCGTGCGAACCAGCCACAGAGGTGCGCGGTACGGGTAGTGTAGACGGTACATAGCATCATCAGCCGTCGATATATATACAGTCAACTATTATTAGTAACCGAATTGGTTTTTGTTTCGGAATCGCCCGCAATAAAAACAAAAACGCCGCCAATCCTGGTATAGAAAGCAACTATTAATACTACCTGTAACTCCCCGAAAAGAAATCTAGGGTCACAGCGGTCAGCAGTCAAATACAACAAGGAAAATATCCCACGAACCTGTGTGCGCTGATGAAACCATCAATTTCTAGGGCTGAGCACTGGCACAGTATGTTCTGGCAGTAGTAATCTACTGATTGAACCGGCCAGTATATTCGCCAGTTCAGTAGGTTTTATGTTACGTACGTCCAAGAAACACGCCATGATACAGTACCCAAACCCACCACATGCGTTTCGGGAGGAGAAAAGAGAGGCGAGAGACAGTACACTGCTGCAGTCCAGTATACTGATTAATTTTGATGACAGTTTATATATCGCTACTGACTCAGTTAGCCAGTGCCCAGCCCTATCAATTTCATGATGGGGATACAAAATATTATTGTTACTACAACAACACGCCTCCTCGCTTATTAACAGGGATGCGTATTTCCCGGTAGCGGTAATTACCCGAAATTAATAAGGCTCGAGGTAATATTTATTTTCAGAGGAGGAATGTTAGGCTGTTTCTTAGGGAAGTTCGATTTGTTTCAGTTCGATTTGTTTTTTTCGGCCATTTAATGATGTTTTTGACCCGGAACGCCGTCGATAGGGTCGTGCGCTTCTCGGAATGCATTCTTCTACCATCCCACAGGTACCCCACGAAAAAATCCGCTTCGCCATCGAAGCAGTTTGAAATATCCAACATTTTCACAAATCGAACAATAGACATCAAATACAATTTGAAGGTACTTTCCAGTCAGAAATTACGGAAATTTTGAATAGTTTGTGCCTCTGGAACGTTATTTGTTGGATATTATTCGAAATGCCACATACCTCAAGAACTTAAAAATGCTTCGATGGAGAAGCGGATTTTTGCGTTGGATACCTCTGAGATGTTGGGCGCACTCATCCCGGGAAGCGCACGGCCGATTGGACCCGCGTTCCCGGTCAAAAACGTCAATAATGGGCTGAAAAAAACAAATCGAACTGAAACAAATCGAACTTCCATAAGAAACAACCTTTTACAAGGCTTAGGTTGGGTAGGTAATCGGTTAACCTTTTACCAGTACTCGTAGCCCAACAGACTAATGCCTTAACAAATGGCGTCGACGGCAGGACATGGGTTGCAGTGGTCGTGAGTTCGAACCTCACGACCACCATGAAAACGCTTTTAAAAGAAAAGCGAATTTCCTCATGTCAAGAATCTGAAAACACTTCTTCTGTGGATCCCCATAAACAGGAACCGTGTGCTATTAATAGTCACACGCGTCGACCCGTATATCCGGTCCGTTCCAGGGGGGGAGGGTGTTATAAGGCATAGATTGGGTAGGCAATCGGTTAACATTTTACCAGTAGCCCAACAGACTAATGCCTTAACAGGAAATTATTCACGTCCCCTACCCCCGAGGGCTAATAACGTCTCCATATAAAATGGAATCCTCCCCCCGTATTGTTTTTTAAACGCCGCCGATTATGTTGCGTAAACACGTGTGACGTTCTACTGCGAACACTACCTATCATACTATACGTTTTGGCGAGGAGCGGAGGCCACCCGGGGATGATATTTTCTGTCCCCCCCAAAAAGTACACCTTTTCGCCTGGAATGAGGAAATAGGGGAAACAAATAAAAAAAAAATGGGAAAAGCTGAGAAAGGCTGATTCTCTATTTTTTTGGGGTTCTAGGTGGGGAAATACGCGCAAAAGTGTGTGTGTGTTCTTTACATCAAATCGTTCGTTGTTTCGACGGTACGATGTATGTAGGTATTATTAATAGTATAATGTATTCATGCTAGTGAAGACTGCTTACGCATTGATTGGAAGAAGCAACCAGCCGTTCTACACTTCACCAGTCTAGACGACCTACCCAGTAATGCTAGAACATAGATAGATAGATAGTACGCCTCCAAAAGCACACTTACAGGGAGTCTCCTCCTCCTCCTCCTGTTGTTGTTGTTGTTGTTGTTGTTGTTGCTGATGGTGGCCTTCTCTCCCTCCTCCAGCGACCGTCTTTGATTTCTTCGATTCTTCGGATGTCATGGATGGAGGTCAATGAAGCGACAAAGGAGAGACGGACGACGCTTGTTCGTTTGTTTTGATGGTGATATATACGACGTGACCTTGTTGAGATGAATGACGAAGCATCCCTGAAAAGAACTCGGGCGTACCGTAGAGGGGAGATTACCGCTTATTTTACCTGGCATCCGAGAAGAAAATGGTGGTACCGTATGTATGTATGTATGATATGTACTATACGTACGGCGTCCCCGGTGGAATAACAGGTGAATATCAATCCTGTTAGAGTCAAGGTCGTGAGTTCGAGCTCCCCCGAGTGCATGCTCGTATTATATAATAGGGATTTTTCTCGCAAAAAATACCTTGACTAGCGGAAAGCTCGAGAGCATGAGTCAGCAAAATTCGATGAAAATCGACAAGCGTTGGGAAAGCTGAACCCTCTGTGCGATAAAAATCAAGGCAAGGACCGTAGTGGGGGGGGGAGGGAGAGGAGCCTACGTTTTGACCCCGGATCTGAGTTAACCCTTTTAGAACTGCAGTCCCGTTTTGGGGACAAATTACTTAGAATTAGAGTGGTTTGTCCCGAAAACGGGACTGCAGTTCTAAAAGGGTTAAGTGCGAAGATAATAAATGGGATGGGAAAAAAAAGGAAAACAAAAGTATATACGATCCATCCCAATCCATCCTTTAATATTAATAACAACCCGGTAGCCCTTGGTATGATGTTTATGTGTTACGGGGGACCATTTTTTTGTTTATTTGCCTCTCGTTATTAATCCCTGTGATATGAAAGTAGTCTTGTTGCTGTCTAATATGGTACATGGAAGCACACGCGGGTACCAAGGGGATTCAAGATATCGGAACAAGAGTGCAGTGGATGTAAGAAGGCTGCCCCATCCCCGCGATGGGCTTGGAGAAAGGCCTCGGAAATTCTGCTACGAACTGGAAAGAGGTGGAGTATAAACGCGGAGATTAATGAATTGCATGGCGTTCTCCACCGACCGGTCTCGGCGGAGCTACTGCCTGCCTGTTTTTTTTTTTGCCATCCCATTTACTATCTTCGCCCTTCTTTTCTCTCTCCCTCTCTAGTCGTAACTCAGATCCGGGATCACTAAGTACAGTACCGGCCCTCGAAGCCTGAAATCGGGCTCAGGCTGACTTTCTTAATCTGAGCGAGCGCGAAAGCACACTTTCTTGTGTTGCGCTTTCTTATTTTGGTCCCCGAAAAGACGTTTTCCTTAGTACTGCACAATGAATGGCGGCTTGGGCCCCGGCCAGCCACAGGAAGGGGTCACATTCTGAATGCTTATTATGCACTGACTATTAATAGGTTGAGAGCTTCCTTAATTTTTGTAATTTTTCAGGCTGACTTTCTTGTGAGTTCCTTTCTTGTGAGCGGGCCGGTATTACTGTAGGCTCTTCTCCCCCCTCCCCACTACGGTACGTGCCTTGCATTTCTATCGCGAGAAGACTTCAGCACTTTCTTCCCTCGTCGACTTGCGTCGGATTCCGCCTACCCACGCCACGAAGGCGCTCTCAGCAATCGGTTCCTTTTTCTTTTTTTACCAATCAATGCTACGTACCCGTTGTATGGGTGGCGCCCAAGGGAATGGAGACGGAGGGTGGGGGGGGGTCGTAGGGAAACCACGGCGGAAGGAAGCAGGAAAGAGACGGCAAACAAAGTAGGTACCAGACCGACTAGCTGGTAGAACCTGCCTGTACTACGGGCAAAAACCTGCCTCGGCTGGCTGGAAGGTGCCTTTGGTGTGCTCCGGCTGGCTTTCCTTTCCTGTCGTTCTTAGTCTTGCTCTGTTGGCGCTGTTTCGGTCCATTTCATTTCGTTTCATTTCATTTGGTTTTTTATTGGAGGTCGCATCTCCTCTGGGAGAAGCACGACATTTTCTTTCTTTTATTTTGTCATGCTTTTTGTTTGGTTGCTTGATTGTTGATTTGCTTCAGTATACAGCAGTATTTCCTTTTTATTATTTTTTCCTTTTCGCTTTTTTCCTTTTTTTTTTTTCTTTTTTTCTCTTGCATGCACCTTGATTGCTAGCAGGGTAGGTCTTGCCTGTCGTATATGGCATTGCATTGTCTGCTCTGCTTACTGCGCTGAGCGTAGTATCTCTGTGTCGTAGTTTTGTGACCACAGAACTGGTACCTTTTTAGGATGAAGAATCGGCACGGACACTGGGTGTGCTGGATGTCGACGGGTAGAAAGGAAGGTTTAATTTATTTTGTCATGCTTTTTGTTTGGTTGCTTGATTGTTGATTTGCTTCAGTATACAGCAGTATTTCCTTTTTATTATTTTTTCCTTTTCGCTTTTTTCCTTTTTTTTTTTTTTTTTTTTTTCTTGCATGCACCTTGATTGCTAGCAGGGGAGGTCTTGCCTGTCGTATATGGCATTGCATTGTCTGCTCTGCTTACTGCGCTGAGCGTAGTATCTCTGTGTCGTAGTTTTGTGACCACAGAACTGGTACCTTTTTAGGATGAAGAATCGGCACGGACACTGGGTGTGCTGGATGTCGACGGGTAGAAAGGAAGGTTTAATGTGAAGAACACACACACGTAGTAGTAGCAGCCTTTGAAGCTGACCACTACAGTCTACCGGGGCGACCGATATAGGTTTGGTGGATGGCGAGCCTGTTTTTTTGTTTTCATTCTCCGTATTTTTCCTCGGGGGTTTGCATGTGTTTTCTTTGCTTGGTGTATTGCCCGTCGCAGCTCCTCCAGGGGGACACGACAGCGACGCACGACCTCCTCTCACTTTTTTTTTGTCGTGGTCGCTTTTTGCCTTTGTTTTCTGTCCTTCCGTATCTTAGGTTTTCTTCAGTTAGTTGTTTAGTTACGTACTGGTATCCATTTTTGTTTTTGTTGTTTCCTCCTCCCTTTCTTTGTCTTTCGTGTTTGGCGCAAAGATGAGGCGGGATTGAGTAGGAAGCGCCACACATCCGCTGTATATGGGCGGCGCCCAAGGGAATGGGGGGGGGGGGGGGGGGGGGGGCAACGCTCGTACGGAAACCTCGTCAACGAAAGCAGGAAGGAGACGGCAGACAGGGTATTAATAGTAAGGTACCAGACCGACTATTAATAATTGGTAAAACCTGTCCGTACTACCGGTACAAAAAACTACCTTGGCTGCCTGGAGGATGCTACGAGTGAAACAGCAGGTGTTGTGCCTCGGTGGCCTGTCCTTCCCTTTCGTTCTCAGCCTCCCTCTGGTTACGTTTTTTCCCCTATGTTTTTTCATTCTTCATATTGTCTGTCACATCTCCAGGGGGCGCACGACACTTTGCCTGTAGTTAAAAAAAATATATCGCTTCTTCCTTTATTGTTTTTGTCTTTTCTTTGTGTATTTGTTTGTTTATCTGTTTTATCTTGTATCTCTCTTTCACCCATCTGGATTGCTAACAGGGAAGGTCGGGCCTGTCGTGCATATATATGTGAATATGAAGTTCATCTCTGGAGATGCCCGGATAACTCACACGCGGTTGCTTTACGTCGTGCGCTTGGATTCTTACTTGTCTTGCCCTTTCAGTAGTGTCTTCAGATAGAACGGACGAGTGGTTCCTGGCCCAGGTACAGAGTGAGGGGACACTTTTACTCTATATACCAGGTATATCAATGTAGTGCAGCGCCAATGATACGTATTGGCGTGCTGTTCCCCAGTGTGGTACTTTGTTTTTTGGTTGGATGGGAGCACACCACAGATTCGGCAACCTTAATAATTAACGATGTGTGCTGCACGTGAGAGTGAAATAAAAGTACCGATTGGTCCGGCGATGTATGGTAGCTGCAGACACTCGAATATCCTTGTGAGGGAGCAGCGACGCATTATCAAATGGGCTACGTATTCGATGATATGGTTGAACAGGTAAAAATCGGCTGAAAGCCTCGCCCCCAATTCCTCCCGCATATACAAGCAGATTTTGCAAGTACCGTACGGTAGTACGTGCTGTAGTACGCTTAATACGTCTCTCGTGTTATCAAGTCATCAAGGTCTCCATACGCTTTCCAGGGCAATACGACAATATCAGCCGCTCGTGAGACTCGGTGTAAAACTGATTTCCACACTAGGACATGATCGACAGTATTTAGTTTACTGCATGTATCATACGGCCGCTATAGGGGACACCATATCACTAGCCCACTCTATACATGACCGTATATGTAGATGATAGAACATAATGAGGGAATCACGTCCACCCGGAGAATTCGGAGAATTGGATCGAGGATGTGAAGCTTCGTCACCCACCCCCACACCTCTAAACTTGTAATGCAAAGGTGAACAGACAAACAAACGCCCCGACATACCAGTACGCGCGAAGGGAAAAAGGACAAGCTAGAATCGCCGGGAAACTAAAAGCGGATGGCAGTAGTAGTACTCAAAAGAGCGATGCCGATGTCGCTCGTAGAGCTAACAGGGACATGATCTGTATATGGTTAGTCAAGCAGTTCACGGTTCGTCGACTTCTGATAGGAAAACACTTGAAGGGGTATCTACCCGACCTTAAGGCAAAGGCACGAGAATAGTGCGATAAAACACGCAGATGTGCGACGCAAGCTCACTCTCACAGTAAGGAGAGCCCAGGGATATACAGTAGACATGTGGGAAGGAAAAACTGTAAACGGTCCGTCTCGCGATACGAAGGACGAACATCGATGGATACGCGCTGGATTTCGGCCTACACTGAGCGCGTGAGAATTGACACCAAAACGTTTTAAATGGGCCGACATCGCCTCGGCCTATCTATGCAAACACGCGCGAAAGAAGGTGGGGGTCTTAATGAGCCTATCTATCCGTTCGCCCGTTACCGACTGCACAACTGGTGGCTGAGGAATGAAAGTTGTCACTTCGGCCGGTGGACAAGAGTAGGCAAGGCGGAGAAGGAAGATAGAAACAACACCGTGAATGATACAAAACAAATGTGGGCAACCCGTTCGTCAGCGTGTTCATCAAGAAAAACACTTACTCTGCCTACGTATACCCTAAGCGAAGGAGAAGGCGTAAGAAGACAAAAAAAAAAGGCGTTGCGAATGTTTTCACCGTTCCCGAAGGGGAAATGAGAGAGAAAGAAAACCTCGAAAGGAGGGCGCACGAAAAGAGTTACGAACTATTCCGCCAATCTCGAAAGGGGAACAAGAGAGGGCGAAATAAGTCGTACAGAGAACGCAAAAAACTGCACAACCGAATGGCAAACAGGGCGACGGCTGCAATTGTTGCGTGTACCCAAACGTCCCCAGACGTTTCAGCTGACCTCTAAAGGAAAAGAGTACAGGGTGAGAAAAGCCGTTTTCTTTACAGAATACAGAGAGAGAAGAACAACATCCCAGAGTTTGTTGGCTACAATAAACAAACGCGAGAAAAAAAAAACAACTACGAGTACAAAGTCGAGTTCAACGCGTCAGAGCCGACATTTTCGGCTCCGCGACACTCGTCTACGTCGTTCAACACGTATACCACACATGCAGCCGCTATGAATAACCTTAGTGAACTCGAAGGCAAAAAAAGTATCGCAACCACCCGCGATGCGAATGAACCGAACCATCCCCTGTTAACCGCTATCATCGTGGTAGATGTCTCGATTCCTTCACCACTAAAAACACCAAAGCAGGAACACGTACTCCCGCCCCTTTATAACCAACACACCTGCATCGAACCACATGATATGCATGCATGTCTGCTGTGCCCTAGACGTTGCACATGGATCCAGGGATTCAGTCGAGCAAATTCAACTCTTCTTGGCATTTGCCGCCAAGGCTCTTGTTTGCAAAGCGGTGCTCGCCAAGATACACGGGCGTCCACCGGCTGGGACTTTTGCCAACGAGCAGCATCTTGAATTCCTCTCCCCCGGCAACAGTAATATTCGCGCTTCCGTAGACCCAAAACGACTTCGGGTTGATTCCGTGAGGGGTAAACCCTGGTTCGGGTCGCCAGCGCGGCTGTTGCTGGGGCCGGTAAAATAGACGCACACGCCGCCGCCGGGTTCCAATTTCCAAGCACCGTTATCTTCTTCAGCATGCCAACCGTCAGCTAGATGGACGTCCTGGCTGAAGCAGCTCACTCGCCATGCCTATGAGCTGCTGTTGTAGATGTGCCGCTTGTCGGGGGCCATCGCCTGATAAGTCAGAAAGCACGCACGTACGCCCACGGTGATTTGTGGTAGGTTACGACCTCTGTTTTGAACAACAAATCATGAGTTTTTTTTTAATATATATATACCGTACCGAAAAACAAGACTGTCGAACGAGGTAAAAACGTACTGGAGCCTAGCCTACACGTGTGGGGTGGTGCAGACATGCTGGTGAAACAATTCGAGCAAAGAGCACGATGGTATTGACTCCAGGGCGAAGGCACGGCGACCCGGAGTTTAGACTACTGCTGCTGCGGGTAGAAAGACAGACGGGGGGGGAAGCATGGCATTCAAAGACATACCAGGTAGTACCCACTGCGGGGCGCGAGCGACTGAATTACCTTCAGCCAAATGTAGTCGCTAGGTGCTCGCAAGTCGGCTGACGGGTGATGCTCTGTCATTCCTAAAAATAGTACGTCGTATGTACCAGTAATAACAATTTGCACCCCAATGAGACTATGTACGTAAACTTTTAATAATAAACTGGGCCAAGAAGAGTGCAGGCCACGCTTTTTTAGAAACACGAATGGTGACCTACCGTAGCATACCATAGTATAGCCCGATGAGTAAGAAATAACCTACTCGAATAATACACAAACAAGGCTCATTTTTTTTTCAGGGGCAGCAAGAAAATTGGATAATTATTAGTATTAATAGTCAACCGTGCTCAGCGGCGAGCGCTATAATACACTAAATCCTATATACTAACTGCTGTATATCATAGCCTATCTATGCTCAAGGTTGTCCAAGGACGGCGTGTACGAAGCTTGCTACTACTGCTGTAATAATGTATGTGTTTCTTGTTGGCGGGTTCATACCAGCTGTAGCTTCAACAAAATGGTTGAAGCATACCGGTACCTGAACCCATTCAGAACTGAAAAAAAATCCCAACGCTAATGCCAAGTAGTTTGTCCCCTCAAGGGGTTAAGGCCAAGGAGGACCTCTCAGAAATATGTTGTTGAGTAGGCGCGCGTGGGAGTTCCACCAAAATATACAAACGACTTGGAAATAGAGTATGGGGTTTGCAGACAAGATCAGTATTGCCGAAAGTCAGAAATCATGCTACAAATAAGAAAACATGCTGCTACTACAGTAAATAAGCAAGAATACGTAGTTTTTGCCATTTCTTGGGCCCAATAACTTATTACCTCTCACGGGAACTTATTATTAATAGTTTTATTTTCAGAAGCTTGCTCGCGTACGTCCCTTTAACAATGAAAATACCGGCCTGGAGGACAGCAAACTTTTGGCGAAAGCCGCTTGTACATCGATGATGTAGCCATCGTACTACTGCTTGCTGTAGACCCCCGCGGGTAAAAACAATATAAGTATGCGATTTTTGGAGTTTTTTGTGCTGCTGATTCGCAAGTTCGAGTTCACGTAAACAGCTCATGAGTCGTTCCTCGCTGCCTACGACTGCTGCCTGGCGTACCCGACGCCCTTACACACCCCGTCAGGAGTGTCCCTCAATTTGGCGCGCTGTGGTTTTCCCGTGAGGAGGCGTAGCTATCGGCAAGTAATTTGCAAACGTTCGGTGGGGGGTTACCGTTTGTCTCCTTTTGTGTACGTACTCGCATATACCCTGATTGAAAAATAAAAACGACCAATTTTGACCACTGCTTGCTGCAGTTTTCTGTTGAGAACCTGACAAAGGCCAATCTGAAGAGAATCACAAGCTGCTTGCAGCTGCTGTGGATGAAACACTTTGGGTCACCACCCGCTCTCTGCTATAAGTAAGGCGCTAAGGCACGAACCAGCCGAAGGTGCAAACGCAGCGTGTCAAAATAGAGGCGGGAAATTATACCAGGTATTCCAGGGTATTCCGATAAAACAGTTATTTAGAGATTAGAGTCAAGTGGAAACCCGGGGATGGGGGGTGGATAAGATCCTCCGTGGTCGTGTTCAAAGCTCACCTGTGCTGCAATGCCCCACCAAAAGAAAACGTTTTTACCAAATCTCTTGACAAAGAGACACTGGAACCACCTCTACCCCGCACATTTTTTCCTGTCGGACATTCCGTAATTCTGCCCTACGTCGTAAGCTCCGAAGTTTCCCATCGATCCATGATTTGGCAAAAATGGGCAAATATGAGCTCATTGGTGCACCCCCGTGAGTGTGCCAAAGCGACAGCAGTTTCCGTGCCCTCCTTCGATGCGGACCTCTTTGCTGAAGTTTGAATATATGGTTCCAGTCGCTTGAATATGCGGTTTCTCGTACTACTGTATCCAAGTATTTTTTCTACTGCCTAGAACGAGCACGGGGTATTTTTTGCATTTTTTTAATGCTGTAGAACGAGCACGAGGAATTCCTCGTGCTCGTTCTACAGCAGAAACAATACTTGCCTAATGTCGGTCGCCCCGGTGGTTCAGCAGGTAACCACGAAGCCTGTTGAGTTGGAAGTCTAGGGTTCGAGTCTCGGTATGGAGATTTTTATTGGCACCAACTACTCGTAAGTTATACCGACTGTCGAGAGCGCATATTATACCGTAGGTAAGCACAATTCGACGAGAGTTGACGACGGAAGAAAGTGCTAAAATCTTCTCGCGATAAAAATGCAAGGCACGTACCTTAGTGGGGAGGGGGGAGAGGAGCCTACTTAGTGACCCCTGATCTGAGATACGGCTAATAATGAGGAGGTAAGGAAGGAGAGAGAAAAGGAAGGGCGAAGATAATAAATGGGATGGACAGAAAGAAAAAAAAAAAAAACTCGGTACAGTACGAGAACCGCATATTCAAGCGACTGGAACCACATATTTCAAACTTCAGCAGAGGTCCGCACGAAGGAGGGCCGGAAACTGCTGTCGCTTTGGCACACTCACGGGGTGCACCAAGAGCTCATATTGCCCATTTTTGCCAAATCATGGATTATGGGAAATTCGGAGCTTACGACGTAGGGCAGAATACGGAATGTCCACAGGAAAAAAAAACTGGGCAGGTGTGGTTCCAGTGTCTCTTGTCAAGAGACTTCTTTGTTTTGTGGGCACTTGCAAACAACATACATACATGTGAGCTGCTAAGGCGTAAACGCTACTGGAGGCTATAGCAACTACTACACACCGGGTTGCCCCCAATACAAGAGAAGTGGGATTGTTTGAACTCCTCCTGAAAATGTGTTCAAGTATCTCAATTCCCGACGGTTCTGCACTCTGACTTTATTTTCCTCGATATCGAGCAGCATGATGGATAAGCATCACGCATGCGTGTCGAAAACACGTTGCTTGGTCCTATCTTCTCACCGTGTCGTGCGAGTGTAGTTATAGTAGTGAGGCGTATGATAGATAGCCGATGAGAACGGACAGGTTGTAGGTCGAAGGCTCCAGGTGGCTTGGTGCCGGATCGTGAGTGACTATAATGATGGCGGTGCAAATGAAAATAAATGCGCAACTCGTACTCGTATATACGTCGTACATACATCAGAGGAGTGAGGAGAGAGCAGAACAAAGAACGTTCCCAGGACGGGGAACTTTTCTTTCTTTCTTTTTTATATATATACTCGTATATATATTTTTTCCATCCCATTTATTATCTTCGCACTTCCGTCTTTCCCCCTCCCTAATCGTAACTCAGATCCGGGGTCACAAAGTAGGCACCTCTCCCTCCTCCCCCACTACGGTTCTTGCCTTGCGTTTTTATCGCGAGAAGATTTCAGCACTTTCTTCCCTCGTCAACTCTTCTTCTCGTCGAATTTTGCTTACCCACGCTATAATATGCGCTCTCGACAGACGACGGTGTCATTTGAGAATAAAAACCTCCATGGGGAGAATCGAACCCTCGACATCCGGCCCAACTAGCTTCGTGGCTACCAGTTAGACCACCGGGGCGACCGGCAATATACATACCATCAATGATGTCGGATTACGTAATTACGTCCTTTCGGCGAGCCGTTTTGGCGGTAAGTAATAGGACTGGGCCGGCGAAATTACGCTACGCCCCCAGTCCTCTATATACAAAAATCGTAAAAATCTCTAGGAAACCTCCGCATTTTTGCTTCCCAGCAGCCACAGTTCAGCTTGCGCTGTGACACTGCGACCTGCTGCCAGCATGGCAGTGGGTCAGGAGTCACGAAGGAGTTATGAGGGGCCCGGTAGCCGGTAGCTGTATGTCTGGATAAATTCAACCTAGATGGACAAATTCAACCTATATATAACAACCTTTTCGTCAAATTGAGTCTCTAGCTTTTGATTGAGTCTCACGTATAATACGAGTACGTTAAATAAGCGTGTTATCATAAAAAATGAAACCCATTGCTTAGTCCCAACAAGGGAATCGGAGTCACTTTTTTCAACGCATTTCATTCATTATTATTGTTGTTCTTGACAGTCGGAATATCGACTAGAACAGGTATCGGTACGAACAACGAACAACATAATATGAGCGGTATATTA